>QEPC01009477.1:7001674-7054875 GCA_003113815.1 Sphenodon punctatus | reverse complement strand
CCCCCCCCCCCCCCCCAGCACTGAAAGAGTGGGCTCTGGGAAAGGGAGCAAAGATGGGGACAAGCACAGGGGGTGGATCTATGGACCCTGCTCTTTTTGCCTCCACCTTGCATGCACCCCTTAAGCATCTCTCCCCCAACTTCTGTGCAGCCCTCGGAACTTGCATACATTTTCAAAGTAGCTCCTGGGAAGGAAAAGATTTCCCACCCTGGCCTTACAGGTTCTCTCTCCTATAGCCAGGAGCTCTCCTGCCCATCGCCACCTGTGGAACGAAACAATGGGTGCTTCCACACAGACCGCGGCCACACCTCTCTTCCGCCGCAATCCTCGGGTGGCCCATCCGTTTAAAGGCGGGCCACCCGGGGGCGAGGTGGAGCAGACGCTGCCTGCTCCAGGCCAGTTCTGCTTGTAGTGCTCTGGAACATCCCAGAGCTCTACAAGCAGAGCAGGCCACCCAAACCCAGAGCACCAGCCGAGGGTGGAGCAGCGGTCCGTCTACTCCATGGACAGGCTACCAGCAGCTCCACTTCAGGCCAGGGGGTTACCCCAGCAATGCCATAGAGCTGTGGGCAGCAGCCTAGAGTGGTGCATCCCCCCACAGCTCTATGGTACAGGGGAAGGAGGCACCATGCAGGTGGACTGTGGGCCATGGCAGTTGCTGGGTCCAGCTGTCGGTGCTGCACATGGGGGACGTGGGACTGGCCACCCCCAGAGCAGACCCGGGGGTTGTCCCTCTAAAGGCACCCTGTGTCTCTTCTGCTGTTGGTCTAACCCTCTAAAATGTGACTTAACCCTTTGCTATTTCCCTGATCCTACTCAAAAGCCACTTTGCAAGACAGCTCTAAGATACGAATTATATATTTCACTGGGGTGTCAGTGCTGAAACTCAGTGATGACAGTTTTACTTGGAAGGAGAACTTTTGGCCTGTGGACCACTTCCAACGCCTCATCTCCCCTTAACCTCAGCTCCCTGATAGTTACCATTGATGTGAGCCACTACCAGGGGGGTGCTAGCCTCAGGTACTGAAGCAGCAGGTAAGGACGGCTCAGTGGCTTTCTTCTGGTCTGCAAGCCTAAAGCCTGGAACGGGAAGACAAGGAAGGAATTTCTGCTTCTTGCCAAACAACTAATTGTGGAAAACACCAGGATCCTTCCTGCCTCCCTTTTTATGGTGTGACCCACTGGGCAATATTAAATTGCAAACATGCCCCCCCCCCCCGAAAAAGAAAGGTTCCCCACCCCTGGTTTAAATGGTAGCATCCCTATGCTATTTCACCATTGATCATCCTGTAGCAGGAACATCCTACCAGTCTGTGATTCGGGGGCACGGGTGTCATGGCCCTGTGCTTGGAGGAGTCCCACTGGGGTCTCTGAGTGCACTCAACTGCAATCCCTTATTTAAAATATTCCTAGGTTTTCCCTAGGAATAATTCCTATGGATGTCTCGCCTAGGATTGCAGCCCCTTTTACGACTCCTAGACTTGAAAAAATTCCTTGCTTTTGCTAAGTAACACAACAGGGGCTGCTTGCCCACATTATCCAAGGGGGGGAAACTCACAACAGGGAAACAAACACGTCGCTCTGAACGTGGGCGCGGGGTTCAAAGCATCATCAGCCACGTCTCACTTTTTTTTCCCCAATCACGGATGACAGGGATCAAAATCCAGCCCTGTCGTCCGTGGTTGTAAACAACATGAGAAGTGGCTGATGACACTTGAAACCCCGCGCCCACGTTCAGAGCAACGCGTTTGTTTCCCCGTCGTGAGTTTACAAAAGGTAAGTTTCCACCACTCGGGAAACATGAGCAAGCACCCAGAGTTTCAAGATGAAGACCAAGCTGCGGCCAGAAGATTTTGACCAGCCTTCTAGCAATTTTATATATTTGGATTTCTACCCCGCTGTATGTCCGAAGGCTCAGAGCGGCTTACATAAAAACAAAGCGTAAAAATAAGACCCATAAAACAATAAAAGATTCCCACCCATAAAACAATAAAAACCACCCACCCATCTCCATCCCAAACCAAAATTTACCACTACCTGTTGAAGGCCTGGCTGGATAAATATATTTTACACTGTCTTTGGAAGATGCACAAGGTAGGGCTTAGCCGAATCTCCAGGGGAAGGGAGTTCCAAAGCCATGGACCAGTCACCGAGAACACCTCTCTGGGAGCCAGGGTCGTATAGACCTGGGCCAGTGATGGAACTTGCAAGAGGGTGCTTTTAGCTGATCTTAGGAGTCGTAATGGTGACGATTGATGTCTTCTCTCTGTTTTCCAGCTGGTGGGCTTTGTCTATGCCTGTTATGTCATCAGTGTTTTTACAGAAGAAGAGGACAGCTGTAAGTATTCATTGCCTGATGTGCTACCCAATGTACCGATTTACTGTTTTTCATCCCATTTTTCCTGGTACCATACTTTTTATCCCAGTTCCTCTACTAATTTACCGTTTTACTAACCAGTAAATAGGTAATTCGGTAATGGTAATACTCTGTATTTGGGGGTAATTGGGTGCCCAACTCTGTTTTCAATTAGGCACCTGATTGGTTTCTTGAAAATGTGGGCATTACCCATGGGTAGCAATTATGCTACCCATTTCAACTCTAAATGTAGTGATTGTGCCCTTTCCTGGTATCATTGTGCAGAGCAGAAGGCTCAGTGGGTTTGACTGAGCATGAAGGCCACGCTCTGTTATGTCTTCATACAAGTCAGGAGTGAAGCACAAAACAGCTGCATTTGCCAACAACTGAACTGACCTTTTGGGGCTTTGTTCTGCAAGGGGCTAAGTAGAGTTAGCTGAAATCTGAATTGTCATTTTGAAAAAAAAAGGGAAATATTGAGATCAGAAATGGAAATCTCAAATATTTTCTACAAAATTAACCATTTGGTTTGATACGATCTGTGGTTTGTGCCAACAAGAATTAACTGAAGTGTCAAAATGAAACATGAGGCAAGAGACACAACAGATAAGAGAATTCCTTCTAGGGATCCGATGTCTCTTGGTGGGCACGCTTAAGTTTCAAGCTGCACAGAGCTGAAATTGCAAAGTGTCCTTGGTTTCACCATCTGTGCGCCATGGGGTAATTTCAGATGTAACGATACCACAGTCAACCACAGTGAATCCCCTGTGGTGGCTGTTTGTACCGTTACGTCTCAATGATTCCTGCCAGATGTTCACCCCAGTGAATACCTGGCGGGAATCATATTGACCACACTTTCGGACAGCGTGGTTAGATTGGCCACGTTCCGGGATGGGCCAAAAGTAACGTCTGCTACGTTTGGCCCATCCCGGACCGTGGTCCCGACCACTATCCAGGATCGGGCGCAGCGGCCGGATTGGTCGCTGCAGCCGGATTTGTCGCTGCGCCCGCCCGTCTCCCGGAGGGCGGGGGAGCAGGGCTGTGCGGCCGCACGTTGCGCCGCATAGCTCCGCGCCCTCCCCAATCCCCAGGCAGAATCAGGCCGGCACGTCTAAAGGACGGTCAGACTGATTCCTGACCGGGATCCGAAACAGATCCCGGTGCGTGGTTCAGGGTGATGGGCCTGGTGGCCCGTCACTTCTGAAATTTCACAATTGGCCCGTCACTTAGCATATTTCACAATGGGGTCATAGAGTTGGAAGGGACCTCGGAGGTCATCTAGTCCAGTCCCATGCTCAATGCAAGACATCCGCAGCTGCAGCATCCCCGATTTCCTGCACTGAGCAAGGCTGAACCACAATGGTGATGGTCAGCCCTAAGGCAGGAATGAAGGTCAGAGCTCAAACTGAGCTAACCACAAAGAGGCTGAAGTTGATCAGAGCCATTAACCCATTAAACTGGTGTAAAAAAATTTTTACCGGAAGGGTAAACAGATAGCAGGTCAGAGACAGTTGGTAAGAGTTATGAAGCCCATGGCTCTATTTAGTCCATCAATTTTGATATGAAATTAGGAGTTATCAGTTTTAGTTCCTAGGTCCCTCTTTTAAAGATGCTGTAGAAATGGTCATATTTTTCACCACTTTGGATGTTTCAGAGGCATCCCGTCCTTTAGTGTGTAGGGAGCCATTTTAGAGCACAAAGCCTTTGCCCTGTTCAAGATGGCTGGTTAGTCTGTTCAGCGTAATTTGCTGATGACAAAAAATAAAGGTAATGAGTCAGAAATGAAGTGCCCAAGTTTCATGTTGTGCGGCTTAGAAGAGTGTGTTACTGTTCTGGTTTTTCCAGGCAATTTCTCTCCTGCTTTCTGGCTAAGCTGTGTTGACTATAGGGTGGCTTAATTTATCAAAGCTGGCTCGGAGCTAGGCTATACATTTTATAGAGCCCTAAATTACAAGCAATAAAAAAAATGTTGTTCTTTAGCATCTCATTTCCTTTCCACCAAGAACAATATCGAACAGGCTTTGGGCACTCTGTTGCTTCTTCTTTTACATATTGTAAAGCCAGAGAAACAAAGAAGCAAATGTCATTTGAGCCTATTTTCACGCCATGGATTTATCCAGAGAAGCCATTGTGAACAGGATGAATTGTCCAGAAATACACAGCTGTTAATTTGAGATATTTATTTATTTATTTATTTATTTATTTTTAATCCGCTAGCAAATGCTTTCCCACCTCCCAGCTTTTCCAGGCTCAGAGTTGAAATGCCAGCTTGAATAATTAACAGTGACAAAACCATCAATATTTCAAACTGGCAGTGGTAGAGCTTTCCCTTGACCTGAACAAATCTGAGCTGCGTTTTAATTTTCTCTACTGTTCCTGGGTCCCTTTTAAATGTTCCTTTGATAGGCAGCAGGCAGTAATTAGAAGTGCTGAGGCACATTAATCGGAAAGGCCTGTGCCAACGTGATTTTCATGAGGGGGAAAAAACAGCCCACCACACAACGGGAGTCCCTCATGACGAGTTTTGTGTGAAACTGTTTCAGAGGTGCTAAAACGTTGGCGTGATGGCCAAGAGTGTCAAAAGTGGCCATGAATTTGCACTCTCCCTACTTTGGGTGCTGTAACATGAAACACCCAGTTTCAGAGAATGGACACGCAACGTTTTTAAAAATCATGCCACTTCTGCTTTAGTTTGGGCACCCAATAACCAGACAACCAGTATCCCTAATCTCTAATCGAAATCGTGGCCACATACTTTTATGAAGTTAGAGAGCCCCCAAGTACCGTATGTTGAAGGCCGGCCTTCGAATTTACAGGGCCCAGGGTGAAGATAAAATGTGGGGGCCTTGGGGCATCCTCTGTGGGTCCCTAGAGGTGGTTGTGTTTGGGTCCCCACTAGGAAGGAGTGGGGGCTGCACACCTTTGCCTGGTGAAAACGGGAACCACAGTAGGGGCCCCCAAAATAAAGAAAATAATGTTGCCTGGAGCAGTCACCCTTATGTAACGACTGCCAAAACTTAAGTTCAATTTTCAAAATGGACCTAAAGGTGGATTTTCATAGGCAAAGGCCTTAAAATGACTACTGCTCATTAGAAATAAAAGAGAATTAGTAGTAGTAGTAGTAATAGTTTATTGTTTGGCCATAGGCCATAACAAAATCAATACAAAACTTGCAATAAACAACACACAACATAAAAAAGACAATTAAGTGCAATTTACGAACCTAAATTTCATCAAATATCAATGACACTTAAGTTCCTAAGTGCCAGAACAGTTCCAAAAATGAATATTAGGCTCCTAAAGTCACAGAGAGATCTTATTTATGAAATGGCACCTTTGAAAACATGCAATATTATTTTGTTTCAGAATCGGGGTTTTGCTATGCAGTTGCCCATGAGAACAAGGATTTTGACAGGTGTTGCTGAACGTTATGTCCAAACCTTGCTTTTAAAAGAATAGTGTTTTCTTACTGTGTCTTATTTATATTATATGAATACAATATAAAATATTATATTTATATAATATATTATTTATTAATGTATTAATCATTATTAGTAATACTTATATTATTATTATTATTGTTTTTATTTCTACTGCCTTTTATGTTATGTTGGGCATACAATATTTAAAGCTTAAAAGAGCAGTGCCACCTTTAGGAAAGAAAAATGCATCAGGCGTTTGAATAGTGAATGGAAACATCCAGTTTCATTTTTTAAGAAGTTTAGAGTGTCATGGGAATCTCATGGGGTGAAGCCACACGAGACAGAGTGGAGGTGGCAACAAGCCTTGGGTAGCCTTACCCCACTCCGAGCTATGTGATGCACAATGTAGCATTGTGTAGCCGGCATCTGCCAGATGTTCCCCCCAACCCGGGGCAGGGGGAACAGCTGGCTGCTACTCGATGTGTCCTCGGAAAAATTCCGAGGACGTGTTGCAGAGCAGCCTCACCCAACATGGGGTAAGGCTGCCCAAGGTGGAGCAACTTGTGTGCCTGGGCCATGCTTGCCCCGCCACATAGGGAACACTGCTGTGGTGCGGTGAATGGTGGACACTGTCACCTATCGCATGTGGCCACGTCACAGCTGGAGGTAGGATCTTGGTCAGGTTGGGAGAGGGAAACAGAGCAGGGCCAGCTATGCGGCCGGCCGCCCGCTTGTGTGGCGCTGGTGCCATGTCTCGCCCTGGCGGTGGTGGCAGCTTCAGCAGTGTCCGACCCTCCCAGCTTCCCCGTGACCGTCTGCCCAGTTCACCATGTTGGCCCCGTAGTGGGGTGGTGGCAATTGCCTGCCATGAAGGCACCGCAGGGATACCCTAAAAGTTGCAGTCTTCTGTCATTAATGTCAAAAGAAGTTGAGTCATTGATTTTAATGGATGAGGATCACACTTTAAGCCTTAAGGGTTTAGAGCTTTGTAGGAGGTGGAGAAAAATCACTCTGCATCTGCCTAACATCTAGTGCTGGTCACAGTCAAAGGCCCTTTTTAAACGGACCGCGGTGGGTGGGGGAATGAACATGCGGCCGCAGTGGGCAGCGTTGGTTGTGGAATGTATGTATGGGCAAATGGGGGATTAGCACCCACTGAAGACTTGCAAAGTGCCTCAGGGGGAGGAGCTGGCATTCCATCTTCTGCACCAGTGCCCATTCCTACCGAGCCGTATCTCTGTTCCCATCTCAGGTGAGATACAGTAGCCGGAGAGATCTTTCTAGATGGCAGATGCTTCCAATTGGAAACTGGCCCAATGCAACGTGCAAGCCTCTTGGCAATCACCTTTCTGTTCTTTGCACCATTTTGTGTTCTCTCATGCTTTAGTTTAGCCTTGCTTTTCATTTTGCCACTCTCACCCTGCATTTTTATGAGTTCATTATTATTTGGGTTTTGATTTCTTTCAGTTGATTTCATTGGTGGATTTGATCCATTCCCTCTCTACCATGTCAATGAAAAGCCCACCAACCTTTTGTTCAAGCAGACGTACCTGTAAGTATTGGTGGAGAGGCACAGGGCAACACAGAGTTGCTGCATTTATGCTTTAAAGGGTTTGATTCCCCAGAAGGGGATCTCTGCAAAGCATCAACATCACTTCCTTTCGAGTTCTAGGTGCTTGTAGGACTCCCATTGTTGGTGTGTGCCATAGGCAGGGATCTGTGTTCACTGTGGGTGACAATAAATGTGTAGCTGGTGTGCTCTGGGAGGGGCCAGTGACCCTGATGGGGGTAATGTCGGGGCACGGAATCAACGTTCGCCCAACCAGGCTGACCAGCAAGTATTCCCCCGCCCCCGGTAGAATAGGGGAACAGAGCAAACATGGAGCAAGGCAGCCCTGGCCCTGGAGTGGGCCCCAGCACGTTTCCCCTCCCCATGACAGGAAGCCACGGCGGTGACCACCCGGTTCCCAAGCAGGGATGGGGCCACAAACACGTGCTGGCCTGATGGATCCTGCGTTGGCCGGCCTGGGCGGCCCTTGGCCCAGGTTGTGGGCCCGGGACCAATTTCAGGCCAACCGCCTACCCAGGCTGGGGCAACAGTGGGCCTGCATCAGGTGGCCTGGAAATAGAAAGTCCCAGCGAGTCCCAGGTGGGCCACAGCCTTTGTTGCATCTATTATCACCCTGACGGCAATGGGGAAAACACAGTGATCATGCGCCCTGGCCATAGATCAATAGTTCCCAAACCATGGTCCGCAACCGCCCCATGGGACCAACCATGGCTACAGCAAAATGGACTTTGGTCCCCAGTGCCTTCCCCACGGCCAACACATCTAACCTGTGATCCTGTCCTGAAACACCACCCCTCCCGGAGTCTCCGTGGTGCAGTTCCCAGCCATCTCGCAATGAGTACGTAGCAGGCCACCGCCATTTCCAACTGGTTTATAGGGAGGGGGGGCACAAGAAATTGAAGTCCGAGTGTCCTATTGGTCCAGCGAGCTTGGAAACCCATCCCGAGTCATTATAGCGTAGTGTGGATTTAGCTCTACTCACCCTGCATTGGCTCGTTTCTAAAGGGGAACCGTATACAAGGCAGTGCGGTTCGGCACGGAGAGCACCGACCTGTGAACGTGGAGGATGTGGCTTATACTGTCAACTCTTAGAATGACCTGTTAGGTGGCCCTTTCTCCAACTGGTCAATTTAGACCAACCCATGGTGCACAAGCAACATGTTGCTCGCAAGAGCTCAGGAACCAATTGCAAAATACAAAGTCAGAGGGAGGAGGAGGAGTGCGTGAGAGAGAGAGAGAGAGTCTCAGAACCAGCAAGAAAAAAGTTAAAATGCACCCGGCGCTCCTGGCAGAGGGAGGTGTGGTGTAAGGGAAAAGGCCGGAGCTGCTGCTGCAGGAAAAAGTGGCATGTTTACCCATCTTGGCAGGGCTTTCTCAAGGAGACAGATACACACACAAAAGGTTGGTTTTAGTTTCTAGTTTATTTTCTGCTTTCTTACAACCTTAGAACACAACATATTTGTATGACTTAACTTTCCAAAGAAAGTCGTGTCTCGCCTGGACCTTTAAAAGCAGCTCATGACCCCAAAATGTTTGCCAACCGCTGATTTAGAGTGTGTGTCCTTTAGAGCAGAAGCTGTCTCTTCCTGGACAGCACCAAGCAGCATAGCAGAACGGCCCTGCGCTCAGCTGGAGACTCCTAGCAGTGCCGGAATTGTAATAAAGCATAAACGCCAGGTGGTTGTGAAGAGGCAGGGAATTCTCTGCGCCTAAGGAAGCATGGAGAGCTAGGGTCAAAACCATTCTAGCTACTAAGTCCCTCAGGGCAGGGACCTGTGTCTTTTATCACAACTACTGAGCACCAGCCACATTGCTGATGTGATATAAATAAATTCTTACTATTAGTAAGCATTTATATAGCACCAGCAGCATACCTGGTGTTTTATAATTGTTATTAATTGAGACAGGTCCCTGCCCAGTGGGCTTCCTATCTAAGAGGGACAAGGATGAGGGGAACACACACAGATTCCAATTTTACAGATGGGGGAACTGAGGTGGTGACTTGCCCAAGGCCTCCCAGTGGGTTTATGGCAAGGGCTGGATTCAAACCCTGGCTTCCTGGGTCCAAGTCCAGCACCTTATCCACTACACCACATTAGCTCACAGCCCCATAACTCTGTGCCCTATTGGCCCCAACACAGCATGCAGCCGTATTCAGCGCCAGGGTCCATGAAATTCCTAGCGCTAAACAAATACCAGGGGACGGAGGGGAAGAATGTGTTGAATCCATCAAATATACCTGAACCGACAATGCCCGTTTGTGTAATAACCGATATCCGTTTATACTCCATCCGGTATCCGTTTCCATTATTCTGTTTCCGTTTTCCGTTTTGGTAGTCCGGTCATTTTGGTTCCCTTGTTTCGGCAACGTTAGCGCTAGTGCACATCTGAATAGCTAAGGAAAGTGATGTAACCCAAGTGAGCCACCGATCAAAATACCTGAAAATCCAAAATGCGGTCCCCCAAAGAAAGGGGTATGCAAGGGCCCGTTTGGGTTGTGGCTATTATTTATTCAGGGACTTGAGGAGCTAACCCCAAAACACAAATAGCACTCAAAAATAATAAGTCCACTACCTGTGTCAGTTCTAATGGGCACCCTGGCCAGTTCTCCATCCCCCTCTGCTCTCCCACCGGGCAGCTACAGCAGGGCAAGGGCTACCTGCCTTTGTAGCAAGAAGGGAGGCTCTATCTTCCAGCCGAGTGGAAACCGAGTCTTCACCTATAAAGCTCTTCACAACCTTGCTCCCCGCTACCTCTCTGCACTTATCGCCCTCCATACTCCAGCCCGTGCACTTCGCTCCTCCTCTGTCCCTTCTCTCACCCTTCCACGCCTTCCCTGCTCCCCTAAGCGCCTTCGTCCCTTCTCACTTGCTGCCCCCCATGCCTGGAACTCCCTCCCTGTCCACATCCGCCTTGCCCCCTCCCTTCATACCTTCAAATCTCTCCTTAAAACTCACCTCTTTCGCTCTGCTCTGTCTGACTCTTTATCCTGCTGAGCCACTATTCCTATACCTACGATCGGTTTACCCTTATCCTTGCAACATGGACCTGCCTGCTGTCATTCTCATCGTAACCAAGCCAAGTACGTGCACTTGAGACCTCGCATCTTCATGAATGTTAGACCCCTTGTCTCTCCCTCTGTTCCCCTTCCTAAGTCTCTCCCCCAGCTCCTGTCTCTCAGATTGTAAGCCCTAGGGGCAGGGACCGTGTCTATTTTATTACTTTGTAAAGTGCCAGGTACACTGCTGGCGCTATATAAATGTTTGTTAATAATAATAATAATAATAACCATTGCCACTGTATTCCAGCTTTGCATATCCATGCAGGGGAGTTGTAAAAGTCAGACACCTTGCCCGTCACTTTGACCACATTCAGTTCCTCCTCTCCACCGGTTCCCTTTACGGGAATGCATTCAGCACAAACTCCTGGTCTTCACCTTCAAGACTCTTCATGGCCTTGCTCCCCCATATCTCTCCATGCTTGTATCTTCGCTCCTCGCCTGCTCGTGACCCCTTTGCTCCTCTATACATCTTCACTCCTTCTCTCTTGCTGCCCCCCATGCCTGGAACTCCCTCCCTGGATACATTCCCTCTACTCCCTCCCAACTTCCAAATCCCTCCTGAAAACCTACCTCTTCCGTCAGACCTTCCCTAGCTCGTCATGAGTGAAGTTGCCTCTTCCCTCTCACTCAGAATCGCTCCCCAGTAACTAAGCAAAGTGTGTGGACCTGCAACTTCTTGACCTCATGAATGTATCCTTGTCTCCCAGATTGTAAGCCCCTGGGGGTTGGAACCTGTCTGTAACTGTTGATTGTACAGCACCAGGCACACTGGTGGCACTATATAAATAATAATAATTACCAATAATATCATCACTCCAGGTTCATTTGGCAGGGTCTATTCTTTCATGTAGAAATGGGCTTGTACATCCAGATAAGAGATGACAGGGAAAGGCCACTCATTGCTGTTCAGCCCATTCTAGTACTACCATTGAATTCTAAGTCCTGCCTTCTGTTAATCCAGGTATCCCTATTAATTATATTATTATTATTATTATTATTATTAAGTACATTTCTATCGCGCTCTTCCTGCCACAGGCGGCTCAGAGCAGCAAACAACAATAAAAATATAAAATACAAATTTTAAAATATTTTAAAACATTAAAACACAACAGAGGAAAAACCCGACCCCTCTCCTCCCCTCCCCACCCACCCTTTACCCCTCTCCCTCACCAAATGCCTGGCGGAACAGCCAGGTCTTACAGCTGTTACGGAACGTCAGGCGGTCAGGGGCCAGACGGGCCCCCACCTGGAGGGAATTCCAAAGGCGCGGCGCGGCCACCAAGAACGCCCTGCTCTGTGTAGCCCCCTGGGAGACTCGGACGACCTCTAACACGGCGCCCCCGGACGACCCCAGGGGCCGATCTAGAACCCGGGGAGTGAGGCAATCTCACAGGTAAGCAGGGCCCAGGCCGTGCAAGGCTTTATAGGTTAAAACCCAACACTTTGAATCGGGCCCGGAAGACTATTGGCAGCCAGTGCAGAGACCGGAGCGCCGGTGTAATGTGCTCCTGGCGACCGAACCCCACCAGGAGCCGGGCCGCCACATTCTGCACCAGCTGCAGCTTCCAAGCCATCACCATAGGTAGCCCCATGTAGAGCGCGTTGCAGTCGTCTAACCCGACTACTATTCAATGCACACAGAGCACTCCTTCCACCCACTCGAGAGCCCGCTGCCTAATTAGCTCCTCAAAGTAAAGGCTAGTCTTATCTTGTTTGGGCAGCACTAGGCATTGAATTCCTGTAACTCTCTACACGGGAAAGACCTTGCTGCACGGTCAATTTTAAGCCTCACACTTTTGATGTCTCATTAGAGAGAGAAGAGGAGAGGGAGGAAAAACTGTGAACTTCACATTGATTGTCCCCTAGATAGTCCTTGCCCTGCCCCCCAAACGCAGCATTACAATAGCACAAGCCCATCGCCTCTCGAGGGAGCAGGGGATTTTGTCCAATTCCCTCCTAACTAAAAGGAACACTGCGGCTTCATTAGGGTGGCTGGGACGGGAGATTGAATATTGATTTCCCTCTCATGAGAAGGGAGTTTCCAAAGGCTGTGGAGGCTCCTAGCCAGCTGCTTGATTTACTAACCCAGAAGAGGTGGGGGGGGGGAAATAATCTGTACTTGAGCAAAAAATAAAATAAAAAGTAGCTGCCCTATTTGTACGGGGAGTGTTGGACTGGGGGAAGAAACCAGCACATCTCATGCAGCCAGTATAGGAAGGATAGCAACAGTGCAACCCGCAGGTGGCTGGAGGAGCATGGAAGGGGAGGGGAGGAGTCCTGTTCCGTGCCCCATCCACAGAAAACAGGTGAGTCTGGGTATTTTCAGATGCGCTGAGCCATTTGGCGCACCACGCTGAATCCCAGAGACGGATCCCAGCCCCCGTGCTCCCTTGGCCATCTCCCCTCAGGGAGACGGGCGGGGCAGCAGCCAATGAGGCCGCCACACCCAGTCCCTACCCATGGCCTGGGCCATGATCAGGAACGGGGCAAGATAACCAATGTTACTTTTGCCCCTTTCCTTATTGTGGTCAATCTAACCGCGGTTCTGACCCCGAGGCTGACCTCAGAGCCGGAACTGTGGTTAGCTTTGAAACCCGCTAGGGATTCACCGTGGTGAACATCTGGTGGGGTTCAAAACAGACGTGCCGCCCATCCCAGCCACCCCACGGCATCCACTGTGGTTCAGCGGGGTTGACTGTGGTGGCGTCACGTCTGAAAATACCCTCTGTTACATCCCATCCAAAGAACCTGAGTGAGGCTGTTTGCACACGAGAGCTTGGGGCGGGTGGGGGAGCTTCCGGAAGCAGAGATTGGGGTAGGAGGCATCACGAGAAGCTCTGCTGGTGTGCGGGGGGAGGGGAGGGGCTAGCCCATTTCTGGCATGATTTCCCTTGCACATTACACGGCTTGATTTTTTAGTTCTGCAACGTGTGAGGTAAATGGTGCTAGAAATGGGCTAAACCCCCACCTCTGCACACATCCAGAGCTTCCCGTGATGCCTCCTACCGCGATCTCTGCTTCCAGAAGTTCCCCCGCTCTCCGGTGTGAGCGGTCTAGATCAAGCTCTAGAGGGAGGGGTGGGAAACTCAGGTCCCAAGGTCCATGTTTTGACCCAAGTCCCACCTTTCCATCTGGCCTGTTGCAGTTTCCTTTCTCTCCTCTTTAACGGAGCTTGCTTTCCTTTCCCGCCCGCTCTTCAGAACAGACGTAGCTCCTCCTTGAGGCCCCTCCTCATGGCCCCAACAGCAGAAACAGGTAGTCGTTTTTCTACCGACAGCCATTTTAAGCAACTTATTGGTTGCCCAATCACTAACCATTTACTGAGGTAAAGTGAAGAAGGGACCCCGGCCCACCATTACAAGACTTATCCCTTAGTCCTTATTACAAGAGAGCACCAGTTCCCTGTTCACTTAAGAAAAGGTACAGAGAAGGTCAAGAAAAAATATCAATGGTATGGAACAACTCCCATCTGAAGAGAGGCTTGAAAGGTTAGGGCTCTTCAGCTTGGAGAAGAGACGACTGAGTGGATATGATGGAGGTTTATAAAATCATGAGTGGTGCGGAACACGTAAATAGGGAGCGGTTATTTATTTCCCCTTTCCAACAGCACTAGAAGAAGGGGACACTCCATGAAATTAACTGGCAGGAGATTTAACATAAATAAGAGAAGTATTTTTGAGCTCCACAGCGGGGTTTTGAGCAGGTGCTTTGGTCCGTCACACATGACCACATCACAGCTGGGCATGATATTAAGGTTGGGCTGGGCACCCACTCCTGTAGCTGGCACCTCGGCTTGCCCCGGCCATACCAGATCTGTCAGCGGCCCGCCCGCTCAGCAAGTGGGGCTGTCCATTTGACCTGCTCCCCCCATTGGCCTCGAGGGTGGTGGTGGTGGTGGCAGAAGCAGCAGCTGCCCGTTCCGGGGCCACAGGGGGAGCGGGCCCTCGGCGGCTCATCTGTCTGCACCGTTAGTCGAGATGGTCAGGCTATCCAGCCTGATGCTTCAATTGTTTCTAAACCTCGGATGCTGAAAGCAAGCCGCAGGATTGGGATCCCTGAACTGCCCTTTATTTCTGCACAGTTCCTGAGAAATCTGACCCTTGTAAGCCCCACCCCTACCCCGAAAAGTTACAAAAATATTGTATTGTTTGTGTTCTTCACATTTTGATTGTAAGCACATACCGTAGTTATCATTTCAAGCTTCCCTACCTTCCGCCCCCACACAAATCTGAGAGCAAGAAAATGTCCTTTTAGTTTTAAATGAAAGCCAAAATTCTCATGAATTCCATCTTTAACAAGCCCCAGAAATGACAAAGGCTCAGAATGAAAATGCAAGGCTTACCATCCTTAGGATTGCCATCGCTTACTCCTTGTCCAATAGCTGCAGCTTTCAGTCGCTACCACTCTGCCCCACTGACCCATCCTGGAGTGGGACTATCCAAACCATAAGGAAGGAGAATTTCCTTGTGCATTAGAGCAGCTTCGAATCTGGGTGTAATCTCAGGCAATTATTGGCTTTTTTCTTCTTGGGAGGAGAGGTTACTCATTTGTTGTTCAATACTGCAGATACAGCTCAGTGGAACACAGATCAGCCAAGCCTGCTTTGACCCCTTGAATTCAAGTTTAACATCAGCAAAGGAATAACCACACACACGTCTGGTTTATAAACTTGGTCTCAAAAGAAAATTTCGTTGAATGTCAAATCCAGAGTGGGAGTTGATTTTCTCATTACAATAGCATTATCCTGGAAGGTCACTTTCTGTACAGCGGCCTCCCTCTCTCGGCCATCTTTTCCCCTAAAGAGATCACCCTGCTCTCATCCACGTTCTTAATGAAATTATCCTCCTTTCAGATGGCCTCAGACCTTTTCCTTCTCTGCCCCGTCTCCCCTCCCCGGCTTCTGAATTTCCACTGATGGGAAAACTGTCCAAGAAACTAATAGGCTGATTGTTTTCCTTTATAAAAATCCAAGTAGCGTGCTTCTCTTTGCCATGTTATTGCCACATTCAAATAGGATTCAATGGCACTAAATGAGGTGGATTTTTAAAAGCTATTTTATATCCCCCCAAGCTTCTATTATTTTCCATCTTGCAGTGCTCTAGCTTTTAAAATTATTTTCCTTTCCCTGAAAGTAAAAAGGTGTTATGGCTGGAGATTTTTTGTGGGGATTTAATAATAATAATAATAATAATAATAAAAAAAGTTACCACAAAATTGACTGTAAAAACCTCCAAAGTTTTCTGCCCATTGTTATTACCAAAATACTTCATATTTATAATTGAACATTTTCATGAAAATGAACTTTTTTGTATGCGAAAAGCCCTTAAAATTTGAAGATGGAAAGATGTCGAAATAGCTAATTTAGGAGATTTTAACATGGACGCCCCCCTCCCCCCCCGGTCACTCGGTGTTCGGGCGGGTGTACGGCAGGGGGAGGCAGTCCATGTAAACGGCCACCGGTAGGTGGGGATAGGTGTCCGGGTGGGTGTGCACCCGTATAAACGCCACATGCGGCAGGTGTTTGTGCATGCGCGTTCCCGCCGCACACCGACCCACACCCATCTCAACCCACAGAGGCCTCCAGCAGAACGGATGGAGGATGCTCCATGGGTGGAGATGGGTGTCAGTAGGTGTAAGCGGGTGTGTGGCTGGGTAAACAGGCACACACACCCCTACGCCCGCCACACCAACACACCCACCCTGCTCCATGTAAAAATGGCCTTAGCCATCATTTCCACCACCACCACCCTTCCACTCACAGGATTTCCCCCCACATTCAAATTACCATTATAACATTTTCCCATTTCCACAGGCTGGAACCTTATGGGTTAGGCCACTTTCACACAAGACGCTAATTGTAGGATTGGAATTCACTCCCGCAAGTTAAGTGCACTATTCCACATTTGTCCTGTGCGTTATGCCTTGAATACTCACACATTACTGGGCTCAGTAAACCTACTCTTATAGTGATGGGTGTTATGGTTGCGTAAAGTTGGGAATGCGGGAATACCTGTCGGTATTATAATTGCACGACCGCAGGCTTGGAAACCAGGAAAAGAAAGTGGTGGCTCATTCCTGGCTAGCTAATTTCAGCTGGCTTGTTAATTTCACCCAGCTCTGATGCCGGCTTGTTAATTTCAGTTCGCTGCCACTTTGTGGATTTCAACCGTGCTCCGAGTTCAGTCAGGGCAGCTCGCCCAGGGCAGAAGGGGGAGAATGGAAACGGCACAAAATGTGCCCTCGCGAGAACAGTAGATCCTGTAATTAGTGACATCAATGTAAGGCATGCAAAGAAAAAAAATGTGGGAAACGCATCTCCTGAGACGGGTGCCCAGAAAACAAATGGTGTTATTTGAAGATCATGGGGAGATCGGGGAAACAAGAAAAGCAAGGAAACACCATCTTGTGTGAAAGCAGCCTTAGTTGAATAAACTCATGGTTTCCAATCAACAAGTCAATACAGAGGGGTAGAATTTATCCTATGGGTCTACTGGGAAACTTAGTGGCCCTTAGTCAAACTAATCTCCCTTTGTCAAGCACAAAACTAACAATAATTGTTAACTGTTGCACTAATATTCCAGTGAATCTGGATAGAGGTCACCACAAAAGAGTTTTCAGTGTGTGAGCATTTAGGTCAAAATATTGAAGGGTCTGATAACAAAGAGTTTATTGACAACCAGAAGGAAGTCTCTGCCCAGGACAATAGACATTTCCAGCCTAATGAGTTCCCGTGAATTAGGAGCTCAATAGCCCTAACCTCCATTAGCTTGGGCTGAAATTCAGGGCATCCTTCTGCATTAGATGGTCATCACTTCAGCTCCCAGGGCAAGTCTAGGACACACCGTCTGCTGACACAGCCATTTTGAAGTCCACTAAGAAAGCAAGCTAGAAGCATTTTTATCTCCAAACCACCCAGCCAACAGGCTGTGGAGCACCGGACTGCTTTCCAAACAAAATTTAAAGCCAACTTTGTAAATTGCTTGGAGATCAGACGGACGCTGCAACCTTTTGGATGCAAGTCTCCAGTAGGCTAAACACACAAGCTGTTAGCACAGGCATGAATTTAACTGCAGTGAATAGGATTTCCTTCCACACCGCTAGTGCACACACACTGTCCTACCAGAGGACCGCCCTGGATAACTTGTGAATAGCTGCTGGGGCATTTTCAGATAAGACACTTGTCTCCACCCACTACCCACCTCCCACCCTATGGGCAGCCATAGGGCAACACTGCAGTCCTGCAACATGTGTAGTGGGTAGGTGGAGAGTGTCTGGTTTGAATGTGCCCTAAGAATCTAATTTCACAGCCCTCCAAGACACTGGGAAAGTTGACCTTATCAAGACACATTGGCTTCCATTTACATATTGCAGCAGCAGTGTTCTGGGAGAAGCGGAGAAAGAGAAGATGGTTCCCCTCTGAGTGTCAGTGTCAAAACAATCCAGAGAGATGAAACCACCTTTGTGCACCATGTTTCCAGTTGAGATGACCACACAGGATACATGGGGATTTATTTATTAAAAGAGCCCTGGGGTGCTCAATAGGGCCACAGGGATTTAGGAAACACATCAAACTTGATGCAGGTTTCTGTTTATTCTTACTATTTTTGTAAAGAAACCAGGTAAATTCCACTTTGTCAATAAGGCCACTTTCTCACATTACCAGGAGGGGGAGACTTCTGCAAGGGCAGTTGCGGCTCTATACTCTCAGGAATTGGCACATGTAGGAATTAAATGCACTATTCCGCTTTTCTCCCATGGGAACACTTGCGCCCCAACGTAGCTCTTACAATCACGGGTGTTTTCATGGTTGGGGGGCAGGGCGGAATAGTGCATTTTTACATGTGCCAATTCCCATGAGAATGGAGCTGCCCACTATTGCCTTCACAAACGTCTGCCCCCACCCCCAGGCAACAGGAGAAAGGGGTCTAAGCCACAAGTGGAATGAGTAATACTTGGGGCAGCAGAACGTAACATACAGACCAAGACAATGGGGCCAAGAGAAAAAGACACCCCGCTCACTTTTGAGGAAAGAAATGAGCACAGGAGGTAGCACCTGTGAAGGTCCCCTACCACAGTACTGCCCAAGCTCAGATCCCCTCCCGACGGCCTTCGTGTCCACACTTGGCAGCGGTAAGTGAAAACAACCACCTAGGCCTGTACGGTGGGGAGCCCATCTGTGCGTCCAATACCTCCAAGACTGCGCAGGCCACATGGGGTGCCTTTCTTCCCAGCTGCTGTCCCGACCTCACGCTGGTTTGCCTAAATTTAGAGTGTCTGAAACCTTTCTTGCAAAGACCCTTTCCTCCCCAGACTAATAGACTTTTCCTCTTCTTTTTCCCCACAGGCCTGCATAAATAAGACGGCACCATGGGCTGGGGTGAGCCACGTACACAACTATTCACACTGCTGAGAGGAGCGGATTTTGGGCAAAGGAAATCCTAGGATGGGGAAAACCCATTCCACTTTTTAATGTTTGTTTTGTAGAAAAGAAAACACACACACACACCACGGTGAAAGTGCATTGAGAAGCAGCTGCTCTGTTACCGTTTCTATTCCACCAGTGTCCCAAGGAACCATTGGTATCATGGCCTTGTCATAATGCTGACCTGTAGACCGGACAGGAGTACAGGCTCGACCCTGATAGGAGCCCTTCTATTTGCATCAAAACGGAGTAGCCGGGGACACATCCTTTCATTCTGCTCATGTTTCTTTCTTGCAAAGGAACAGTGTCCTCTGCAGCATTGGTGGAGACCTGCAGCTGTTTTCTGCTCGTTTAATGGACAAACTCAATCTCTTTGCCGCCTGTGAGAGAACAGAGGGTACCATTTGCATTTTATTACAAGGGTTTGGTTATTTTTCTAGCAGTTGTAGAATGGACTAGAGTCTCATTTCCCCCTCTCTACACTGGTACTTTCCACAGCGAGGATGTACCCCAGTTTTAACCCTGCAGGGGCCAGTCTACATTGGTCTACAGCCAAAGACTAGGGGCAAGGTCCATGAGTTGGGGGGGGGGGGGGGGAGGAAGCACCCCTATACAGCTCCGGAAAGGTGGCTAGGGTGGCCCTGTTCCCCCTTCTGCACCAGGGCCCATTCCAAACTTGCTGTGCCCCTGTCTGCAGCCTTGAGGAAAGCTAATGCTGTCTCCATCAGTTGCAGTGTTCAAGTGAAGACTAGAGTATATGCTTTGGCAAACAATGCTGAGAAGGCTTGAGACAATACCTGAAAGCAAGTCGTCTACACTGTACAAGCCAAGCGAGTCCTTTGTGACCAAGAATCTGTATGCCCAATGTAGGTGTATCCCCATTTAAACAGGGAAGAACCGTCTCGGTGCTAATTTTGGCTAACAACAACATTGCCCATCAGCAAGCACATCTACCATCCTCCCCCTGTAGGTGAGGCTACGGCCTGGTCCTTAAACGTATTACAGTTCTTGGTGCCAAGTTTGCCATTGGGCAGGCAGATTTAGAAGGAATTATCTGCATGAAAAAAGATGCAACTGCAAACTGGACGGAAGTGATGGGGGCAAAGAAAATAGGATAAGAGAGATGGGGAGATACACAAGTGTAATTAAGTTGTGTGATGGGTCCAAAGTAAAAGTTAATGGAGAATAAATACGATAACCAGTGTTACATGACACTTCTGCTTAGTTTTTGCTCACATATGGAAGGGATCAGGATTCTCTCACCGATCCCAAGAGGGATAAAGCCAGAGCCCGCAAGTTTTTTAATCCCCATC
Organism: Sphenodon punctatus; assembly: GCA_003113815.1. Classification (NCBI taxonomy): domain Eukaryota; kingdom Metazoa; phylum Chordata; class Lepidosauria; order Sphenodontia; family Sphenodontidae; genus Sphenodon; species Sphenodon punctatus. The sequence goes on along the minus strand of QEPC01009477.1, from coordinate 7,034,731 downwards.
CACTTGTCTTTTAAAACTAGAGCCAAAATGAAGAGCAAATTCAATTAGTTCTGTACGTCCAAATCGGTTTTAACCAAGCGACTATGAAATGGCATTTGCTTCCAGCTTCCTTTGCCATTTTAAATTTTGGTTTTAGTATTTTGTTCACTTTAGCATTACTATTTGGTGGTGGAGGGCGGGGGTAAATACAATTGTAGCACTTGGACCAATCATATCTATTTAAAACAAAGAAGTTAAAAGCCACCAGATATGACCGCTGAAATGAAGAAAGCTCCAAATACCAGAGTGAAGAAAACCAAGAAATGGAGAGAGAGTAGTGAATGGAGAAATTCATGGGAAGAGATATTCCCCCCCCCCACACACACACACACAGAAAGTGTTGTTTGTTTCAGTGCCCTCTAAGCCCAAAGGGTTTTGTCTCAAGGAGTCTACAGATGTGGGAATGAGATTGCACCCGAACCATGTAGGACAGGCTCCAGCACGTAGCCAGCTGAGTGTAGCTTGAAAGGCTGCCTGCAGGAGAAACTGAATTCTTGCTCCATCTCAGGACTTTTGGCATCCGGCTGGGGCAGACGCTAATAATGAACGCAAATACCAAATCCAGTGAATCTGGCCCATTCATTTCTGCCGAAGAGCCTACGAAGCATGACAGGATTTCTTCTTCATTTGCTAGAACTCAATTTCCATTCCAGGGCCAACCAATCTAGATAAACTCCAGCCCTGGGCTGAAAGAAATAAAGCGAGAGGCAACAAATGCAACGTGTGGTCCAGAGAAATGAAAAACCAGCAGAACAAATATAAAAGGGTGGGATAGCCATCTAGGCAGCTGCACTGGAGAGAAGTTGGGGGGGGGGGGGGAGGTCATAAACAGAGCACAAGTCAACAATGTCATGCAGTTACAAAAAAAGACAAATGCCATTTTGGGGCTCCATTAGCAAGTACCTTGTATCTCCAATGTTGAAAAAAAAAAAGTGGCATCTTCCATAGCTCCCTGGGAGTATTGTGGCAGGGTGGAGTTCCCAGGGGAAAGTTGCTACTGTCTCTCCGCTGTCACTCACATGGGAATTAGCCTACTACACACGTCCTGTGGGAATTAGCTCAAAGTCTTTATTAAATGCATACAGCCAAACCAACATGGTCTCGCTGGGCTGCCAACTCAGCCGCCTGGCACCCAGCAGGCCCAGTCATCTCTCGTCTGACTTAGCAGTAGTCAGGTAGAAGAGTCACACACCCAACGCCCATAACAGCTTGTAGAGACCCTGGCTCTCTACAAACCTTCCCTAGGCAACAGATGCCTTCCTGGGCACAGCCTTCCTCGGTATTTGGGTCCACCCCTGCTGGCTCTGGTTCTTCTAGCCTTCAGAACCCTGGAGAGTGTAGGACAGGCCCAGTACCCAGGCTTCTTCCCAGTGTAGGTCCAGAAGATGTTACTTCCTTGGCTCCCAGATAAAGACTGCCCTGCTCTCAGTCCTGCAGCCTCTTATGAAGGCAGTGTGGGTGTGGCCAACTGTCCAGCTTTACTGCCCTTAAAGGGCCAGTGTCCTGCCAACTCTGGGTCCTTCTCAGCCGGTTTCTTTCACAGACAGGTCTCACGTTCTGGGATGGCTACCCCAGATCCACACACAGCTTTCTGACTGTTCCACTCAGCCCCATCTTAAAGGGGTTGAAGCCCAGGAGGACTGATCCCTGCTACAGTATTGTTTTCAGTGTGGGGCACCACACTACAAGAAGGATATAGACAAACTGGAGGTGGTTCAGGGGAGGGCAACTAAGGGTGTTAGACAGACAAGAGATTAGCTTGCTGGAGTCCAGGGTCACTCTGTGCAGCCCTCACGCAGCTGCCACGTGCAGATTCTGCTCAACAAACCAGACAGATGTTCCTCCTCACTGTGCTCTGCCCCCACCAAGATACGGTCCCTCCCCAGACTGCTCTAGGCACTCTGCCCAGGACTTGATGGTCCTGGCAGACTGGCACATGTGCGGCAGCTGCATGCACCCTACCAGATGGGAGGAAGCTATGCAGGCACACATTCACCCATGTCAGCCAGCCCGCACAACAGGCTTCACGTTCCCCAGGCCGACACTGCAAGTGTGGGGTCTTCAAGGCAGGTGGGTGGAAGGTGCAGGCAAACATCTGGCAGTCATCTAAGAAACGGGTATGTAACCACCCATTGGGAGGGAACTAATCTGGGCTATTGTCTCATCGGTTTTCACCCTAAGATGATCAACGGGCTGGAGGACAAGACATGAGGAAAGGCCGAAAGAAAATAGTATGTTCAGCCTTGAGAAACTATGGCTAAGAGGAGTAGGTTTCAAATATCTACAAGGATACCACAACCAAGATGGCATGAACGTTTGTTCACTAGCACCAAAGAAGGCAGAACCAAAAAGGGAGCAGGCTTAAATTGCAGATTTCCGTTAAGTATCCTTAACGTTTGGTTAAACTTCCCAACTGTGGAGACCTGCTGGGCAATGGAAGATGCTGCCCACAGAGGTTGTGACCTCTCCTTCCTTGGAGGTTTTCACAACCCAGCTGGACCAGCCTCTGTCTGGGATGCTGTAAACCAGGAGATCTTAGCACAGAGCAGGGGGTTAGGCTAGATGACCCTCAAGCACCCCTTCAACCCCAAAATTCATTTTGATACTTTGATTCATTCCTTTCGGTATTCTGCTTGGCAAGTCTTAGCACTGCTGCATACCAAAACATTATGCAGCCCTGTTCTTGTTGTAGTTGTTTGATACAGACCACCAAGCAAGAGGCTAAGATGGCTGAAGAAATCAGCTGGATCTGCAAATATTACGTAGCCAGGCAGATACTGGGTGATGCATCCAAAAGTGTGGAAAATCTTTGCAAATGCAGACTGGCATATTTATTCCAATCTCTTACCTCCCGCCTCTTTGCAAAGACCTGGCTAAAGCATTGATCGCCTGCCATAATTCTGCTGCCAACTCACTCTTTGGCTAGGTCTGCACTCCACAGCAAACACCAAGCTGACAAGTTTATTTATTGCTGTAGTTTTTATGCCGCCCCCTTCCTGCCTGTTGCAGCTCAGGGCAGCTCACAAATCAATAAAATAACTATTTCAATAAATTAAACAAAATACAAAAATAAAGCGATCAATGAAAACAAGAGCCCAGAAAAACAAGCTGACTTCCCCACTCTAACCCCCTACCCATCTCCCCTGCCAAAATCCTGGCAAAACAGCCAGGTGTTATAAGGATGCATGAAGGAGGGGCGATTCGGGGATAAACGGGCCTCAGCCAGCACAGAGTTCCACAACCGCGGTGCCGCCACCGCAAATGCCCTGTCAAACATCGCCCCTGCACACGGGGGAAATCTCTAGCAGGGCATCCCCGGCCAACTACAGGGGGTCAATCGAAGACTGGGAATGAGGCACTCCTGCAGATAAGCGGTCTGGGCCCAGCCTAGGGCTTTATAGGCAAGAACCAACACCTTGAAATGCACCCATAAGACTATAAGCAGCCAGTGCAGTGAGCACGATACAGGTGTTCTATGCTAATGGCGATCTCTCTATGAAGAGGCGGGCCGCCACATTCTGCACCCGCTGCAGTCTCCAGCCCATCACCAAGGATAGCCCCGTGGAGCACGTTGCAGTACTCCAGCTTTGAGGTAATGAAGGCATGGACAATGTTGGCTAGACCCGAGTTAGCATTGCTGGTGTGACTACAAAACTTTACAGCCAAAAGAGAAGGCAGACTTGCATTCCAATAAACTGAGCGCCAAGTCACTCTAACTTGTCAAGGTGTGAGGCAGATCCCATGATTCATTGCACCCTCATTCGAGAAAAGGGAGTAGGTTTTGAAAAGTGAACTTTTTTAAGCTGATCAAAAATTCAATTTAAAAATCAAGGCATTTAAAGATGACCAGGCTGAAGTGTGTGGGTATGTAGACAAACGTAGCACAATTCTGTTGGAAGTGCCTTAGATCTTTGAAGACCACTTGGCCTGACTAGAGGCTAGGTGGACTAACTGTGTTCGGTGCAGGTGGGAAAGTTTTACCTACCTTCAAACACCGCCGCCATACTTTGCATACGGGACAACTATTTGCCCCAGCTAACCCCAACACTGCAAGTCCGACGAGCTGCCATTGTAACTTCGAAGCTATTGCAGCTCCGGGCCACCTCCCCTTCTAACCATGAAATTTAATTGGCGGCAGATTTCTGAATGCTGCTACTTTGCCATTTCTCCAGTGACCAAAAACTTCCAGCTTGCCTTCATTCCTTTAGAATAAGTCTTGGTATTACTGAGCAAACACCACCCTCTACTGGATCAACACAGGTTATTTAAGGAACTATCAGAAACAAGCTTAGTATTTTTATTTTGGATTGCTGCATCTCTTGGTGAGAAAAATGTCCTTTAAGCTAGAGAAGTGGCATCCACCAAGGTTGCTCTACCAATAAGATTCAACATCCACTTAGATCTTAGTCAGAGACAGAGTCCCGTGTTTGCAGTTTTCCCCATTGGCCTCATGGAGAAAACAGTATGCACAATTAACATGGGTTCCTGCATGTTCCTGGCATGACACTCTTGGACCTCTGCCGTCTTGCTGTTAGATACAGTCGGCTGAAGGGCCGTCAATACTCAACCTCAACCCATAACAGGCGTTTGAGTCGTAAAGTTTCATACAGCTGTTTAAGATCATTGCACATCTGCAAGCCATTGTGGAGCTGATCATTAAAATAGAAGCAAATCAGCCAGCGAATCCAGCCTGGCATGGTTCCGAAATCAATGGAAGCTTCACCAAGATCAGTCTGTCCAGAGAGACCAGTAGGCCAAGTCAATAACCCCACCCACGGGCAGAGTTGGACGTGTACAAGGGATTGGGGGGGGGGGGGGCGCCATAAAACGAGAGTTACCTGTGCCAAGTGGAACAAAGCTAACAACATAACATGCTTGCCCAGTAATTTGCTAGAAGGCTGTGGCGGAGCAAGAAGTGCAGCCACGCCGCTCATCTTTGTATCTGCCATACCGATATAAAGGGAGGGAATATAAAAACTCCCTAAAGTCTTTATATCTGTCATGCTGGAGTCTTAGGGCAGCTCTTTGGCCCCATCGTGGTCAAGGTTTGCAGCTCTCAGGATTAGGAGAATTTGCCCACCCCCATTTTAGAATCTAGTCCTACCTGTGGTCATGTATATGGACACTAATAAGGATGCCTGACCTGCTATCGAGTAGAACACGTCATGGGTTACTAAGTAGTACAGGGAGCAGAGCAAGATTCCGATTCATGATCTCTTGTGCACTTGCCCTTTTGCACAACTTCCTCCCATGCTTAAGGGAGAGCCCAACTGTGGAAGTGAAGCACAGCTGTCCTGAATTTCCAGTGATGGCACCACCCAATACCCATGAAATTCTACAGCAGAAAAAAGTTTGGAGGAGAAGTGGCCCAAACCCAAATGAAGCTTCACCCGTGCTCCTACCATTGTGCAAGTTAGCTACACCGGTGGCTAAACATATTCCGGGGAAATCCACCTTCCTCTGAAGTAGTTGTGGCATGGGAGAAGGCATCAGATAGTTGGTTTACATTCACCCAGATTAGGCGTGCCTAACTTAGCCCCACAGGGATGTGAAACAGGGTTTAAATGACACTGGGGCAGATATTGTTGGAGCCAAGGCAACATGCAGAAGGTAGATACAAGCTGAAGATACAAGATGGTGGGTAAAGCACAGAAGTGCAGCGCCGCCACAGCAACCCAGCCTGGGAAGCTACAGTCCAAACTGGGTTGGGCCACGGAACCAACATTTCCACCACTGGGCCACAGGGGAGAAGCACAAACATGCTGAAACCCAGTCCTGCCGCCGTGCCCGGCACCCTGCCTCCTGCCATGATGGGCAGCCATGGTGGGCCCCAATCGGGCCCAGGTCATGGCAGGCTACAACAGATGTGATAGCCTGCTCGGGCAGACTGAGCGGCAATCCTGGAGGTCTCCGCTGACATTCCCAGGAGCAATTCTGGGCAAACATCTGGCAGCATACCCACAAACATGCCAGTGGCTCGCCAGTCAAAGCAGGCCACCCTCATGTCTGTTAACATCCAGTGAGGTCCCGATTAGGCTAGGTAGAGGGCAGGACATCACAGCCAAGTCTGGTTCCTGTCCCAGACAGGAGAAGAACTTTGTTGAGTTACCGAACAGGGTCTCTCGTCCCCACACAAGACAGGATAGTACACTGCAAGGGGGTGGCGGGGGGGGGAAGAGAAAAAAATCTGCTTGCAAGAGGAAGCAGGCTTTCCAGCCACAGTAGAAAGCTATTTGAGCTTCCCAAGGATTTATTACACAGGCCAACACCCAAAAAGGTAAGATACTTTTATTCCAAAACATTAGAGTATAAATTAAAAGTTTCCATAAATCATTTTTTCCTCCAAACAGCTGAATAAACTATCGTAGGGAGTGTCTGCATGAAGTCATGAAAGATTACAACAACTGTTAGAAAACGGGTCATCCCATTCCTACTGAAGTCGCCATTAATCCTGTAGACGGAAAGCTTAGAAAGGAGTTTGCCTGTTATTTTCTGTTTAAGGCATGGTGTCCCAACAGGGCCAGAAAACACATGGAAAACTTCCACTGAACACCTCTGGGCAGTCAAGTCATGCCGATTGCCAGCGTAGTCCAAAGCTTTCTAGGTGGGCAGGTTCCTACGAAGCATCTTCATGCGTGAAGACTCAGCCGTCAGTGGACAAGGCAGGCCAGGGAGACATGAAAATTCTGAAAAGACAAGATTCCCAATTGGACATTTGAACTTACTGGAGAGTTTCCATCCATCCCTACAGCCATTTTTATTTTCCCCACCTATTCCCCACCCAAGAAACCCATTTAAAGCAGAACTATTCTTTACAATGAAGACGGCCCATTTAGGATACCAAGTCAATTTCTGCTAGGACTTCACAGCCAAGTGACAAGCTGGGAAAGATCAAGCTTAAAGCCAATACATGGTGGCCCTGCTACCGTGTGGAGTTGTGCACAGTCACATTGCTGGTACATTGTGCCGTGTGCGTGCGGGGATCTGTGGGCCATAGGACTGCAGCCACTTTTGATACTTCTGAAGGCTTTAGCTTTCTCTAAAGCACAATGCTTGGTTTAAACCAGGGATGGGGAACCTCAGACCTGGGGGCCAAATGCAGCCCACAGCTAGTTTGGGTTCAGCCCCTTTTCTGTTCCTACCTGATGGCTGTTGGATGTAGTTCTTAACTTCCGCCCCCAGCACTGAAAGAGCTCGGCGCAGGGGAGCAGAAGGGAAGGGGAGAATTGTGGATCTGTTACCTAAGGGCACTGCTTCTACCAACTTCCATTCAGGCCACAGAATTTCATTGTTCCCCTCCCCTGGTTAAGACCCTCTCCCGAACACACACTTCTCCCATAAGGGCTGCTTTACTGTTGCACACAAGCCTGAGTAGTAAACATTTCCTTAATGCAGCCGACTGCCTTCTCACCTCCCTAAAAGCAGTGGCTATCACCAGGGCCTTGTGTTCACCACCCCCATTGCTACCAACAGAGAAAACACAGCGACCCCAGTTCCCAGCTAGAGCAGTTTTGGATTTGTAGTCAAACTTCCCAAATCTAACAATCCACCTTCCTCTGCCCATTGGCCACCCCCACCAAGGCCACCCAACAGAAAGACCCAAAATGTAGCATCGCTCTCACTCCTCAGCTCCTCTCACCGAAGCAAGATTCAAACTAAAGCCAGCCTGGAAACAGGCGATTTTGTCACCTGGAATTCCACAATGCTTTCGACTCAACGTCGACCATATTGGGCATGCACAAGGGTGGGGGGGTTTGAAGCAGGAATTTCCCCCCTTTTAAGAGAAAAGGTTCCCAAGGCTTGAACTGGCCAGGGATCTCCCCACACTTTTAAGGATGCCCAGCTATCCACCACCTCCTGGAAGATTAGAAGAGGGCTAATGTTCAGCAGCGGTACTCGGGGAGGGGGTTCAGCGACTAAGAGGCATGCAAGGTTCATAGGACCAAATCCAAAGTATTTGGTGCTAACCAAGTCTAACAGGGCAGCTACAGCTTCTTCACACTAACAAGCGCATCAAGAGTTCTTGCTGCCCATCACTGGGGGTTGTCAGACAAAACTGTGTCTATGGGGAAATCTACCCTGAGCTGAAGGGTCAGCAACATTCTGGGGGCATAGCTGGTGGCATGGTCATCGTGCCGCAGCATCTTCGTAGCTACTGGAGAGTCCCTTCCTTCTTTGCGTCTTGCCAGCTGCTGCCGTCCAGAACCATGGGGTAGCCAGCCAGCCCACTCAGCACAGCACAATAACTCCAGCCCACCATTACTGTGGTGGCTGAGGTTGATGCCGAGGCAACCTTGCCATGCCAGGCCTGAAGGGATGGAGACAGGCTTAAAATCGAGAGCACCGAGAGGCTGGCTGCTTCCTGGAAATTTATCCGAGCTGTGTGTGGCCATCTGCACAGAGCAAGTTGCTTCTCCCCCCAACAGAGCAGCTTCTGCCTTCCCCCCTCGGTTGTTACCAGAGGCAATAGCAGCACCATGCAGTTGCCTGCTCCTTGTTTTTTATCTGCAATATTTGCAGGCAAAAATAAATAAATAAAATGAATTCATGTGTAGAGCAGGGGGGAGGGGGATCCCCACCTGGGGGCCAAATGTGCCCATTTCCCAGTTCCTGGATCCATTTCCTACCCACAAAACACTGGAAGACTGAGCTCAGGGGAAGGGAGTAGAGCAGGCACACAAGGGTAGGGGACCCATCCATGATCTGGACCTTCCTTTTCTTGGACTTAACACTCAAGCATCATCCCTGCCTAACTTTTGATATTGGATACATATATATTTTATTTTCTAAGCCATCCTGAGCCTTTTGTGGCAACAGCAGGATTAAAAAAAATAAAAAAATGTCTCGTCTCACCTTAGGCACCTTCAGGGTCAGGACATGAAAGCCCTCACGCTGCCCCGAACGACTGCTCTGCAGATGGGGCAGCGCCTGAGGTTAGGGGCACACTCCGCACACACCACCAAGTGGCCACAGGGCACAAATACAATGGACACGTCTCTGTCCATGCACACTTTGCACATCCGCTCCTCCTGCAGCCGACGCAGTCGTTCCTCTGTGCTGGGGGGAGGGTCTGCAAAAAGAAAGGGGTGTCCAGCAAGGACACCACAGCATCAGACAGCAGCTTGAAAACATCTTCCAAGTCTATAGCTTAGCAGTTACCCCAAGAGCCATAGATATCACTTGGTTCAGAGCTGGTGGCAGGAGCAGAACTCCCAAACAGCCACGTTCTTAGCTTCTATACTCCCTACTCTTCCCGTCTCTGGATCAGAATGTGGCCAGATGTGCCAGGGTGATGGAGAGGAAGCACAAAAGGAAAGCCATCTGATGTTTGATCAATAGGGAGGGAAAAGCAGTGCTAGATGCAGGGACATTGGGGCACCAAGCAAGATGGTGGCATGGGCCCTCCATGGACCAAGTTTAAAGGCTTGTGGGTCCCTGTTTTAGGCCAATGCTTCGCACACATCTGAAGTTTAAATTAATGTCCTGAGGGATCCTGTGGTTCCCCTACCCCAAAACATGGGGGCCTATACAATCAGTTTCCTTCCTGGGGAGAAGGCAACACTAGGATGACCAACCCCCATACAGCACCGTGTTATTAACCAGGGTAACCAGTGAAACCATGACCCAGAACTACTTTGTCCTAGGGTGCTCCCATTGAAGTCAACAGGAGCCACTGACCTCTGAGACACAAGTTTTAGTCAGGATTTTAATATTCCCGAGTTAAGCCGGTGTCCTAGCACTCCCTACTCCAGAAGCTGGTCCGATCCTGCACTTCATTCCATGCCAATTTCTCCAAGCCACCTCACCTGATTCTTTGGGATGCTCAGCTTCCGTTTCTCTTCGTAGTGGAGAAGTACCTGGTGCCATCTGGACAGCCTCTGAAGGAGAAAGCGAGTATGAGAAGCAGAACCCCTTGCTTCTACACACCTGTGGCTCCAGGTCAAATCAGCAATCAACGTTTTCTTAGAATCCATCACCCTCCAAACCCAAGCTCTGGAAGAAAGTCAAGGTTCTCAGACTCTCCTGATCAGTGTCAAAATATTCTGATCATCCATAGGGTAGAAAACACAACTTGCATCAAAATTAAACCCAGTTTTAATAAAAAAATAAAAACCACAACTCATGGCTCCTAGTCTCCTACATGCAGGGCTACTGATCTCTTGAGAAGATGCTACATCTTACCCGACAAAGAAATCAGCCCTCCGTGATCAGTGGTTCCCACCCATCTCTCTAGTACAAGACTAAAACAAGTAGCCACTTCCTAAAAACATGAGATGGGCAACAAAGAGGATCACGGGTTTGGAACAGCTTCTGTACGGGAGAAGCTTGGATAGGTTAGGGCAGTTCAGCTTGGAGAAAAGAAAGGGCATCATATGACAGAGGTTTATAAACATCTTGAGTGGAGTGGAACAAGGAGCTAGGGAATGTTTGTTTACCCTCTCAAGTAGCACTAGAACTAGGGGACACTCCATGAAACTAACTGGTGGCAGATTTAAAACAAATACAAAGGAAATATTTTTTCACTCAATGCAGGGTTAAATTATGGAATTTGTTGCCTGAGGAGGTTGTCAGGGCCAGTAGTATGGCTGGGTTTTAAAAAAAACCCCAACTGGATAAGTTCTTGGAGAATAGGTCCATTAACTGCTATTAACCAAGTAGCTTACGAGATGGGAACTTCTTACTGTTGGGAGCAGGGAATCGATTTTGCATTGTGACTGCTGGTACTTCTCCCATGTGACCAAAATTGACCGCTGTCAGAAACAAGATGCTAGGCTTGATGGGCCACTGGTCCGACTCAACATGGCATTTCTTACGTAGCCCATGCTTCTCCTTCAAGTACAACAATCTGCTTTGCATGGAGGAAGGAAAAAGGCAGGGGGGAGAAGGGGGATGACTAGTGCCTGTTTGGAGGAACATCTTTGGAGAAGACAACAGTATGAAAGCAAGCCAAACTAACTATATTTACTGACTATAATGCAGCCATTAGAAGCGTTGCAATCTTCATTCCTATTCCCAATCTGAAGAAGTTGGGAGCCATAGCTCCCCCTACTCCTTGTTGGCTTGACTCATCCATGTAGGTTAGAGTACTCTCTTCTCCCAAAGGTTGGATTCCAAGACAGATCAGGAAGATGGTGTGGTTTAGAGATCAAGATTAAACAGTTATTTTTTTCCTTTCAAGGACTGCCAAGTTGTAGGGCAACTGGGAAGGTGGGATGCCAGCCATAGGAGCCTTCCCTCGGTTATTGCTTGTGTCCTCCTAGTCCAAAGAGGAATGCAAGAGTTGCTATTTTCCTCCCCATCTCTCTCTGCTTTCTATCCATCAATCCTCAGAGAAGGACAGATTGACCTTTGTGAACCACCCAGGAATCTATTTCTGTATTTTCTACAAGTGTCAAACATGAATTCACATTCCTGTGTGAACCACCCAGGGACAAAGGAATCTATTTCCGTATTTTCTACAAGTATCAAACATGAATTCACATTCCTGTCAATGTCGTAGGGCTGGGTCGATATAGCTATTCTATTTTCACAGAACATTTCCACAAGAACGTTACGGCTATTCATTTTTTGTGCTAAATCGTGTAAATTTCCTTTCTGGTCACATGTGAAAAAAATGGCTGCCTCCCTTACCCAAAATGGCAGCAATAGAGAACACCATTTTACAGAACAGCAGTGATTTCTGCATATGCAAAATAGGTACAGGGTTATTTTGTGCATGCACGCTGGGTTTGGTTTGTTCCTTTATCTATATTTCATTCAGTTCTGATTGGAATCAGATGAAATACAACTGGTTCCCAAATCTTGAATTAGTCCATTCCAATTGAGAAGGAAAGAGACCTCGCATCAGAGTTGTACAAGAACCAACAGCCTCCCAGTCTAGCAAAAGGCAGTTACACCCCAGTCCTCTGCAGCGACACAGAAGATGGCCGACTGTAGATTAGGGATGAAGCCTGCCCTCGCAAATCCCGGCAAAAACGGGATCTCACCAATATTTGCCGATTCTCGACCCATTCTCGTGTGAAACCTGTGTGTCCGAAAGCCAGCACTGTGTATGCACAAAGTGGCCACCACTGTGCCCAGTAGCCATTTTACAGATGCGCATCACATTCTTAGGGTCTTGAGAACCTCACAAGATTAGAGAACTCTCAAAAAAACTCTGCACATTTGCAAAACGGCCACCGGCGGGCCACGCGTGCACAGAATGGCCACAGCTGCTATTTTCCTGCATGTGCAGAGTGCATTGAGATTGAGAAACTCATGAGTTACTGGATAGTTTTGGCAAGCTCCCGCCAGGTGCTACAAGAACCTTGCGTTCTCACGAGAACATCCATGATTCTTGTTTCAGCCCTACTGTAGATATCTGTCTGGTTACAATGAACCCAAGAGGTATGACGGTTCAGATCAAACTCTAGGAGCATAAAAAGTCACTTGAGTTTATCCTGATATTAAACTGTTCATGCCCCACTACACCCTTGAACCATTTACCAGCCTCAGTTTTCTGGGCACCAATGGCTTCCACGCGCTGGCAAATTCCACATCCTGATGGGCCCTGTGCACTCGAGGTGAAATGGGTACCCGAACTAATGGGTAAACCCAATGACTACACCACCCAGGCCAAAAACGGCAGTTTGGGTAATCAATATTTGTTTGTGCAGCACCTGGGACGCCTCTGTTACTCCATTTTTAGTGTTTCCTGTTTGGTTATTTTAGTGCACGGTTTGTTTTGGTAACATTGTTTTAGCAATATTTATTTATTTTGATTCGTTATCCCACCCTTTCCTAAAGTCTCAGGGTGGCTTCCAGTATAAAAAAAAACCTCCATAATAATATAAAACCCAGTACAAGTCAGACTATAAAAAGATCCCAACCACTCCCATCCTGCCCTCCTCCTTCAACCCTAGCCTTGCCTGCTAAATGTCTGGCCAAGTACGTAGGTCTTGCATTGCCTCTGGAACCACCAAGAGGCAGGAATTCACTTCACAGCACTATTGTGCTGAAGATGCAGTCAAACGAAAAATATTGGATACACAAAAATCCAAAATGAACACTTCCTACAAAAACTGGATACGAAGCATCTTTTTTTGGTTAGAGATCTTCTCCAGATATCCAAAGGGCTACCGCAAAACATGAATAAACCCACTACCCATTTCAGCTCTACTGTGCATAACAAGGCTACAGACAAAGGAAGCATTTCACCTAATAGAAAGAGCCAGTGCAGACCCGAGAGCAGCTACTAACACCTCTGTGACCAGAAAGAAGGGGTAAGGAACGTCCAAGAGTGACACTTAGGCAGCAATGCACAGCCCAAGGGCTAGGTCGTACCTCTGCTCTCTTCTGCAATGCTGCCTTCTTCCTGCCCTGCCTGAAGCAGATCCCAAACCAGCTCGGACACAGATGTGTAGCAAACCCCATCCAGAAGGTATTTGCTCTGGATCATGTTCTCCACCAAGTCCTGGTCAAAGCCCATTTGCAGGGCACCATGCACTATAGATGAGTCACACAGAGTGGACAGATCCGTATTTCCCGCAGGATCTGCAAAGCACAGTGAGGAGAGATGAGGAGCTTTTAAGATCAGTCCACAGAACGCCGTCCTGCCCCCAACAGCAAGGTGTGCAAGTAGCAGCTAACAGTAAGGTGCGCCAGCCTGCATTTCCCTAGACAGAACAGACCAACTAGTTCGTTCTATACAGAAGAATCAGAATTTTATGGCTTAGAAAGCACCTTAAACAATCTAGTCCATACCTCAACTGTTAAACAAGACCAGTTCTACCCAAGCCATCCCTGACAGAGGTGCAGTATTTTAGGTTGCCCAATGATGGGGACTCTACAACCTTCCCTGGAAGCCTGTTCCATTGCCTGACGCCTGTTTTTCAACTGAAATACAGAAAGTTTAGGAACCTGCTCCTCACTTTGCTATCTCTGGTTTCATACCTATCCTGGCATAAACCGGAGCCATCACCTAAGTCTGCCAAAGTAATTCAGGCAAGTGACTATTTCACTAGCCATCGTTTGAGAGTTTATGCAATCTTTCCAGAACATGCAAAGTCTCACCAACTAGTCAGTCCAACAAGAGATCACCTGAACTACTTTGCCTTCATTGCTAAGGTTTGGGACAACATAGAAGCCACCTCCCGCTCTAGAAAGAGATAGGAAGTCCACAAGGGCAGCCTCTGTACGGCTATATTTTGTAGGGTTACTACACCTGGATTTTCTTAAATGTTTGGAGGACTGTGCCCCTCTCAGTTAGTTGAAGCCCCAGAGGCCAGATTGGGAGGATCCTACTCCATACAGATTAGTGGTTCCTTGGGGAGTGACTCCAGGAGAGACTTGGCCCATACAGAAATCTCTTCTTCTAAAGAGTGGGTTGTTCAAATCCCGTTAGTTAAAAGCCTTGACCTTTCCAACCAACCACCATTTCCCCCTTCTGAGAAGTCTGGATTTTATGCAAGTGTCTTTGAAACAAGTTCCTCTGCCCTGTGTGGGCGCACACGGCTGAAACAAAAAGTAAACTTTTTATTCACGAGTATTTCCGAGTTTCCGAGGACTGGCTCAGAGTGTTCAGCCAGTTCTCAAACTCAGACGAGTACTCGGTAAGACAAAACCTAGTACAGTGTATTTTCCAAATCAGCTTATATAGGGGCAAAAAAAGGCCCATATGTTGGTCCGTGTACTGGACCGAATACTGAATACCAAGTACCAGGCCAATTCCTCAGTCAGTAAAACCAAGTCAAATACCAGGATACTAATTAAAAACGGAGTAATTTTGAATATAGAATTTCAGCGCTAGTTCTTACCATCAAGGAGATTTAAAAAAAAGAAAAGAAAGAAAGAACCGCTCTCTCTCTGAGTTTGGTCTCAGCAATATTCATATCCTTCTCAGATATGATGTTACAACATAGGGTGTTGTAGGGAAGCTCCCAACACCAGCTCAACTCTAGCAAATGCTTTGATAGTTTTTCCTCTCACGCTCACAATCCAACATCTTATACCCAAACAGGGTTGAAGCACCCTTTTCAGATACACCTGGCATTGTAGTTTCTCTAATTCCATTCCAAAAATGCAGCTACTCAACACACCTTCAGGGTCCATTCCCATAGTGTATATGAATGTTCAACGTGTAATTAGGAGACCCAAGGACACAAGTAATGATGAACTTAGGAAGATGCGGTAAGGCTCTCCAAGTTCCAGCTGTTAAGAAAATATTCTGCTTCTGACAGAGTGGGGTGGGCAGCGCAGTCTGGCTGTTCGTGCCAACATTTGTCCTAGGCCATTGCACTAACACAAGACTCTTCAATTGGGACTCCTTCCTGAACCAACTTGTAAGGCAGCGTTTTCCAAGAAGTTTGGCCAGTATAATCCCATTTTGAGACTTCATGATAATCCTTCAAACTCAGACAGCAAACACATGCAAAGTCCATCCGCTATTAATCAAGATCACAACTTCATCCAGAAATGACAACCACACTTGGATTCGAATGAGAAAGGTTTTTCGGGGGAGAGGGAGGGAAGGGGAAGCAGGTTGGCACCATTTTGCGTAGGTTGTAGACAAGGCAAACATTCACCTGGCTGTTTGAGCAACCGAGTTTTCACAATTTCAGTTCTATTTTGTTAGTTTCCACCAGTAGCAATGAGAAAAGGTGGGATAAAAGTCTAGAACTGGACAAGCTGCCCAAAATGAAGGAACTCCATGAGAAGACAAAAATGGGTAATCAAATGAAGGGGATACTGTTTGATATCCAATTCAACAGGTTTACCCAATTCAGTGCTAATCCCCAACCTACTTTGGGACCCTCTGTGCTAGGGCCACTATTAAAACAGCTGGACATCATGTCCTAAAAATCAGCGAAGCACCTCAGGCCCAGGGGCCAAATGCAGCTAGATTATATTTGGTAGAGATGGGACTATCGGTATCAGATTAATCCAATAATGTCAATAATTGGCAATATCGGATTAATCCGATACCGAGTGTCCCATCCCTACCAAAGAGAGTCAAAATGGGGACCCAATATCACACAGGAGTCAAGATGGGGACCCAATTTGGTAGCCACTGGTAATACCCATGTTTGAGTACTGTGTCGGGTATTCAACAGGCTTCCCAATCACTGACTGAGTACCCAAATTAGCCATTACCATTTTCTGATCAGTAAATCAGAACCAGAAACAAAAAAAGACTGGAACCAGAAGTCAACATCTGATGTCAACTTGACGTTCCAGGACATTAGATACCCAAATCAGGTCATAATTGGATACAGATTATGATTGATATTGGAGTCAATTTGGATACCAGGAATTTGTGGGGTATACCTGTTTTTGTAGGTATTCAATTGAGCTCTACTCCTGGCCCTAGAAGGGTTCTCCTACTCGCCCATCTGAACACTCCTCACCCATGTAGAAAAAACAAAAAAAACAAACCACCTCTACCTTTAGACTTTTATACATCAAAATGCAAACCTCTCTTCAATGGATTCAGTCTGTGGTCTCCAGAGAGAGTACTGTTCATTCCTCTGGTTTCCAACAGCACCTTTAATCAAAAGGCAGAGCAGCTTGCAATTATGTGCAACCAACCTTGGGGTGTAGCTGGATCTTCCTCAGCCTGATGAAAAGAGCTTTCCTGAAAACATCACAAGACACGAGTCAAAGAAAGGAAAAGTGTCTCCTCAGAACTTTCCCTCCTTCATTGTACAAGAAAAACCCATTAAACTCACCTGAGACACCAGCGTGTTGAAATAAGAGTCCTGGGCGCTGCTGACAAAGTCTCTCCCCCTGGACTGCAGCAAGAATTCACACCTAAGAAGAAAAGACCAAGATGTTACAAGGATCACCACCAGAGACTGGCAAGGACATCGGAATGCCATCTTCAAGGGAGTGGCGGCGCTATCAAGCTACCCAATGACACCATTCTAGAGACACATGGCCCAGAATAGGCTAGATGCTAGTGCAAGGTTCCAGGGGTTAATTGCACATGGAATATATCTACACATATATCTATAAAAAAGCCCAACACTTTGTCAAGTCTGCTGCCAGATCATTTCATGGATTGTCCCAGAGTTCTGGTATTTTGAGAATAGTGTCAATACCGGCTACCTTGTTACTCTTCTTGCTCCGCAGCCACTCACAATTTCAGAAGCTTGTATCCAAGACAAGGCAGGCCGTAGAATTTGTGGGGCCCAGGATGAAAATAGGACCCAAGTCCCCCCATGGCCTGCCCCATAGCTACATCCCTTTAACTGGGGCCCCTCAGTATTGGCAACGATGGAGTTCCACGGACAGGGCCTGCCTAGGCTCAGGACACACAATGGACCGTCCCCATTGCCCTTGTTCATATCCCTCCTAAGTCAGCTCTTCTCCAAGCTGAAGAGGCCGAACCCATTGTGCCTCTCCTCATATGAAAGCCATTTTGTGCCTCCTAAACTGCCAGGTGAATCTCACACAGGTAAGTCAGCTACCAGGTAGAGATAGGAAATGTGCATAGTGGCCAACATCTATTACCTGCCTGTCACTGAAGGCTCAGGGCAGATAAAACATCCAATAATCCTACATGGACTGGAACCAAGTTGACAACAGAATGCCCTACCTACTTCTACCTCCTACACTTACAATCCATTTTGACCTGCATGATGGGGGACGGACGACCTAGCTGTGGGGGAATGCAAGAAGATGCTGCTGGGGATATGGGCTAGAAAGAGTCCATGACTAAGGGCCCATGTCATTCTCCCCATTTGCCCCCCACCCCACTCCCTGACGGATAGCCACACCAACACAACAGGCATTTGTAGAGTCCAAATTACCTTGGGAACCATTTGGCATGTTCCGTCCAGGGATCATCTCCGTGTTCCCAGTTCCTCACGCTGCCGTCACAGTAAAAGCACTGCACAGTGTCACTGTGGCCTGAAAGAGGCATGGGGAAGTCTCATGTCAGCGACACCACCTCTCCAGAACAATTTGTTGTTGCTACAGCAGGTCTGGAGAAATCATGTCACATTGGAGTCATGACCCCAGGATCACTCATAGCATATGACCAGCCACCCTGGTCCCATGACTCTGGTTCACTGTCTATAGCAGCTTGTCTTTGTTCTGGGTCAGGTGGAGTTCTAGATGGGCTGCCTAGCTCCACACATGACTAGCATGACAGCATTGATCACAGGCTTGTCCGTAGTCTAGACAGGAGCTGTCCAATTCTCCATGTCAACACTCTTGCTGGACTCCCATGTGTCATTGCCCATGTCTGCAGTGCCCCCTAGTGCTGAAACTAAGCTCTACAGACAATTCTGCGTTCGTCACATCAGCCCACTTCAAAATGGATCGATGAGGCAGATACAAAATGCTATTCAGTTCAGTTCATTTTGGATATTCAAGTTTAAAAAATTGAGTATCTAGAGCAAAACAGCCAAAGTGATGCAAACAAATTTCAGTCTGGGGTGGATATTTGGAAGGGTATCCAAAAACATGAGGACTATCTACAAAACCCCCTGAGAATGTGCTATTTGTTTCTCCTCTAGTTACACACCAGAAACACTCTGGGTTGGCCACAGAATTTGTGGGGCCCAAGGCAAAGATAAAATGTCGGGCCCCGGTGGCTCCTCCTCAAGTCCTAGAGTGGTCATGCTTGGGGCCCCGCTGGGAGGGAGTGGGGGCTCCATTCCCTGCCCTGGTGAGAACAGTCATTTGGGCCCTGCTATTTCCTTTAGTTCTGGGGGTCCCCAAGGTAGTCACCCCAGGTTGCCCTGTGATAAGGCCAGTCATTGGAAATACTCCGTCTGCCTTATTTATTTTGAAATATGTTATCCCACACAATAGCAGCTCGGGGCAGCATACAACACTACAATATTCTCATACAATAAAATAGACAATAAAATACCAACTACATTTGTTTAAACACGCAAAACTAAATTACTAAAAAGATCAGAAACCAGCCTCCCCTTCCCTCCACAGGCCTGGCAAAAAAGCCAGATCTTACACCATTTCCAAAGGAGGGGAGGTCCGGGGCCAAGCAGGCCTCCATCGGGAGGGAATTCCACAGCCTAGGCCAGCCACAGAGAATGCCCTCCCCATTGTCGTCACCCAGGGGACCTCGAGTCAGGCATCCCCGACCGACCGCAAGGGTCGTACCACGGCCCAGAGTGTGAGGCTGTCCTGCAGGTAGGCAGGACCCAGGCCGTTTAGGGCTTTAAAAGGTCATTACCAACACCTTGAATCGAGACTGGAAGACAATAGGCAGCCAGTGCAGAGAACAGAACACTGGTAAAATGTGCTTGCGACAACCCATCCCTGTTAGGAGACGGGCCGCCACATTCTGGACCAGCTGCAGTTTCTGAACGGTCACCATGGGTAGCCCCACGTAGAGTGTGTTGCAGTAGTCCAATCTCGAGGTGATGAAGGCATGGATGATGGCGACCAGGTCGGAGTCCAAAACATACAGCCGTTGTATCAGATGCAAGGGGCAGAAGGCGCTCCCCGCCATGGCTGCCACCTGGGAATCTAGGCAGAGCTGTGAATCGAGAAGCACCCCCAGACTACAAACCTGGGGGGCTAAAGGGGGGCAAACCTAGTCAATGACAGAAGTCACCACCCTCTTCACCTTTCTTCTGCCAGCCTCGTAGGAGATAACTGCAAGAACGCTCCTTCTCTATAATTCTAATACGTCCTGCCAGGCAGGAAGAAAGAACAGTCAAGCGATACCGTACGTTTAACACTACCAATATGATCGTTACGGTGAACCACGTCAAATCAAGCTAATAAAAGCTTTCCCCCTTCCGACTCAGCAAAAGCTAATCTTGGTTTCTGTTCCAAAGGGAAATCAATTGAGCGGCCTGTGGTTTACAAGCCGTGGAGGAGAAAGTAGCAAGGCAAGCCACATGGATACAGGATGGCATTGGGATTCGAGACCTGGGTTCAATTCCTGCCCTAGCCAAAAAGACTTGTCTCCTTGGCCAAGGCCATTTAGTCCACCTTCCTCCACCACAGGGGTGCTCCCATTAATGACTGCAAGGTACTCGGATGTTATGGCGACGAGGGCATCAAGTATGGGGGGTGGGGGCGGAAAGACGGTGGGACTACCTTTTGGCACAAGAAGATTGGGCACCCATGCCCTAGAGCAGGGGTGGGGAACCTCAGGCCCAAACGCAGCCCTTGACAAGTTTTTATGTAGCCCCTTTCCAGTGCCTGGATCCTGTCTCTACTCCCAAGCACTGAAAAACTGAGCTCAGGATAACAGGGCAGAGAGGAGGGTACGCACACAAGGGTAGGGGACAGATTCGTGATCTGGGACCTCTTTTTCTCAAATACACCCATTAAGCACCCCCAACCTGTATGTGGCCCTTGGAGCTTGTACTAATTGTCAATGTGGCCCCCAGGACAGAGAAGGTTCCCCACGCCTGCCCTAGAGAGTTTGTAGGACAGGTGAAGCACCCCACTCTATAACCCTGACCAGAG
This sequence comes from Sphenodon punctatus, assembly GCA_003113815.1. Classification (NCBI taxonomy): domain Eukaryota; kingdom Metazoa; phylum Chordata; class Lepidosauria; order Sphenodontia; family Sphenodontidae; genus Sphenodon; species Sphenodon punctatus. Next base: position 7,014,259 of record QEPC01009477.1, on the reverse strand, counting down.
GAGGCTTTCCCCGTTATCCATACCTGTATAGAAGAAACCGGCCCTCGCCAGCTGTTCTGGAGCCACGGCAGCATAGGATGGCCAGTTCCGGAACGTGGCCAGTCGCACTTCTTCTGTTCCCATCTCTGGGTATTCCGGTTGACTGGTTAGGGCACCCTCCTCTGCCACCATCCTCTGCAAGATGCCAAAGATCTGCCCATCCACAGAGTCAGGATCGTCTGTAGAGCGGACCATCTCTTGGTTCCCAACATCCTCCCCCCGGATGAATTTACACCTGGGAAAAAACTTCTGGTGCTCGTGCATGGGCTCATCCCCAGCTTCCCAGTTGGTCAAGATGCCACCACAGCAAAAACATTTCACTCTGTCCTCAAAACCCAAGAAGAAAAAGCCAGCCTGAGCCAAGCCTTCAGCCGAGACAGGAGAGCTGGCTGGCCACCACTGGAAAGTCCCGAGGCGCCGCTCCTCACTCCGCATGTAGGGCTTGGACAGCCGGAAACGTCGGTCCCTGGGTTGGCTTTCCTCTCGGGAGGAGGCCATATCCATCTCCCAGTCCTCGGAGAGCAGATAAGAGAGTCCTGCAGCAACGAGCTGGATTCCCGATGCCAGACAGTGCTTGGTCAAACTGCTAGCCTGCATCGCCCCCTCCCTACAGCTCAGCTGCCTGTTCCGGAAAGCTCCCGAGCTTCACAAAGCCAAGTATGTTCCTGAACAGCAGCCAAACCAGAGCTCTAGCTTTTCTATGTCCCGTTGCTGTTTCCCTCCACGTGTCCAGAGAGAAGAGGATGGTAGTTGCTCCTTCCCTCTGTCAGATCACAGGGCAGACCCAATCGTTTGGCTGTGAACGGCAGCGTCTGTTCAATGAGGTCTTCCCAGCTTCTGGTCTCTCAGGCATACACAATGTTCACAGTCACCTTTGTGGCCTTAAAAAAAAACAAATAAAAGATTCAGTCCCTCTGGGCTTTTCTCGTTAAAACAAAAGCCAGGAGCCTGCAGAAGAGGAAAGACCAAAAGGGAAGACTCTCAACCATTCTGCCCGCTCACCCCCGCTGTCCTTTTATAACCAAACAGGCCTCTAATCACACAAGCAGCCTGTTCGATTGTTGTGTGCAGGGATGGGAAGTCCTCAGCAGCCCACTTTTATATTTAGTAAAAGCCACCAGGCTCGACTGAGGCTTGCCATCTTCTTGTGGGGGGGGGATGGTTTGGAGGACCCTAGGCTCTCAAACGGGGAGGCAGGCCACTAGCGGGTAGGAGGGGACATGCACAAGAAGAATCCCCAATAGATACAGAGTACCACACTCACTGAGCGAGGGGGGGCAGGATCTGCAAAGTAGTAGTGCGGCAAAGTGGGGAGCGAGAGTCCAAGAACAAGGGGGCAAGGTGTGTTGGGGGGGGGGGGGGGGGAGAGAAGCAGCAAGGAGCCTCAACAGTCACAGACAAGCAGAAGAGGGGAGAGAATGGCTCTGAACTGCTGGCTTGGAGGTTGTGCTCAGAGCAGGGAGTGGGACAGGAGAGCTGCAGGAGGACGCTCGAGGGAAGAAGCGGAGAGGAGGTTATGAGGCAACTGGAGCAGATATCGAGATGTGCGCTCAGAAGGTAGGGACTGGGTCCATGGGCCTGATCCACAGGTTGGGATGGGGCTGTGTAATCAGAAGGACCCGTCCGTAACTACGTTTTCCCGATTGATGACAATGGGGGGGGGAAAACGACATGATCATGGGTCCCTGTGTTTAACAGACTCGCTTCATCCTTCGGGGTTACCCTCTTCCTCTGGGTTTCCTCCTGGAGGGGGCAGAGCCAGACCAACAGGGATCATCCCCGTTTCGGATGTCAAGCCAAACCCTTACAGAATGCGGCAAAATCACAATGTTCTGATCGAGCAAGAGTGGGGTCGCTGCCCCTTGCCATAACCCTGCTCCTTATGACCACATCCCTATGGAGTAGCATGGTGTCCTACTGGTCCATACCAGGAAGAGACCCTAGGACTCTTCCCAATGTGGCTGCCCTTGGATGCCCCTGTTTCGCCAGATGGCGGGAGGGAGGGTTAGAGTCCAACCGACCAGGAGAAGCCAGGAAACTCGGGATGTTTTTAGAGAAGCACCTCCCTCCCTACTGCCACCCATCAGGCATGCGGCAAGACCACACTGGTGCCTTACGCAGCCCTGCAACACGCAGGACGAGTGGGGAGGTGCTGGTCTGAAAACACCCTCTGAGACTGGATCAAAACCAGGAACAGAAGCACGCCGCACCCCCGTTTAGCATGTGACTGCTGTGCCGAACACATTCTATCAGATCAAAGCTGGCACGCCCTTATCAACAGGAGTTGGTTCAATAAAAATAGTAACATTTTTACTGCCAGAGAATTAGGAACGGACCGATGTTAAAAAGACACCCCCACGCCCCCCCCACTAGCGAACATTACCTTCATATTCTCTTTTAATAGCAATACATTTTATTAAACAAAGGGGTGAGAACCGTCACCATGCTGGGGGCCACCTACGTAGCGGGCATGGCTAACCGTGGTGTGCAGATACAGTGGCGCACAATACACAGGGAGGGGTTGGGGGGGGGGGCAGGGGAACTCATAAAAAAAGGCAGAAGAGAGAGTATTGGGATGGTGCACAGACACATTTACACACATCAAAAAGTTCTGGTTTCCATTCACACAACACCCTTAACCCCTTGCAAGTCCACCACTTGCTCCTTAACCTACATTCGCCTTTGTCCTCCAGCCAATACCAATTCCCCTTGCATTTCAGTTCCCAGCTCTTGTGTCACATGGGCAAGAACAAAGGATCATGAAAGAGCACAGAAACGGTACGGGTTTCAGAGACGCATGGGTTTGTGTCACTTCCTGCTTAGAAGACGGCTGAGCAGATGAGCCCAGGGGCATAGCTATTAGCTACCATGGGGAGAGGAAGGACATTTGCTCACAGGGCCCAAACGGAGGGAGGAGACAAATTGTAGCCTGTTCCAGTGCAGCTGGGCAGAGACTGGCAGAAGCCAAAGCACCTGCAGCACACCGCGTGAGTAGGCTGTTCCCCCCCCACACACACATACCTGGTGGGTAGCGCAGGGCAGAGCAAGCACCGATGGCAGCATAAGGCAGGCAGCTTAGTCATAAGCTCCAGGGGTCAGCAAGCAGAGGGGCTAGGGTGGGCAGGCAGGCAGAGTCCATGTCTTGTACTTGGGCCCAGTCCAATCTTGCTACACCCCTAGATGAGCCCATAGTCACAGAGAAAGGCAACCATGCTTAACTGGTAAAACAAATGAGCTGCTGGAGTCCAAGCCTGCCCCAGAGGCTATGCCCGCTACCCTAGAGCTTGGCAGAGCAGGGACATGATCCCTCGTCTCCAGCTAGCAACCCAACCACTGGACTAGCTCGCCTCCTGTGTATAAAAACAGAAGTTCTTGCAATTTAATCTATAAATTAATGAGCACAGAGCCTGGGCCAGGAAGGTCATTATTAAAAGCCAAACACACACACACACACACCACACAGGTTTTCGTTGCCAACCCTAAAATGGCCAATAGCTGCCATTTCCTGCTCTTTCCCATTTTGGGGGTGCACACTCCAACCAGGATCATTTCCCAGGGCTCACCCCCCACCCTTGATGCAATTGCTAGGAGGGAACCCTGCTAAGCCCCTTTCCTCCACAAATTAAGCCTTGGAAGCAAAAGGACCTGATTTTAACATGATAAAGAGAGATTATTTTTTCCCTCCAGCTCAGAATGTCTCTCTGGCTCCATCCTCAAAGACCTCTGTCAGGGCAAAAAGCATTGAGTAAGCAGAGCTTTCACTATTGACGCCCAGCCCTCCCCTATTAGAGTCAATGGAAGCCAAGTGGTTAACTAACAGCTAGAGGAGCGCTCAATCCAGTCTACAACCCCCAGCCTTCCTTTCTCCAAAAGGGAATTGCTCATTGGTTTTCCTCTCCCAGAATAACCCAGCCATTTCCCATTTGTTTAGCACATGGTCTCCCACAAGACCCAGATTCCCAGAGGCAAAGGTTTCCCCACACAGATTACTCCCCACCCACCCATTGCCCCCAGGCAACACAGCTTCCTGGAAAGAGTTACCAAATTCCAGACAACCAAAGGTAAAAGCCAAGCTTACCCACGCTCTGAGGGACGATGCCAGTTTGCCTCAACCTTCTCCAGTTCCTCAGCTGGTCACCTTGATAACTCCTCCCACCAAAGCCAGTTTGTGTTCCCAAGCCTATTTAAAGCAACAGGGGCCTATCATCTGTTCTGGAGATTTGGGGACGGGTCAGCTGGTGGAAAGCCTTGCAGGCCTTGGATTACTTCCTTTGTTGAGAAACAAACATGCCTGTTTGGGGTGGGTCTTCCCTGACTTCAGTGCTAATTATAGCATGTCTGCAATGTGAAATCTCTCAGCACAAGCCTCTGGGCAGAGAAACCCAGGGCCAACACATAGTGCAGGCACAAACATCATTTATTCCAGTGGAACTCGTGTCCGTGCTACATGCTAGCACCTGCACTCTACACTGTTTATTTACAGATGTGCTCTCTCTCTCTCCTCCTGGTGGCCAGGAATTATAAGCCACCATGCTTTTTGTATGGCTCTCAAGCCAGAGTGCAAGCCTTACTACTACTACTGCTAATAATAATAATAATAATAATAATTAATAATTAAGTGTTATCATTATTAGCATCAGGAATGTGCTTGGCACTGAACTATCATTCATTAGAGACAGGTCTTCTGCCCCGAAGGGCTTCCAATATGGGATGGGCAAGGGAGTAGGGAACACAGGGAAAAGTCCAAGACAGATTCATGTAGTTGGGAAGTTGCAGGGACAGATGCTTGGCTTAGTTACAGAGAGTGGTGTAGCGGAGAAGGTGCTGGACTGGGACTTGGGAGGCCAGGGTTCAAATACTCCCTTAGCCATAAACTCACTGGGTTTATGGCCTTGGGTAAGTCACAACCTTTCACCCTCAGTTCCCCATCTGTAAATGGGAATATGTGCATGTGTCCCCCTCCCGCTTGTTGATCTTAGATTGTAAGCCCACTGGGGCAGGGACCTGCCTCTGACAATCTGTGACCGTAACGTGCTATGTACACCTAGTAGCACTGTAGAAGGGAGTATTAGCAGGGACCTGTGCTCACTGCCTTTTACCCCCCGACAGTAATGGAAAAAACTCAGTGACTATGGGTCCCTGTCTAGGGAACAGTCTGCGGAGGGGCTAGGGAAAGCCGGATGAAACAGGTAGGTTTTTTTAGAAGGGATTGCAAGGTCATTGATTTCATCAAGGACTAAATTCCCATTGACTTCAATGAAGTCTTGATTGCACTCAAGAATTCTGAAGCTGAGTGCCCTCCCAACTGCATTTCAGAGAGCAGAAAGCACTTCCACTTTCTCATATGGAAACAGAGCTAACAACACAACTGCTACTACTACTGCCTATCATTTCTAGAGCACTGCTAGGCATGTGCAACACTTTACAGTCAGAGATTTTGGAGAGAGGTCTCTCTGCTCAGTCAGCTTACAATCTAAGATGGACACAGGTGAAGGGAACGCAGGGAAAGACAGGCACACACACCTATTTTACAGATGGGAAACTGAGGCTGAAAGGTTATGATTTGCCCACACCTACCAAGTGAGTTTATTGCTAAAGCAGAATTCAAACCCTGGTTTTTTAGGGCCAAGCCCAGCACATTATCCACTACACCATACTGGCACCTTCCCTAAGTTATATAAGAAAAGGGATATTGCTTTTTAAAAATGAAATTCTCTTTTAAAACTCCTCTTTCCAGACAAGTTTATTAAAAGGGATGGGTTTTCTTGCCATCTTTTCTGTTTAAAAACTATGCTTGCCTTAATTTAAAAATATTTAAGTTGGAAAAAAATAATCCAGCTATGAACAACAGAGGGCAGTGTTTATTTAAAATATTGTCCTGGGGCTGTGTGTGTGTGTGTGTGTGTCCCTTTTCAAACAGACACTCTAACAGTGATAAAATGGGTGTTACATTTGATTATACATGTTGCAGGGCTGCAGGTGTGCTCTATGGATACCCTGCAACATGTATAATAAAATGTAGCACCCATTTTATCACTGTTAAGAGTGTCTGTGTGAAAAGTGCCTCTGTGTGCGTGTGTGTGTGTATGTGTGCACGTGTGTGTGTACTTGTGCGTGTGCGTGTGCATGCACAGAGGGGGGGTAGAGGGCTTTAAGTTGTTAAATCTTTTGTGAATTTGTACACAATGGCATGTTTCTCCCACCCCCTGGATCCTGCAAACACTCAGGAGAAATGTCCTATTTGACTTCAGATGGAGTATTCACATGAATTGCAGCAGTAGAGCTCAGTTTCGTTTTTACGGATTTGCAGACGTTTCTCCAGAAATTTGGCATCCAGCAAGGCAAGCTAGATAAACTCCTTGTTACGCTGCGCCGTAGCCTGAGATGCCTTGTAGCAAGGTGCCTGTTTGTTATTGTTACCAACGGGCTCTTAAATCCCATTGACTTCAGTAGTTCAGACGAGCTCCTTTATTTGGACCAACTTCTCTTAGTGTGAGAACACAAGCATCAGGTCAGGCTGTAGCTATAACAGGTGCAGCCGCACTTGGAGCACATCAGCCTGCGCCCCCCCCCACACACACACGTAGAGTGCATACGCACAGGGGAGTGGAGGCCCATTCCATCTTCATTCTGCACCAAGACCCCAACTAACCCTGAGGAAGGGTCCCGACACAGGACCCTTCCTCAGGCAACTGAAATGATAAGAAGTGATAACACTGGAACTATTTTGTCTATCTTTTACATTTGGGACCAATACGTCAGCCATGCTCTCCCTGGAGTGAGTTACCTTGCATTGGGCGTGATATCTGAAAGTCCGCCTCCCCTCATGTCCCGTCATGGCCTCTGAGTTCAGCCAGGAGCACTCTCTCGCGGGTCCCATTTACCTAGCAAGTCCGTAAAACAAAGGCCCGCAGAGAGGCGGTCTCAGCAGCAGCCTCACAATAGTGGAACCCCCTTCCCTTGGGGGATCATCGAAGCCCAAGCCTGCTCTTCAACCAGGGGCGATAGAGTTTGGCAGGAAGAGGTAGGGTTGGAGAGTTGTAGGTTAGGGGATTTACCTGTTTTTAATTGGCTTTATTTGGGTATATTAACATTTGGTTTTATTTTGTATGTATTTGTCATCATTTTATTTATTTAATTCATCATCATCATCATCAAATAAGTTTATTGTGTCAGCCAAAGCTATCACAAAAAGGGGCACAAAAGTGAAATAAAATAAAATAATAATAAGTAGAATATAAAATATCCACATGTAAAATAGAATATAAAGAATACAATGAAAATCTAAGGCAATAATCAAACAACACACTAAAGATTTATATTTGCGAGTTTCCTGGCCTTGGATACAGCATAATAGAATGTTGCCACCAATAAGGACAGAGCTGAATTATTGTCAGCTAAGAGATGGATTAACAGATCATGGCTTGATATCGGATACTTGAGGTCTGTGTATTCATATCCTCACCACACAGACCAGCCAGCCATCATTCTCGATGTAACGAAGCCAAGAGCGTGCACCTGGGACCTCGCATCCCCGTGAATGTTACACTCCTTGTCTCTCTCTCTGTTCCCCGTCCTCTGTCTCTCAGATTGTAAGCCCCAGGGCAGGGACCGTGTCTATTCCATTACTTTGTAAAGTCCTAGGTACATTGCTGGTGCTATATAAATGCTTGCTAATAATAATAATTAATAATTAATAATGTGCCATAATATTAACAACAGGGGCCAGAAGTCGTTCCCTAACCTCATAATAATAGGGGCAGTCAAAAAAGACAGTGGCAGACAAAGATCCCTGATTATTCAGCCTAACCTGGAGGGGCAACCTGGTGCAAAGATATCACCGAGAACAGCAATCTGGGATCGATATCTAGACTAGTGAGCTTGGCCCACAGGCGCTCCCTGTGAATTGAATCAAACGCCGCCCTCAAATTCAGAGACCAGATGTACAATGAGGAGCTAAGACATCGACGAACATACTTAGCTATAATTTGATTCAGGGTAAAGATAGGAACTATCATGGAAACCCCTGCACAGAAGCCGGTCTGTTGTGTGGTTCTGTATATGTTTCTATGTATATCCCCGCCCTGAGCCTCAGGGGAAGGGTGGAATAAATAAATTAATTCATTAATAATATGGCCACGTAGCTGCTGCGCAATAAACACCCTAGGATCTACCTATCCAGATTTATTTCAACGGCATTTGCTAGTTCACAAGTAGCTTCAAGGTTGTGTCCTTACTCTTATGAAGCAACATATTTATTTATTTATTTATTTATTTATTTAATGACTGACTGATGGACATTTTTACCCCACCCTTTTATGAAGACTCAGGGAAGCTCACAAAAAAGCATAAAATACAATTAAAAGACATTACAATAGAATAAAAAAAAAAAAAAAGAGCCTACCCAGTCCAACCCCCAACAACTTCGCACCGAATCCTTATCCTGCCAAATTCTTTGCTAAAACGAAAGCTCTTACGCTGCCTCTGAAAGATACTCAGGCTCAGACTGACCTCCAGGGGGCGGGAGTTCCACAATATCGGGTGTTTTTACACACACATTTCTCCTGCATGTTTGCTGTTACATCCTGAACTTTCTGTGTGTCTAAATCACTCACCCAGATCTTAAACATCCCGATCTTGGAACTTCTGCATAGAACTTCTCCCAGAACGTTTGTGTGTACAAAGTTCTCCTGGTAAACTGCTTTGTGTCAGGCAGCTGTGGTCACTTGGTTTCCATGGCAACCCCTCATGTCTACAGCTGCAGCTACTTTAGGCTGCCTCAGGGCAGTGTTTGTGTGTGAGCGAGAGAGAGAGAGGAATGCATCCGGAACGTACTTGTGGACTTGTATACCCAAAATATTGAAAGACCGGCACTTGAAGGTGTGTGTAAAAATGCCCATTGAGACAGCAACCGAGAACGCCCCTCATCCTATAGACAAGAGTGGCAGATGGAACCCACAGGAAGGTGCTCCCGGCTGACTTCAGGGGCCGCAATGGGGCCTGGTAGGAAAGGTGGTCTTTCTTGCACCCAAGAAACGACCTTGCAGAGTTTGTATTTTCTCCATTTTAAAGATGGATACATTAACAGGGAAGCTAATTCACTTGACCAAGCAAAAAAAATAAAATACAATCCTCCTGCCACTTACTTCAGAGTAGTCCCAGTGGGATGACTCTGGAGCAAGTGCATTGCTGGTTGCAGCTTTAAGGTGACATTCTGGCATCACACTGAACTCCGTGTCAAAACTTCTGTGCAAGCCAATGAGATCAGGATTCCACCCTTAGGGTGAGTGAAGACTACAGGGCCTAGGTGTCCGTCCGGTGCTAAAATGCTTGAAGGGGGCTTGCAGGATGTGAATCTTTTCAAATCTGGGATGTGATCTTTTACACTGGGATGCAATCTTTTCAAATCTGAAGAGGTCGCTTTCCAGAGCAAGAGCAAGCCCAGCTGTCCCATCACAAAAGAGTTCGAGACTCTTGAAAGCCACCGCGGTGTAGTGGGTCACGTGTTGGACTTGGCTCTGGAAGACCAGGGTTTGAAGCCAATTAACTCACTGGGTGGCCTTGGGCAAGTCTCAGCCACAGTTTCCCATCGGTAGAATGGGAGTGTATGTGTGTGCCTTTCCCCGTGTGTTTGCCTTGTCCATCCTTGATTGTAAGCCTGCTGGGCAGGGACCTGTCTATCACCATAAAGTATTGCGTACGCCTAGTAGCGCGATTGAAATGATTGGCAGTAGTAATCCCAGAGCTGAAACAATCCCCAAGGGTGGTTGAGTCCAGTGCCTTGCAATTAAACAGGATCCATAGTTCTTATACCATCCCTGAGATATGTCAGCCTCACCTATGTTTAAAGGCCTCCAGTGATGGCACCTCCACAGCCTCCCTGGGCAAATTATGCCATTGCCGAACTGTCCTGCTGGTTAGAAAATCCTTCCAAAATTCGGCTAAATCTTTTCTCCTTTCATTTAACCCCCTTGCCTCCAGTCCTAGCCCCAGTGACCAGAAAGAACAAGGGTTATGGCAGCCCGTTTTCATGTTTGCAAACTATAACCCCGTTCCCCCTCCCAAAATCTTTTTTCTAAGCTCAACATCCCCGGTTCTTTTAATCTCTCATAAATCTTTCCCTCCGTTCCTTTTAGCATCCTGATTGCTCTCTTTTGAGCCCTCTTGAGGCTGTCAGTATCCTCCTCAAAGTGAGGAGTCCAAAGCTGGATGCAGTCCTATAGACGAGTCTTGCCCAGTGCCGAGGAACGAACAATGACTTTCCTGGTCTTGGAGAAAATACAACGCAAGTTACGCGACACAAAATAGCATTCGCCTTTTTAGCTGCTGCATCACAGTGCTAACTCATATTAAGTCTTTTTCATATAAAATCCCCAGATCCTTCCCAGAGGTATTGATTGCTGTCCGGCCACTTGTCTCCTGGTTTATATTGGTACTTTTGATTCTCTTGCTCGCTCTCCTAGGTGAAACACTTTGCATTTGTCTTTATGGAATTTCCTTTGGTTCATTTTTTTCCGGCCGAGCTTTCCAGTTGTCAAGATCACCAGGCTTTCTCCCCAACTGATCAAGACGGTAGCAAGCAGCATGATTCTCTGGGGGTACGCAGCCACAGGAGACAGTAACCCGATTTGGGTAGCCTTACCCCAGTCTGGGCACTGTTGCCACACTGTCTGTTCACCCTGCCCAAGGGCAGGGCGGGCAGTTGGCTGCTACACACAGCATCCTCCAAGGAAGGCCGTGAATACAGCGTGTAGTAGTGTTACCCAAAGTGGGGTAAAGCTGCGCAAATCGGGCTACTGAGCCACCACTTGTGGAGCCAGTCCCCATGTCGCCCTGCCCTGCAGCGAGGCCAGCCGGGAGCCAGTGAGCAGCAGACATGATCGCTATTGACACGCCTCCACAACGTAGCTGGGGTTGGGATGCTGGGCGGGGCAGGTCAGGGCACTGTGTGCGGCCGGCACCTCAGTCCGGCCCAGGGTCTGGGAGGGCATCCGGCAGCAGCCTGCCCACCTGGTTTCTCTGCGTGCGGGGGCGACTGTGTGGCCTGCTCTCCTCACCAGCCCCAACGTCTGATGGCTGCAATTACCTGCCCTGGGGCGCGTGAGGGATTGATCCCACCCAGTTCTCATGGCTGTAACCTGGCAAATGACATGCACTAGCAATCAGCATGGGCACAAGTCCCATTGAAGGGAAAGGAGGATGCATGCACACTCATTGCTAATGTTTATTAATCATGTATTAATTATTATTAATTATTATTATTATTATTGTTTTGTTGTTATTAATAATAATAATTATTATTATTATTATTATTTATTAATAATAATTACACCTGTGATCTGGTGCTGTAGAATCAGTAGTTAGAGACAAGTCCCTGCCCCAAGGGGTTTACAATCTAAGAAAGACAAGGGAGGGGAAACAAGAGAGAGGGGAACACAGGGAGAGAGAGGGATACGGTTATTTATTTATAGTAAAATTTTATGCCACCCCCTCCTGCCTCAGGCATCTCGGGGCGGCTCACAGCATATTAAAAACATTTTAAAACATTAAAACAAACAATAATAATTCAATTAAAAAACAATATACCCACCCACCCCACAGACACGCACCCTACCCCACCCCGCCCACCCCATCTCCCTCGGGAAAGGCCTGGCGGAACAGCCAGGTCTTACATTGTCTGCGGAGAGAGGGGAGGCCGGTAGTCAAGTGGATCTCCGGCGGGAGAGAGTTCCACAGCCGCGGTGCAGCCACGGAGAATGCCCTCCTCATAGTAGACACCCGGGAAACCTGGGGGACCTTGAGGAAGTCACCCCCAGTCGACCGCAGGGGCTGCTCCAGGTCCCGGAGGGTGAGGTGGTACTGCAGGTAGGTGGGGCCCAAGCCGTTTAGGGATGTAAAGGTCAACACCAACACCTTGAATTGGGCCCGGAAACCTACCGGCAGCCAGTGCAGAAAGTGAAGCACCGGTGTGATGTGCTCGTGTCGGCCCGTCCCCATCAAGAGACAGGCCGCCGCATTCTGCACCAGCTGCAGCTTCCGAACCAGCACCAAGGGTAGCCCCACTAGAGCACGTTGCAGTAATCCAGTCTCGAGGTAATAAAAGCATGGATGACTGTGGCCAGATCTGAGTCTGAGACATACGGCCTAAGCCAACGCACCAGATATAACTGGCAAAATGCTCCCTTCGCCACAGTCGCCACCTGGGCATTGAGGCGGAGCTGCAGGTCCAGGAGCACCCCCAGACTTCAGACCTGAGAAACCAAGGGAGGGCAAACCCCATCAATGATGGGGGTCACCACTCCCTCGTCCCTCCCCAAAACCATCACCTCCGTCTTGTCATAATTAAGCCTCAGGTGGCTCACCCTCATCCAATCCCCCACAGCGGACAAACACCGGGTAAGCACCGAGACTGCCGGGCCTGAGTCGGAGGAAAATGAGAGAGATAGCTGGGTGTCATCAGCCTATTGATGACATCTCACTCCATACTCCTTAACAACCTCTCCCAGAGGCTGCACGTACACATTGAACAAGAGAGGGGATAAGATG
>QEPC01009477.1:6979642-6990841 GCA_003113815.1 Sphenodon punctatus | reverse complement strand
ACAGCGCTGCAGCACAAAATAGTCATACTCCCTTCGCAGAACCGTGATAAGCGCTCATGCCTGTGTCTCATATATTAAATTGGTGGAACGCAGGAAAAGACCGCTGATTTTATACAACAGTAACGATCAAGAAATCGGCGAAACACATACATGCCGCATCTGCGAATTCTTGTAGCAAAAGAAACGCAGAATCGCGGAGTACCGCATGGAATTCTGCGAGGCGCAACGTGGGATGACGAGGTTTAGGAATGGAATCACGGTGCGGTAACAGCTGCTGCCGCATCAGCCCTACTCAGTTCTTCAGTGATTGGAGGTGGGAACTGGATCCAGGGGTCAGATCCAGGAAGTGGAAAGGGGCCATGAAAAAATTTGCTGTGGACCATATTTGGCCCCTGGGTCTGAGGTTTCCCACCCCTGTTATAAGACAGAAGCTGGCAGGTGAGCTCAGGTGTGGCTGATGGCCCTATACAATGAGTTACATCACAGGGGGCTGAATCCCAACAGGGAGTTACATTCTCAGGGGTTGGGGAAGACCAGATCCCTATTTCCATGGGGTCCGTAACAGGATGGAATATTAACAAGCCATTCCAATTTTGGAGAAGAATCCATGAAATCAGAATGGCTTCTTTGAACCAGCCCCAGAGTTTCATGACTCCACCCCCCTGAGCCATAGTCGAGATATGGGATAGCCAAAGTTCCCAAGTCCAAGAGCTACATTCTCAAATTTTCCTAATTCAGAGAGCCACAAGACATATTGCATTGATCGTGGTTTCCTTCAGTCCCGGGGACAGGGCAGCAGCATAACTCCCTCTGCTGCCGCCACTGCCCGCATCAAAGGCAGGTAGTCCAGCAGGTTTGGGCAGCAGCAACAGTGCCTCAGGGCACACTGCCCCACTCGCTTGGCCCCTGGGAAGTGGAACTGGCAGTTCGTCTTCTCTTGCTCCTCAGGGAGCCGCATGGACACAGTCCCAGGCAGCCACTGCTGGCAAGAACCACAGTACACATACCAGAGAGCCCAAGGGCATGCGCCTCCCAAGCTGCCATGACCTATAGGGGTGTCTTTAGACATAACATCAACAGGTGTCTGAATGTGTGTTTTGACCTTGATCTGAAGACTGGTTTGGCCCTGTGCTCACACACAGCCCATTCTGGGGCAAACTGGTGTTTTGCTCGCCACATGACCTCAGCACGCAAGCGCTACCGTCTCGTTCCCCGTGTTGTACCTGCTAACACACCATGAGATATCATTAGACACAACGTTGGCCAGGTGTTCAGTCGATACATGCAAATTGTCCTTGTGATGCAATGGTATTCACATCATGTGTTCAACGGGGTGGCCAAATTGGTGTTGGGACTGTTATGGTGCTTACACACAACAGCCAAACACGTGGTTAGGGGGTTTGACACCTGATCTTTGTTACGTCTAAAGACGCCCCTAGACCCTTCCCTTCCTTTCCCTGTCCTGAGCACACCCTTTAAGCATTCCTGCCCCCAACTCCTATCTGGCCTGCAGAGCTGGCCCACGCGAAGGAAAAGGTTTCCTCTACAACTAGGGGCATGCAGAAGGGATGTCATTCTTTTTCATTTTCAAAAATCCATTTGATTTCATTTTTATTTTTAAAAACCATTTACTTTTGTTTGACTTCTATAAAAAAAAAGTTTTATTTTTTTTTAAAATCACTGAATGTGCAACATGGCCTCCGGACCATTCTGCACATGCACACCCTTTTGCAAAATGGCGTCAACAATGTCTCTGCCATTTTGGAAAAGGGCAGCCGGTCTGCACATGCGTAGTGGCCATTTTGCGCATGTGAAGATTGACAGCCATTTTTCAAAATGGCAGTGATGCTGCCATCGCCATTTTGGAAAATAGTATGCGTGTACAGAACAGTCCTGTAGCCATTTTGTGCATGCACGATGATTTTTTAAAAAAAATTAAATTACTTTTAATTGAAATCGACACCGGACCATTCTGCACATGTGCATCCTTTTCCAAAATGGAGGCGGCAGTGCACTGCCATTTTGGAAAAGGGCAGCCAGTCTGCACATGCTCAGAATGGCCACTATGCATGTGCAGACTGGCTGCCCTTTTCCAAAATGGCGGCAACACTAACGCTGCCATTTCGTTTAAAGGATGCACATGCGAGGAACAGTCCAGTGGCCATTTTGTGCACATACAGTGGATTCTTTTAATTTTTAAATTATTTTTTATACAAAAATTAATGAAAGCAAATGAATGTCATTGGCTTATTCATTCATTCTCTGGTCTTTAGTTAGTGAAACACAGAGGACTCTATTTTTTTAATAACGTAAAAAACGAAAACGAATTGCACCCCCTAACCACCGCCCTTATACCTACAGCATCACAGGCAGATGCTTATCCAGCTGTTGTTTTTTTTTTAAAAAAAAAACGAATGGAGGAGATTTCACAGCCTCCCTAATATCAAGCTGGGGGTCACACAGTCCAAAAATTTGGGAACCACTGGGAAACTCCGGGCCAGCTGTGACAAAGACAGAATGATTAATTTACAGTAATGGAACTAATCTGTCAAGAAAATTATCTTTTTAAAGATGCTTTCTGATAGTGTTGTCTTGTCACAAACACCACAATGGTGTGATGATGATTATGTTTGTTGATAAGCCACACTCTTTGTGTGAGATCTGTGTCCTCCGCCCTACACACACACACTTTATTCACCGCACAGCATGACAACTGCATGAAAGCAGAAAAACCTACAAATAAACAAACTGGAACTAAGTCCCACAGCAGATGTTGACATCTGCTGTTATTTTTCACATCAATGTATGGAAGTCCTACCTGGGCCCATTCCTTTATCACATCCCATCTTTACGAACAAGGTTTCTACACAAAGTTGTTAGATTTTGTCTTCCTGGTTTGCAGTAGAAGATACACAGCGAACCATGGTCATATCCGAGCAGCAAAACCTGTCCTAATTTGCGGGATCATTTGAAATTCAGGAGAATTTTAATGGGGGAGAAAAAAATAAATAAAAAGATCCCCTAAGCCCTCGCATGCACTAGAGAATGTTTGTCTTTCTGTGATGTTTGATCAAAGAAACTGTGTTACTTCCCACCATGCTGAAACCAGCTAGGTGGGGACATTATGCTCTTCAAATCAGTTTTGTTTCTGGATCTTGCTGGCGTTTACTAGGGCTGAAACGAGCAGCAAAATTCTTATTTTGTCATCTCGGGAACTGGAATTGATTTCCCGAACATTTCCCAATACTGATATGATTTTTCGATTCTCACAATAGCGCGAGACACCATCCCGACTTATCAACCTTCTGTTTACCGCATACCGCGTACCGTTCATTCACCACTTACCGCATTGCCAAGGGTACTGGTTTACTTCTGGCTTCCTGTCTGTTTGTTGTTTCCACATTTCTGAGCCAATCACGGTGTGAACAGCCCACCCCTTAACTTCCCCCCACAACCCAAACACATGTTAAAAAGACAGTTTCTGCACTCAGAATTGTTGTTGGATGTTATCCTCTTTGCTTTGACCAATCTGCAAGTGGATTGCAGATTAGTAAAGGAATCTGCGTACCAGCCCAACGAGTGACAAGGAAGCAGAATGGGAAATGAACAGCAGAGAAAATAGAAGATATGAGGTTGTAGTGGTGCTCTGTCAATCCTCCTGGAGGATGGCCAAACCAGTGTGTTGGAGAACGTAGCTCAGGGGCACCTACTACATAAAGGTACCTAGTTTCAACAAACTTAAAAAAAAGCTCCAAGCCTGAGCAAAGTCCTTTGTTTCATAGGCGCTTCAAGTGCCTTGGTTCAGGCGTTCGCCTCACCTACAGCCAGCCCAAGCCTCCAAACTTATAAGAGTCTCTTATCATAAATACAGGGCAACTCCCACCTAGGTGTCCAGTTTTCATTTGGTTGCTCCTAAAGCTTTCCTCCTCGGAACTCCTCTCAGGCTCTCATCCAAACTGTGTTCCAAGAGCCTCCTTCCCCCAGGAGAGGTCTCCAGAGCGGTCCTTCCTCTTCATCAACCCTCCCCGCCCCTCCAACTGAGGGTGTTTTTAATTGAGCGCTGCAGGATGGGGAGTCCGTGGCTGTGAGTGGCACGGCGGCAATGTGCGTGGGGAGCACTTCAAATGAGTGGCTCCCAGCATGGCTGCCCCGTTCACGGAGTTGTCCACCCTGGCACGCAAGGGGCACTCTGGATTTTTCAGGAGTGCTCCGTGTGTGGCCATGAGTGTCCTCTACATGGATCATGGGAGCACGCCTCCCCACCCAGCACCGTCACACGAGCAGTTGGACGTGTGGATGGTGGGGGGGCCACGCATGAACGTGTCTTGTTTAAAAACACCCTGAGGGATGAACTCCTTATATAACCCATAGTCCTTTAGTTTCCATAGGTGTTGCCTGTTATGTGCTGCCCTTTAACCGGGCTGGCCGTTGTGCCTTCTTTAGAGCTGGCCTGGGCTTGAGCCTTTCACCAGTATAATCACCTACTTTTGTCAGTGCTCACTCACATCCTATTACAGTGATATTGTGTCGGTATTACCTCTTGGGATTTGAGACTGATGGCAAATCAGTAAACGGCAAAGCGGCAAATGGGATCCCGATAAGCCAATTATTGGTAAACTGAGAAATTAAATGTCGATCAAGACATTGTCGAGTACCAACAGGTTCTTGGTTCGACTGAGATGGTGTCGGGAACCAGGATTTTGATGGGAATTCCCATTTTTGCACAATCTCATTTTAGACCTAGGGTTCACCTTAGCTGTAGGTGGTTGTGATGTTTGAATTTAAAAAAAAAAAAAAAAAAAGCCATTCCATGATGAATTTCTGTCCAGTCAGTCTGTTTTAGAAATTACTGGGAGGAAGCAATAGTTTTGATTGTTTTTATATGAAAGAAGCAGTAGGCTCACACACCTTGACAGTTCTATAATTTTTGGTCTAAAGCAGGAATGGAGAACCTCTGGCCCAGAGGGGCAAATATGGCCTATTGCTAGTTTTTATGTGGCCTCTTTCCTGTTATCAAATCCTTGAGCCACTTCCTATGCCCAGCACTCAGAAACTGAGCTCAGGGTAAGGGAGGGAAAATGAGGATTTGCACGCAAAGATGGGCAACAGACCCATGACACAGTTCTATGATCTGGACCCTCCTTTTCCAGGAAGCACCTTTTAACCACCCCGTCCTCAACTACTATGCGGCCCTTAAGGACACAGGAATACTGGGTCAGAGACCAATGGTCCTTCAAGCCCAGCATCTTGCCCCCACTAGTGGCCATTCTCAGTCGCTTGGGAGAACTCCCCAACAGGTCACAATGGAATGATCCATGTTCACTCCCAGCTCCTGACAGTTAGAGGCTACGTCCTCCAATCTACTTGGCTAATAGCCATTAACGGACCTTTCTTCTGAAAACTTATCCAATCCTTGTTTATACCTATGCTACTAGCCTTGATCATATCCTCTGGCAGCAAATCCCATAAGTTAACTGTGTGATACGTGAAGGAATACTTTATTTTACTGGCTTTAAATCTGCTGTCAGTTAGATGTTGAATTAATTTTCAAAATAGCCCCTGGAAGGAAAAAAATGTTTCCCAACCCAGGAAACAATAGCAATTGGAAACAATAGCAAGGATGAGACTATGGTCAAAGCAGTTCTTAACATGCTGCCTGATACTTTCAACTGCAGGTAAACGTATGGGAACAGGGTGCAGTTTTGACTGTATTGAATTCCATAGCTAGACTCTCATTGAGCTGAGGATTCTTCCCATAAACAGCAGTGCAGCACAAAGCTACTACCCCTGTCAGGTACAAAATTGTATATTCCCATTCAAAAAAGCCCATTTCCAGGTTTAAAGCAGATGGCAGGGGAATGTGTGAAGAATTAGGAAACATGCCGTGAGGCACACTGCTAGCAACTGTGCTTTTACATAGCCTAGAAGAGTCATTCATGCGATGTGGTGCCTTCTCTGTGGGGCTGCCCTTGACGATTGCTTGCGGGGGTTGCAGCTCGTGCAGAATATGGCGGCCTGCCTTTTGATGGGGTGGGTTGCTGAGAGTACATAACACCGGTGCTTCAGATAGGGTTGTCACTTACGTATATTTTTTCCAGGCCACTTATGAGACATACATGTTGCAGGGCCTGTATTGGTGCCAATGCAGACCCTGCAGCATGTATGTTTCATAAGTGGCCTGGAAAAATATACATAGGTGGCCACCCTGGCTTCAGAGTCTGCACTGGCTGCCAATAGCATTCCGGGCACAATTCATGGTGCTGGTTTTGACCTTTAAAGTCCTAAATAGCCTAGACTCTACATATCTAAAGGACCGCCTACCTCATGTCCCTCCGTGCTCACTGAGATCATCTGAGAGCACCCTCTTGCAAGTTCCAACACTGGCCCAAGTCCAGTTGGCCTCTGATCTCCTGACTTGATGCTGTGTGTTCCTTGTTCCACTCTTGATTCACTCTTCAGGGCCTGATGACCTCCTTAGACTGATCCACCGAGTCATCAGCCTGTCTTGCCCAAGACTACTTATCATACTGCTCCTGAACAGCCTGTTCTTTGGCCCAGAGTCTGATGCGTGGTTGTGGAGAAAATCCTGGTAAAGGCATTAAAATTAGAGGCTCATTATTATTTATGTTTAAATGATTTTCATTATTTTGTGGGGAACCTGCATTGATTCATGACTTTTAAATTACTCCTAGAATTGCTAAGAACTGGCAATAATGCAGAGGTAGGAATGGTGAATGACTACCAATGAGTTTGCCGTGGTGATCCTTCAGCAACATCAAAACATGGGTGCATGGGGAATAATGGTCTTTGAGGTTAGGCTACTGAATTTAAACCTGTCTTCAGATGCAAAACTGTACTTGGGCACCATTTTATAACAACACAATTCCAAATCGACAGGCATAATCTTGGACATAGCCCAGTTTGTCAGAGGGTGTTTTTACACACACATTTCTCCTGCATGTTTGCTGTTACATCCTGCACTTTCTGTGTGTCTAAATCACTCACCCAGATCTTAAACATCTGGCTCTTTGAACTTCTGCATAGAACTTATCCCAGAGGTTTTGTGTGTAAAACGTTCTCCTGGTAAACTGCTTTGCTCCAGGCAGCTGTGGTCACTTGGTTTCCATGGCAGACCCTCACGTCTACAGCTGCGGCTACTTTAGACTGCCTCAGGGCAGTGTGTGAGAAGAATGCATCCAGAACTTACTTGTGGACTTGTAAACTGAGAAGACTGAAAAACCAGCACTTTAAGGTGTGTATAAAAATGCCCACTACCTCTATCATTTAGGTCAAAGATGGGGAACCTTTTCCCTCCTGAGGGCCACTTTGCAAATTAGTACAAGCTCTGAAGGCCACAGGGAAGGTGGAGAGGATACTTAAGCTCAGGAAGAGAAGGTTCCAGATCATGGGTCTGTGCCGTGGTTGGATCTGTTCCCTATCCTCGGGTGCACACCCTCCTCTCTGCTCCCTTACCCTAGGTTGAGTCTTTCGTTGCTTGGGGCTAGGAACTAGATCCAAGGGTCAAATCCAGGCACTGGAAAGAGGCCACATACAAACAAGCCGTGGGCCACATTTGGCCGCAAGGCCTGAGGTTCCCCACCTCTGATTTAGGCATGTTCCGATAAACAGTTAATTCAACGTAGCTGAACTTGACTTCCATTTTACTCTTGACGCATTCGCACAAACACAGCATTAAAATGACGTTACTCCGAACTAGGAAGAGACCTTGCATGAGGGGTACATACTGCCCTTTGGTTTGTATTTCAAAGTGACTGTTTGTGTAAAGCAGATTTTGCCTAAATGTTAGGAAGAAGTTACTAATGGTAAGAGCTGTTTTGACAGCACAACAAATTGCCTAGGTAGGTGGTGGGCTCTCCTTTGCTGGCAGTTTCCAAACAGAGGCTGGACGGCTGTCTGCCGGGGATGTTTTAGCTACGGATTTCCTGCACTGAGCAGGGGGGTTGGATTGGATGACCTCCGAGGCCCCTTCCCACTCTAGGATTCTAAATGGGTATCGGTGCGAGAGTGGTGGCCGCAGTTCAGCTATCGTTATGCCTCCGCTAGCAGGGAGACAGCCGCTGTACTACCCTGTGGACGCTGCTGCAGCGGAATAGCTATTCCAGTTTAATTAAACGGAAGTCGTTATTTTGGGTTATTTATTTAGCCCCATTTATATGCCGCCCTTCCTGCAGAGGCTCAGTTTACCTCCGTTTGTCAGAATGTGACCCATTCTCACCCTACCTTTTTGCGTAGCGCTGTGGCCCCCAACTGGAAGGAGGCCTCTGAAGACTAATAATAACTCTAATAATAAAGAATGGAGACAGACTTTGCAGTTTAATTTCCCCTCCATCATGCCTGATTTCCCCACTAGTGATCCTGATCCGGCCTTCAACATTTTAAATCTTCCAAATACAAATCCTTGCTATATCTAGGAGGCACTGTTAAGATATCTCTAGTGCACTGCCTTAGTCTTCTCATGTGATAGCAATAAAGTGATTGAAACACTCCTCCTCGCTGCTAAGCATCTTCCCCCACCCCATCCTTGAAATACCAGAGTAGCGGAGAGAGATAGCATTGTGTTAACATGCTGGAATTCAAATGCCAGAATTAGAAGGGCACCATTCCCATTAAGACTGGCCTCTCGTTAGAGAAGCACCAGACCCTCTGTCTAAAGACACAGGTATTACCACTAGGGTTGCCGTGTATGCAATTTTTTCCAGGACACTTACGAAAAACTCATGTTGCAGGGTCCACACTGGTGCCTAGGCCAGGGCCTGAAACATGTATTTTTCATAAGTGTCCTGGAAAAAATTGCATATATGGCAACCCTAATTACTAGGGGTGGCGCTATCGGTATTAGATTAATCCTATAATAATGGTAATAGCCAGTATCGGAATATCAAATTTTTAACACTGCCGGGTTTGTTGGATGTTTTTTACATCGACACGATTAAGCCATGGCCGCAATGTAAAAAAAAACCCCGTTAAATTGGAAATGTTAAAAATCTGATATTCCGATAGCAGTAAATCCAATATCAGGAGATCCGATAGCGATAAATCCAGTAATCCCCCTGGAGTCCCACCCCTACAAATTACTTCTCACATGAGTCCCATTCACTTGAGTGAGTTAGAAGTGCACACGAGATAAAGTTCCCTGCAAAACTATATTCTACCAAACTGGTAACTTGCACATTATTCTACAGGATCGTGAAAAGAGTTGATAATATCCTAAAATCAGGATCCCTGTGCTGCTGAGTGCCTGGAAAATCCGATCTAGAAAGGATTAGTAAAAGACATGCTGTTCTAGAACAGTCTCAGCTGTTGGGTATCTGGCACAGAAGCGGCAGAACTGTTATGTTAACCTCTAGGGTCAGACTCATGCGAGTGAGGGACAGAATTCCTTTGGCTGATCTATCCAGAGCTATGGAACGTTTCTCTGGGGGAAGGGAGACTGGCCTCCAGATCCAAAAGACAAGGCAGACCAAGGGTGGGTGGGAAACTGAGGCACAGAGAGGGGAAGGGACTTGCCTGAAGTCAGTGGGGAAGAAGGGCCGACTCCTAGAAAGAGGAGAATAATCCTAAACGATGGAGACCTGCAAGCAGCCTATGGGGCTGGGGGCAGAGGGCACTGGAAGAGGAGAAGGCAACAGCACAACACAGGGAGGGGGTGGGGTTTCCCTGGTGATGACCCTCCGAGATACAGCAGGGCATTTTAGTGGCAGAGACCTCACACTACAGAGCTCCATGGAACAGATCCCCAATTCCCTAGAGCCCCTTGGACAGAGACAGTCAGCTGAGCTCAGCTCCCTAGATCCCCCAGGCATCTTCTTCCCCTCCTTAAAATTCTTCCCCTCAAGAGCAGTTGAAGCCTGAAGGTGGCAAACTGGCAAGGGGTCAAGTGGCTGGTTCTCCCCTGCCCGCCTGCCTAAACTAGAGGGAGTCCCTGATTTCCTTGAGCTTGCAAAGGGAAGGGCTGGGGGGGACACAGACGGTAGCTGCTGCTGAGCGCTGGTTGGCTATCTGTCTGGCTGCTGTTCCTTAAATTCTTGTTTTGCTGGAGAGAGAGAGAGGCCTCACCTGGTCGGCCGTGCTGTGGCCCGGAGTTGGAGAGGGGCTAGCGCCCGTGGTTCACCCTGCAATCAGTGCTCCTGGCGGCTGCACTCAATAGCAGCACAGCTAGGGTGGAATGGGCCCCCCTCTTTGTGTCCCACCAGCAGGCCTAGGGGCACTGCCCGACTTGGCGGGTCTGGGGGCGCTGCTGTCAAACACACGACACCCAAAATGCAGCCAGCCTATTAAGCGCATTATGCCATGAAAAGAGACATATATAACCAGTTCAGTTGTGCCCCCATAATCAATTCACGCTGCCCCCACCCCATAACCAGTTCATTTGAGCCCCCGCCCCTCCCATATAATCAATTTACGCTGCCCCCCCCACCCATAACCAGTTCATTTGCGCCCCCAGGGCAGCATGAATTGATTATATGGGGGGCAGGGGCACAAATGAACTGGTTATGGGGTGCAGGTTTAAAGACAGTATTCCTGTTAGCAATAACTTCATTAAGAAGAGTTAGTGAAATAGCAGCCGTAATAATCTCAGAACCATATTTGCAGATTTTGCTTTACATCCTAAATTCCTACCTAAAATAGTATAAGAGAGACAGTTGTGAGAATGTGGCCCTTTTTACACGGGCCTCTCCCACCCATGAACACGCAGATTTCTGCATCTTCATGGATTGGGGAGCCCTGTGTGAATGACGCAGCGCCCGCGCCCACAGTGAATGAGGGTTGCGTATGCGTGCCTGCCTAACACGCATCCCCACTCACTGGGAGAAACAGCGGAAGCTCCATGGGCGCAGGTTGCCCACAGACCCCCCCACCCACCCAGCGGAGCCATGTAAAAATGGCCTGTGAGGAGCCACAGAAGGTTGCTGCCTTGTAAACAAGGTTCTTCGAGATGGCTCCCAACACCCACCCTTTCGGCCCCGCGAGGAATTTTTTTTTTTTCTTCTATTCCTAGAAAGGGTTGGAAGGAACTGTCCTTCTGAGGGGGAAAGTGCTTTTTATACTAGAGAAGCTCGAGACCATGACTAGTCTATTATTTGAATAGGGTGAGCACGCACAACAAACCCAGCTGGGAGCCATCGTGAAGAATCTTCTATACAAGGCAACAACCTTCTGATCACTCATATGGGGGGG
>QEPC01009477.1:6966721-6977523 GCA_003113815.1 Sphenodon punctatus | reverse complement strand
CCCCCCCCCCCAATGTTTCTTGGCTGTCTGTTTCTGCGGGAGTCTGTCCCTGTGCTTATCCCCCCTTCCCGTGACCACAAGGGCTGCCTGTTCTTCCCCCGCCCCCTTTCTGTCTTTGACTGCCCCAAGGACACGAAGTCCCCTTCCCATCACCATTTGGGGGGACAGACGGGCGCTTCTCTTCCCCTCCCCCTTTCTTTTTTTCTTTTAGAGCCTATGGTCTGTTCATGTGTCTTTCCTTGACACTCCAGTCCCCTTTGCCTTGGTCATGTTGGAGGGAGCCAGAGCATCCACCTCAGACTTTTTCCTTCTTTAGCTGTCCCTAGCGTCTTCCCCTGATGCTGACTCCATTCCGTTCCCTTGACCATTGGGGGGATGTTTCTCCTCCAGTCTCCCATTCCTCTCTTTTCTTGGGTGTCTGTCCATTCTTGGAAATCTCTAATGCGTAACCCCTTCGTGACATTTGTTGTCCAGGAAAAGGAAGTGTTTCTCCGTGCTTTCTCTTCCTTTCTGAAATTTTCCCTGACACTCAACATTCTCCTTTTCTTGACAATGTTTGGAACAAAGTTTTTTCCTTTGTGCTTTGCCTTCTTTCCTGTGGTGACTGCTGGGAGTTCATCCCTGTGTCTTCCCTGATAATTGCATACAACCCACTTTTTCTTTGGTGGGCTTGAGTGGAGGGAATAAAGGGTTTCTCCAGCTATCTCTCTCTCCCCCCACCCCCCTTGGATTCCTGCTCCTGGAACAATGTCCTGGTGCCTTTCCTGGTGCTCAACTCTGACCCCTTTCCCTTGGCCATTATGGGGTGGTAGAGGTTTCTTCCCTCTCCCCCTTGTGCTCTTTTGGATGCCTGTCAGTCCCTGAGAGCTTCTGCTTTCCGTCTCGATAACTCCCTTTTTATATCTTTTGGTCAATGTGGGAAGGGTCTTCCTGCTTTCTCCTTGAGTGTCTGTCTGTCCCTGCGAGTTTCTGACTGTCTTTCTTTGACACTCATTGCCTCCTTTCTTCTGTCTATTTTGAGGTATTGGTGTTTCTTTTCCTGGTTATCTGTCCCTGAGAGTTTTTGACCCTATGTCTTTCCCTGACCCGCAACATCCCCTTCCCTTCCATTGGCCATGTCTATTGTGGACCAGCCACAAATAATAGTTTTGCTTTGAAGGGTTAGAATGTGTGACTAAGGGTGTTTTTACACACACCTTTTTTCTTGTGGACTTCTAAAGTCTGAGAGAGACAAACTTGTGGGCGCTAAACGTTCAACCCCCGCTACTTGAAGTCAACTGGGCGTCATCTGAAACAGCGAGCGCTGGCAAACTAGCTCATGCTTGGAGATGCAGACTTGTAAAAAAAAAAAACATTCCGAGGTTTTTACAAGTCTGCATCCCCACGCATGCGCTAGTTTGCTGAAACTTCTGGTAGCGGAGGTGAATGTCCAAACTCCCTCCCCACCCCACCCCCACAAGTTTATTCTCCCGGACTTCAGAAGTCAGCAAGAAATGGGGCTGGTGTAAAAACTTCTGTCTCCATATGTGGAGGTTCTGATGCTAGAAAGTGCAGTGTGGGAGCAGCAGTGATAAACATTTGCTCTAGGTTGTAGGTTCAAAGATCTCTTTATCCCCCTCCCCCATGGAATCTTCCTGTGTGATTATAACCCAAAACCTTCTGCAGTGACAAGTTTTATCAAAAACTTCATTATCTTTTTCTTTTCTTTTTTTTTCTTGTTTTGCATCATGTGTCCTGACATCACAGAGACCGAAAGGGCAAGATAAAGGTAAGGAAAGTACTCCTCTCTAAGTACTCCTCTCTAAGGTTGGTAGTTGCTTATGGGGGTGCTCAGGACCGTTGTACATAAACTGTGTTTGATAATACTAAGGCTTTTCTGGTTTTTCTGCTGTTACTATGTACTTAGGTCTGTAGAGTTTTGAGCATACTCTTAGTGTTTATAGTAAAGATGTTAATTTGGTACAAACTAAATAAACTAAGTGAAGATGTTTTCGGTGAGGCAAATGGTTTATTTTAGAGTAGTTTTGACTTTAAGGGAAAAGCAGAAATTAGCCAGTGCCTTAGATTATTGTAACTTCCTCTACTGTTTCTGGGCTGGAACTAATGTGGGCTTATGAGCTATGAGAGCTGGCACACCATTAAACCTTTTCCCCTGAAAGTTATTTCAGTGCACTTGTTCTTTAAGCACTGTTCAAATACTTCTGGCAACATGGGCAGCCATTTTCCGTGAGGCATCCACAACAACCCTTGAGAAAACTGAAACTTTAAAAACAAGCTCTCCTAGTTGCAATCTATGTGCTTGCTAGCAATCTTAATAATAGGCAAAACCAGTTGAGAGAGAAAATGGGTCCAGACTGTAGATAAGTCTTTCCTCCAGTGTTGAGTGAGAGTTGGCTTTTGGTGGTTTGAAACAATGAGGTAGCTTTGGGTTTTTTGCCTAGACAATAAGTATTTCCTCCTGATGGTTTGCATACTACAGGAAGCATGTCTTTCTGAAATTTTACCTTGCAAGTGCCTTTGAAAACCCCGTTTTAAGTGTACTACTTCCATAATTCGTCTGTAGCATAATTCATAGTTTTTGCTTGAAATGGTTAAACTTCTTTCCAAAGGGTTAATGCATGCTATGACATGCATATGAAAAATAATAGAAATTAAGTGTGAAATTATTTAAATCATAGCTTTCATTTGTGTAGCACTTTCTAATTTTAACTTACAGGAGCATAGTATCTTTGCTTTACATATAAGGAAATGGGCTCAGATTTTTATAAAGGAGTTTAAACTTCCAACAACCAGTATTTTGTGTTCTCGCATATATTGGGATCTTGAAAGACTTTCCACTTCAACAGCACAGGTTGCTAAGTTCTCCTGTTCTTCTCAGGATAAATATTGTTTTTCTAAGGATTTGCATGTGGATTGTATGAATTGTCCCATGAACTAAAACTGCATTCTTCGTTTGACTAAAGCTCTTGTTGCAAGTTGAAAAACCTGCTTACAGGTTACTCTGTAACTGTCCTACAAACTGGTTTTGTAAGCGGTAGTGGCATTTGGAGTGCAATGCGGGAATTGTTCTATTCTGGTGAAACCTGACCCCTTTGCCTTTCAGGAATGAATGGCGGTCCAACAGAAGGAAATTGGTTTATATGTGTGTTTGTGAAGTTACTTTGGGGTATGGTTCTTTACTGAAATATTGGTCTGTGCAGGGTTGTGATTGCAATTTCTTTTATTTTAGTGCAAAATGGTTCACTGCACCAGAAGGATACAGTTCACGACAACGATTTTGAACCTTACCTTTCTGGACAATCAAATCAGGTTAGTCAACTTCATTGAAATTGATATCTTTTTAAGGGATGTGTGGTGCAAGCTTATTTATGCCAGTGGGCAGCAAAATTTGTGTTGCTTGGGTAGGAAATAGAAAATCTCTATAGTGCATTGAGTGGTGTTGAGTTAATCCTGGTAGCATTTTGTGTCAAAATGGCTGGCATTATAGCTATATTCTTTGCAAGTGAAGATTATATTAGTGCTCTCATCTCAGTTTCTGCTGGGCTTTTATGCACTTATTCCTATTTGAAAATTATTGTAAAGTTGAGCCTAGATCACATCTTGCTCGGGGCCTGGTACTACACTTCAGTTGGCAACTTATCATTTGAATTCAGTAGAGGTTTTACTTGTATGTCCTCTCTGTCTATATCAAAAATCCAGGTGTGTTCTTGGTAGAGCTGACTAGTACAAGTTTGCACAGTAGCATTTCATGCATTTACCGCAGCAAAACTTTACTCCATTTGATGCACTCTGAAAAATGAAAACACTTCATATAGAAAGAGGTAAATGTGTTCCCCTTCTCTCTAAGGTGATCTGATGTATGCTTCATTTAGGATTTACTATATGCATATGTATAATTTCTGCGTCTTAAAAGATCATTATCTTGGAGAGTGTGCTGTAATTGTAAGTGGTAACTACTTTGGGAAGGTGGAGACTTGCATGAAATCCTGACCTCTCTGAAGTAGGTATGAACTTTTCCCCTGATGCTCATTTATGCTGATGTGAGATGCTCAAACTACAGTTCGCAAAAGGTGTATTGGAACATATTTTTTCTTCCTCCCTCCTGCAATTGCAGGATATTGTGTTTCTGATAGACGACACCTTTTGGTATTATGCTGTTCATTAGTCAAGGCTGAGAAACATGCTCTATGTGGAGAATTTATAACTTGGTATCCTGTAGCTGATGTGCAGTCCAATAGCTCAATCTTTCTAGCATCTTTTGAGGAAGACCACTTCTAGGTGGTCTTCCTCAAAAGGCAAGGAACGTTGCCTTTAGACATGAACTTTGCCTAACGAATTACAGTTTAATCTCACTAGAGGAAGTTGCAAATTACAGTTTAATCTCACTAGAGGAAGTTGCTATTTAATCTTAATGTTTCTTGGTCTGCTTTGATCCTTGCATATAGTACTATGTACTTGCATGTATAAAAGTTTTATTTAAAGCATCACTGAAACACAACTCTGGTCTGTAGTGAGATCAAATGGGACTGCATTATAAAGTAGATGTGTAGCAAACCAGAGTGATGCAAAGCAAATTGTGTTAGCTGCTACAATAATCAATGGCACTGACTTCATGGGAAGCCAAGTCTCTCGGTCTGGAAATAGTTTCACGGCAGCTGTGGGGGAGGGAAGTTAAAAGGAAAGATGAAGTAAGACTCCTCCGTTAACTTCCAAAAGTTCAACTGAGCTCCTCTCTCAAACATTTTAAAAAATGTTTCTTTAGCTTGCTTCCCATATCCATTTCTTGCCTCTGAACTATCATTGCTTCACTAACTTAAATTGTATGCAGTTCTTAGCTGTCTAAAAATAGCTTTCCCCTCCCCCATAAGAAGAGGGCCGGGGAGCACCCTTGAGCCATTTGCACTGTTAAATTTGCTGCACATTCTGCCTACAGGAAATCTGATGGTTTCATGCTGTAGCATATATTATAGTCAGCTAAGGCTTTTTGCTGTGCTGTTCACTGCCAGAAAGCTTATTTACAGATGTCACAATATTCAGAGTAACCTGAACTTTTGCACATTTTTATAATGATGGTTTCCATATTTCTTTTAATGAAAAACTACTCTAAGCTAAAATCATGATGCTTAAATCCTTTAGAGATAAAAATTGGGGAAGTTGAGCGTGCTTTAAGCATGGTGTTTACATATAAACTAGTGTATTTTATTGAGGTAGTGGCTTGTGCTTCCAACGAGTCCAAGTCTTTAGTATTATTGACAATTCTCAAAGATGTCTGCAAAGACAGAGATGATTAGCCAGATGTTAACTGCTTCAGGGCATAGTAAAAGTTTGTAGCTGATGTTTGCCTAGTATGCAACCCAAACCTAGAGTATAAACGGAGTTAAATAACAACTGAAACTGTGTGCCTAAATCAAACACACTGGGATATAGCTTCGTCATTGAAGATTGGATGTTAGTAAAAAGCTGGTGGCTTCCTGCAGACGTTCACTTCTAAGAAGCCTAAACCACCTTAAACATGAAAGACGTGAAAGACATTCACTTTTAAGAAGCTAAACTGATCATTAGAAGCTTAAATGTACAGAAGCTGTTAAAAGGTCAAGCTATTACACTTGTGAATCACTCTAAATCCTGACGTAGGGGTGGGAATATCCGTATCAGATCAATCCGATAATCACCAATATCAGCATACCAGTTTTTTAACATTGGCCGCTTTACCTGTTTGGGTTTTTTTTACATCGCAGCCATTGAAATAAATGGCCGCAATGTAAAAAAAAACCCGGTAAATTGGAAGCGGCCTGGGGTTCAGGGCCCTGAAGGTTATCTTGAAGACTCGGATCTGTCTCGCTCTCTGAACAAGAAACGAGGCTCAGACGAAGAAAGGTGCATAAACAAGTTCTCTATTGAAGGCTTCAATATGATGAACAGCACTGGACAAGTAAAATCGTGTTTAAAAATCTTCTCAGATGTTCCTCGCTTGCCAGCCTACATCAGCTAACTCCTCGCATACAGGAGTCCTCTCCCTTATATATACACAGTAACCCTTTTGCACATTTATGCTGTCTTTGCACACACTACCGCCAAAGGGAGACAGGAGGGACCAGAGTCAGAACTCCCCTGTTGTAAATTTATAGAACTGCCATCTCAGAACTAGGATTAACTAGGCACATTCTGATTGGATGGTTCATGAACCTTAAGCTTGAGCTGCGATTGGTCAAGTTAGAATGTCTGCTCAGAGTCCAGAAAGTAACTCAATAGCTTCTTTCTAAGGCACATAGAGGACACATTTGCTGAGACACTTCAGCAAACATTAAACCATCAAAATTGTCTAAGGCTCTAGGGCTTTAAAGCAGCTTAGCCCAGGCTTTAGATTTAATATATAGGGCCACGTTAGGCAGTAACAGTCACAAATATAAGTAGTCTTTGTAGTAGTTCTCTTCTGTCCCTGTTTGTGTCTTGAGTCCCTCACAAAACTATGCAGTCTAGTTCATTTCTGCAAAAGGTGACAGATTCTGAATAATGGATTTATTGCAAACCACAATTAAGGTGCAATGACAGACTAGCAGTGAAATTGAGTTCATGCTTAGGAGCACAATCTATTTTGTGTATCTTTTGCTATTTGTATGCTACCCTGTACCTGTGTAATACAAAAACATAAATGGGGAGCCATGTCCACTGTGTTGTCTCCATTGCCACCAATGGGGAAAACCCAGTGAACTTCAAGAAGATCTGAGGTCTGGACCATGTAGCCCTTGAGTGAGGCACCTGACAGGATGACGGGAAAACCTACTCCTGACACAAGGGTTCGCTAAAAGAACAGAGGCCCCCCAAAAGGTCAAGGATAAACCTGTTGAGAGAGATGTAATACTATTGCAGTGAAGAATTTCTGTCCAGGTTTCTCTTACACCCTGTGGCATAAAGCCAAACAAAATAGACTGAATACTTTGTAAAGATTTCTGAAACTTTTTATCACGCTAGGATTCACGTGGAAACTTTCCACACTGCGTGCGTGATGGTGACAGACCAAGGAATCCTGCGAGGGTGATTTGGAGAACAGAATATGTTGGGGATAAAACACCTGCTAATTTCAGTCACTATTTATCTGTGTTCCTTCTTGCTGGACCTATAAACACTAAACTGTCAGTGTATAGAGAGAGAGAGAGAGAGCGCGAGTGCTAATTGGCTAAGAAGGGGAGTTCAGTGCAAGGATTGAGAAGCTGCTTCCATTTCCGTATTTCGAAGACAGGGTGCTTGCACGTGTTACATTATTTCTTGTTAGGTTCTGTCCTGTGGGAGATTTAATAATGTGTGCATGCGCCTTTTCTTATCGGGGAAAGTCCCATGGTTTTCATCCCAGATATTAGTGTAGTAAAATCTCCGATAGTAACGTCAGTTTTCTGTCGTGTTATATTGGAATGTATGCATGCACTGAATTTAACTGTAATTTAACTGAAGTGAAAACTAGAGTGTGTAGAGACTCGCCTAGTAACATGTGCACGGACCCATTTTAATAACGGATCCCTTAAGGTCACGTGATGTCGCGCTGGCCCCAAAAACCTGGAAGGAAAATAATGTGGGCATGAGGCCCAGCAGGCATCTTCCATGATTCCTGTCTTCTTGCGAGATACTATCTCGCATGAAAATCGACACCTGTTCAAGTGGCCTAAGTACCCTGTGGCATAAATAAAAACACGTTGATACCAGTGTCAAGGAAATAAATCTCATAAAATGTCTTACTATACTGGGTACCAGTTCATACCAATACAAAGGCATTCTGCCTCACTAACCTGTTGGAATTCTTCGAGGGTGTAAATAAGCATGATGACATGGGAGACTCAGTAGATACAGTGTACCTGGATTTCCTGAAAGCCTTTGATAAGGTCCCTCATGAGAGATTCCTGAGAAAATTAAAATGTCATGGGATAGGAGGTAGTGTCTTACTATGGATCAGAAACTGGTTAAAAGTTAGAAAGCAAAGGGTAGGACTAAATGGGCAGTTTTCCCAATGGAGAGATGTAAAAAGTGATGTGCCTCAGGGATCTGTATTGGGACCGGTGCTGTGTAATGTATTCAGTTATGGTTTAGAAAAGGGTGTTACGGGTGTCGTCTGCAAATTTCATCACCTCACTAAGTTATTCAGGGTAGTTAAATCACGAGCAGACTGTGAGGAACTGCAACAGGATCTTATGACACTGGGTGCCTGGGCATCTAAATGGTAAATGAGATTTAATGTGGACAGGTGCAAAGTGATGCACGTAGGAAAAAATAATCCAAACTATGCGTACACAATGCTGGGTACTAAGCTAGGAGTTGCCAGTCAGGAAAAGGATCTGGGGGTGGTTGTGGACAATACAATGAAATCCACAACGCAGGGCGCAGCAGCAGTCAAAAAAGCAAACTATGTTAGGAATTAGTCGGAAGGGGATAGAGAACAAAACTGAGTATGTCATAATGCCTCTATACAAATCAATGGTGCAACCGCACCTCGAATATTGTGTGCAGTTCTGGTCGTCCCATCTCAAAAAAGACATAGCTGAACTAGAAAAGGTACAGAGAAGGGCAACAAAAATGATCAAGGGCATGGAAGGGCTCCCGTATGAGGAGAGACTTGGTAGGTTGGGGCTCTTCAGTTTGGAGAGGAGATATGATAGAGGTCTATAGAATCATGAGTGGTGTGGAACTAATAAACAAGGAGCAGTTAGTTACCCTCTCAGCCAGTGCTAGAACTAGGGGACACTCCATGAAACTCATGGGTGGCAAGTTTTTAAAAGAAAATATTCCTTCACTCGTATAATTGGGTTGTGGAATCTACTGCCAGAGGCTGTGGTAAGGGCTAGTACTGTAGCTGAGTTTAAAAGAGGTTTGGACAAGTTTCTGGAAGATAGGTCCGTTAGCAGCTATTAGCCAGACAGGATCAGGGAACATGACGGGAGCTGGGGGGAAACAACAGGGAATGGATCCCCCATTGTGACCTGTTGGGTGCTTCTCCCAAGCCACCATGATTTGCCACTGACAGAGACAGGATGCTGGGCTAGATGGACCAGTGGTCTGACACAATAGGTCACTTCTTATGTTCTTATATTGCCCAACTGGTTTTGTAAATCTTTGGTTGAATAAATACTCAGAACTAATCAAGACTGTTGCAGAAATCACTATTCCATCAGAATAATCTGCATTTCAGTGACTTAAAGTACATTCAGTGACCTTAAGCTTGGTGTACCTTTCATTAATACAATAATGTACCAATATAAAAGAGGCAACAAAAAAATGAGAAGAGGATTTTAAGGTATTAGGAGTGGAATTTTAGTTTTAATTTTGTGACCTGTTGTGTAGTGGTCCTAGAATTCTTTGCTTTCATAGTTCCGCAATGTACATAGTGAGTAAGGTATTGATTTCTTCATACTTCTGGGTGCTCTGAGTCAGATTTATTGTTCTGTACAAGTGCCCTTTTGGGTGGGGGCGATTTGTGCATTGTTCCAGAACAAAAAGTGACAACATAGGTGAAGAACCAAGGGGAGAAGCTTATACGCTTGCATTATAGATGCCTTTACAAAGGCATTCTGTCAAGCCATACTTCGATTCCAAGCTTACATTAAAATGAGATGGCCGTTTTCCATCATAACGGTTTGATCATGTGTAAGGAAGGACTAGCTACTTCTCTATACAGGTTTAGACATGGCAGCATGGTAGTCTTGTGTGTGTGTGTGTGTGTGTGTGTGTGTGCGCACGTGCGGCTGCAGTTCTGTTCTTTATGATTTTCCTTTAAATGCGCATGTCTTAGTGGAGTCGTATAGCCAAAAATGCTAGTGTTATGATCCAGACCTGTTCTTGGCATCTGCTTTGAAGACCTTAAGTACCTTTTTAATGTCTGGATTTGTGGTGGGAGGTGGAACAAGAACATCTCCTTGGCATCTTAACCAGTATCTTGTCTCTCTCTGGTCAGCTTTTGTTACTGTTTATTATATCTCTAACATCAGTGATTTATTGTGCCTGGTGCTGAACAGAGGGGCCTACAGTCTAGGATAGAAAAGGGGTGGGCTGGGGCAGGGAGAGACAGATGCATACACCCCCATTTTACAAAGGGGAACTGGTGTTGAGAAACTGAGTTGCCCAAGGCTGCCTGGTGAGTTCATACTGGATCTGGAGCAATCCAGTGGCTGCTGTGACCGGTTTATCGAGTACTTCGTAGATAAGATTGCTCGCATCCACCACAATTTTGGTACCACAGTTATTGCAGAGGATTATCTTGGCGCTATGGATGCCCCGTCCTGTCCTGTTTTGTGGGATTGGTTTCAGATGGTGTCACCTGCCGATGTGGAGTCCTTGTTGGGATCTGTTCGTGTCACCACTTATGAACAAGACCCATGCCCGTCCTGGTTGGTGAAAGCCAGCCAGGAGACATTACGGCCATTGCTGGCTGGGGTGGTTAGTGCCTCCCTTCAGGAGGGCAGGGTGCCTGACTGCCTGAAGGAGGCTGTGGTTAGGCCCCTGGTCAAGAAACCATCTCTTGACGCTGATGCTCCTGCCGGTTATCGGCCAGTCTCTAACCTCCCCTTTTTAGGGAAGATTATTGAGCGGGGCTGTGGCACGACAGCTCCAGGAACATCTGGACTGCACCGGTTTCCTTGACCCTCTCAGCCTGGGTTTCGGCCTGGGTATGGTTCGGAGACTGCATTGGTGGCCTTGGTTGACGACTCCGTCTGGCATTGGACCAGGGTCGTCAGACCTTATTGGTCCTGCTAGACCTTTTGGCTGCATTCGACACAGTCGATCATGAGGTGTTGGTGACTCGCCTGCGGGACCGTGCC
>QEPC01009477.1:6941712-6965227 GCA_003113815.1 Sphenodon punctatus | reverse complement strand
CACACACACACACACACACACACACACACACACACACACACACCCGGCATGACTGTCGGCAGATGCGCTCAGGGATGCGGAGCTTGGTTTCCTGCTCTGCATCCCTGCGTGTCTACCGCCCCCTTCCCTCCCCCCAATCCTCGCTCTCAGATTGTAAACCCTAGGGCAGGGACCATGTCTATTAAATTACTTTGTAAAGCACCAGGTACATTGCTGGCACTATATAAATGCTTGTTAATAATTAATAATGCTGCCGCACTGAGGGGCTCTTCAGACCGGCCGATCCCCATGCATACCCTGGCTGTGCGTTCTTCCGCCCCCCTCCCCCCACCAGAATATGCATTTGGGGGGGGGGGATGTCTGAAAGTGATCATAACCTTATGCTTTGCTTTTCCTTTTTATAGCAGGGGTTTAATGTGCACTTGTAGTGGTGGGGCTGGGGGAGGGAATTAAGGTAACTGAGTGTTAATTCCTTTGCAGAGTGTCTTGTTTAAATGCCCTTTATGAAATGATAGTAAGAACGTCCTTCAAATATAAGAATGTCTAGCCTGTGGTGTTAATGTAAATGAACTCCTTTGCTAGAATGAGTAGCATCCAGTCAACAAATTACAATAATTATGGTAGCATTTAACAGGCCAGCAGGGTTGGGATCCTGTTATACTAGTAATGCATGTTCTATTAACCTTCATAGATTGTAGCATCTAAAAAACTTAACTGACTATTAGTGTTAATAACTAGACCTTTTAGCCAGCTAAAGGTGGAGGAGGAGAGCCATCAGTTGGTGAAAAGCCCATTCCCACTCCCTTGCGTCTACTTGCTGAGAGGAAGAAACTGTTGAAAATTCTTAATAGGCTTCTACACCAAAAAACTACTTGAATTACCGGTCTTTCCCTCCTGCAAATGAGTATGTGTCTGTTACAGCTGAAGATCCTCTTTCCTATTCTTGCTGCCATATTGGACAGGAAAACTGTCTCCTTGAACTAGTCCTTCCGACTAGCAGTATGATAGGACTGGATTGAAGTACAGGACTGGAGGAGCAGCAGTGTCACTCTTCTGAGACTTAGGCAAGGTCCTGAGCAACAGAAGCAGACACATTAGAGCTGTCTGCAGACCCATGAGGTCAGCTGGACAAGTGTCATGAGATATTGGGCTTGCATTTGGGGGGGATAAATATCTAGTTGATTGTGCTACTTACCTTTTCAATTTTTATCCCCATTTACTGCAGTTTCTGTCTCCAGAAGTGATGCTTCCATACTGCTTGGGAATTATGAATGTGTTTTAACAACTACTTAGGCAAGAGCATAACTCATTTCTTGTAAACTTGACTTTACAAGGAAAATATTCCCTCTTAAAACAGGGCTGAGGAAACGTTTCCCTCCCAGGAGCATTTTTAAAAACTAGTACAAGCTCCAAGGTCTGCATAGAAGTTGAGACAGGTGCTTAAGGGGTGCGCCCAGGAAGAGATGGATCTGTCCCCTATCCATGCCCCCCATCTCTGGTCTCTTACCCTGAGCTTGGTTTTTCAGAGCTTAAGAGTAGGAACTGGAAACGGGCTGCATTTAAAAACTAGCCATGGGCCACGTTTGATCCCAGGCCTGAAGCGCCCGCCCCGATCAGAAGCTTCTCCGGTGTAGTCTTCTATTGAGAGTGTGTGTGTTTGGGGGGAGAGGAGAGGGGGGTGTTTTGTGTGATTGTCACTTGGGCCATACATCCATGAAATTGGCTTTGATGGAAAATCACAGCTGTCTCTTCAAACTTCCCAACCATTTCCAGAAAGTTTCTTTACAACAAAACTTCCATTTAATATCTTGCAACAGCTTTTGAAAGTAGTGGCAAGAGCTGTAATTTATGAATCCTGTGAGCAATGCAGTGCAAGATTGGACCCTTAATACGTCAGTTATGTATCACCGTTGGGGTACATCATACAGACTCTTGGTGTTTAGAGAGAGACATAAATCTTTTTCCCGTTCATGGGTAACTACTTCATAGGTCTTTTTTGTTTAAAAGTACTGCCCCCCCCTTTTTTTCCCCCCCCACTTGCCACATCAGAATCAGGAAGATTATGGTCATTTTTACCCAAGGAAAATACTTAACCTGCTGTGGTTTATATAACCAGCTCAGGCAATTGCATTTGCATTTCGATTTTTTAAAAAAAATAAAAATAAATCATACCAATATTTTTTTTACACAATTGCTCTTTGTCATTGGTAAATTCACAAACACTTTGTTTACGCCACAATAATTCAGTAAATGTTTTTGCCACCTATTTGAGTTCCTCAAGCACTCGCCTGTCTAAAATTACAGCACAAACCGCAGTAAAATTGGGTCACGGCAAATTGTTTTCTCCTTCTCAGAGTCTAGCACCAACCCATTCGCTTGTGGCCATTGTGACCCCAGTCCCCAAAACACTGAACTCTTGAGACAAAACAGTGAACACTAGACACCAAAATCAGTGATCCCTCTTGGCTGCATTTTCCTCATCGCCACCAGTGCACATGGAACCCTGCGCATATTATCCCGCCCCCCTTTCAAAACTCACAATTTGATTGATAGAGCACTAAGAAACCAAAGGTAATCTGACAAATGATGCTTTT
This sequence comes from Sphenodon punctatus, assembly GCA_003113815.1. NCBI lineage: Eukaryota > Metazoa > Chordata > Lepidosauria > Sphenodontia > Sphenodontidae > Sphenodon > Sphenodon punctatus. Next base: position 6,962,633 of record QEPC01009477.1, on the reverse strand, counting down.
AATAAGGGGCATTTTCACACAAGACACTCTCCACCCACCCACTATACATGTTACGGGGCAAGACTGTAGCCTTGCAACGTGTAGTGGATGGAGAGTGCCTTGTGTGAAAATGCTCAAGGTCTCATACATTGTTTATAGTTAAGTGCAAGAGAGTGAGTTCTGAATTTTTAACACGATTTTTTTTCAATTTTTTTAAATCTTAATTTCATGTGTTCCGAGTAGTTTTAAACAGAAGCTACAGCACTAGTGGTTTTTAAAGGCTGTCTTCTGTCAGAAAATACATCAGAAGGTTAAGATTGCATTGCAGTTAAGCAGTACAGACGCATAAGGCATGATCCTTGGATAAGATAGCATACATGCTAGCAGTTAGAGAGGATATCTTTTATTGGACCAAATCCGGTTGGTCCAATAAAAGATACCATCTGAATTACTTCCTCTCCATCTGTTAACTTTAGAACCAAGAGATGGCAAACATACTCTAGACTGCTAACCGTTAGCATAGAGACAAGACCTTTTGAAGTGAATGGGATTTCTCTGCAAACTTTCAGAATATTGGAACACAGGTTATTTCATAATGGAGGAAAAAAACTTTTTTTTTTTTTTGGATGCTTTGGTTTCCTAGTGCTGCACATTATCATTTTTTTAACTTCTATGTTTTACATAAAGATGTGCAGAAAGCATTGTTGCAACTCGTGCAGTAGGTAAGAGCACCCTGCTGGGTCAGAGGAAAGGTCGATCTAGCCCTCTGTCCTGACGGTGAACCATATGGGTTTATGATGCTTAGGTTTATATTGGGTGGGGGAATCTTTTCCCTCCTGAGGGCCACAAAATTAGTACAAGCAATGAGGGCATTTCAGAAGGTGGGGGTGTACTCAAGGCAAGGAGGCTCCACATCCTGCCTCTGAGCCATGGATCCATTTCCTGTCCTTGTGAGTATATGCTCACATAACCTGAGCTCACTTTTTCAGTGCTTTGGTGTAGGAACTGGATCGAAGGGCCACACGAGAACTTGCCTGAGGCTGCATTTGGCCCTGGTGCCTGAGGTTCCCTATCACACAAGTTTCTAGATATATTTTTTTTTTGGTATTGCTGCAGTTATAAGATTACTTGTGTGATGTCCTTGCAGTCCTGCAGTTTTCAAAAGTCTTCGAAACAATGTAAAAGTAATAAGCTGGATGCTCATAAAATAGATTCTTGTATTATAAAAACGAGACAAAAGTCCAGGTGATATCTTTTGTTGGGTCAACCTAGACAGAATTTATTAAGTGTTGCATTTTATAAAAATCATATGTTCAATATTTTAATATCTACATTCAGTTTCATTTTTAACATTGGTGTCCCACCAATAGAAGAGCAACAGTTGGTAGAAAAGTACACATCTCTGGCATGGGAATAAATACCGCAGAAATATACCCAGCAATGTACGGCCATTAACCAGAGAGAGCTGCCTTCTCCAAGGAGCTTACAACCTTGGGGGAACCTAGGGAGAGACAGGGATACGTCCATGATGTAGCTTGGGTTGCAGAGGCAGCGGGGACCCCGAATGAAAGGGGAGAGTGCATTAGTCCATAGTCTGCAGCAATGAAAAGCGAGGGGAAGCCTGATGGAATAGATGTGGGGGTTTGATAGGCATTTGAAAGGAGGGGCAGAGGGAGGGGGTGCAGAAGGGGTCAAGATGGTCCAAGGAGAGGCAAAGCTCCCAGGTCAAAAAGTAGTGAGGAAATGAACAGAAAAGAAGAAGCAAGGTCATGAAGATCCTTGAAGGTGAAGACAAAGAGCTTGTGCTGAATGTGAAGGGGGTGTGGGAGCCAGTGGCAGGAGGAAAGGAGGGGCTGTCCATGATCAAAGCAGCAATGAAGTGAATGTCCTTGACAGTGGAGTGATAGACAGAAGTGAGAGGGTCCGAGTGGGTGAGCTTGGTAAGGAGATTGCACTAGTCAAGGTGAGTGGTGCGCCTAGAGTGTGGATGGGTTTTGACAGTGGCAGCAGTAAGGAAGGCCTGGATTTTAGCAGTTACACAGAGCACCGCGACAGGCCTTAGTAACAGTCTGGATCTGAGGTGCAAAGGAGAGGGAGAAGACAAAGATGAACCTCAGGCTACGTACCTCAGGGATAGGTTGAGAAGGGCGACCCCCTTCAATCAATCTTGGACATGTTAAACTTCAGTTGACAGTGAGACACTCAAACAGATGTCGGAGACAGTTGCTGGTGCAAGACTGGATGAAGGGGAGAGACCATGGGGGTAGAGAGAGTTGAGTGTTGTCAGCATACAGGTGGGTCTGGAAGCAGTGAGATGTGATGCGTTTGCCCGGACAATAGTGGAAACGTAGAAGAGAAAATTCCAAGGACAAAGCCTTGGGGATTTCGGACTGAGAGGTGGGGGCTGGGCAGGGGAGGTGCAAGCAAGGAAGACACTGAAGAGAAATTTTTCTCCTCAGACAGAAGAGGTTCATTTAAAAACAGTAGTGACTAAGAAATACGAATCTTGCAATTCAGGAGGCTGAAACAAAGGTGTTTTTATTATTATTATTATTGAAAGAAGAACACTTCAAAAGTAACAAGATCCTAGGCATCATTAATATGAGGGGGTTTATCTCCTAAATCACGTAAATACTTTCAAAGTTTAGACTTTGGTTTTGTTTAGCAACATATTGAATGTATATATTGTAAACAAGACTCAAATCTAAAATGGCTTTTCTTTTCTTTAACAGAACAACAGCTATCCATCAATGACTGATCCTTATCTGTCCAGTTATTATCCACCCTCTATTGGATTCCCTTATTCTCTCAGTGAAGCACCATGGTCTACTGGAGGAGATCCACCTATCCCATACCTCACCACCTATGGACAACTCAGTAATGGAGACCATCATTTTATGCATGATGCTGTTTTTGGACAGCCTGGTGGACTGGGAAACAACATTTACCAACATAGATTTAATTTTTTCCCTGAAAACCCTGCTTTCTCCGCTTGGGGAACAAGTGGGTCCCAAGGACAGCAGACTCAAAACTCCGCTTATGGGAGTAGTTACAGCTATCCGCCCAGCTCGCTGGGTGGTACTATTGTGGATGGGCAAACAGGATTTCATAATGACACTTTAAATAAAGCCCCTGGGATGAATAGTATAGAACAGGGGATGGTTGGACTTAAGATTGGTGGAGATGTTACAACTTCGGCTGTGAAAACAGTCGGTTCTGTAGTCAACAGTGCAGGAATGACAGGCCCTTTATCTGGCAATGGTGGATCCGGTGTAAATTTACCTGTATCTAAACCAACCTCTTGGGCAGCTATTGCGAGCAAGCCTGCAAAACCCCAGCCTAAAATGAAATCAAAAACTGGGCCTGTGATTGGAGGGGCTTTGCCTCCACCCCCTATAAAACACAATATGGACATCGGTACTTGGGACAACAAGGGGCCTGTGGCGAAAGTTCCAGCTCCCCAGCAGATCCCATCTCCTCAGTCAGTCCCACAGCCGCAGCAACAAATCGTTCAGCCTATTCCAACTCAACCCCCTCCATTGACCCAACCACCGTATCAGAGTCCCCAGCCGCCACAGAACCGCTGGGTGGCTCCTCGGAACCGAAATGCAGCTTTTGGCCAAAGCGGGGGGACTGGTAATGACAGCAACTCGGCTGGCAGCACCCAGCCTAATTCTATCCCAGGTGGAGAATCCCATCCCGTCCTCGAAAAACTGAAAGCGGCTCACAGCTATAACCCTAAGGATTTTGAATGGAACCTTAAAAATGGACGTGTGTTCATAATAAAGAGCTATTCTGAGGATGATATTCATCGTTCCATTAAATATTCCATTTGGTGTAGCACAGAACATGGCAACAAACGCTTGGACAGTGCTTTCCGTTCCATGAATGGCAAGGGCCCCGTCTACTTGCTGTTCAGCGTCAACGGTAGCGGACATTTCTGTGGAGTGGCAGAGATGAAATCCCCTGTGGACTATGGCACCAGTGCTGGCGTCTGGTCTCAGGACAAATGGAAGGGAAAATTTGATGTCAAGTGGATCTTTGTGAAGGACGTGCCCAACAACCAGCTCCGGCACATCAGACTGGAGAACAATGACAACAAACCAGTTACAAACTCCCGCGACACACAGGAGGTGCCCTTGGAAAAAGCAAAACAAGTGCTTAAAATTATTGCTACTTACAAGCACACGACCTCCATCTTTGATGACTTTTCTCATTATGAAAAGCGCCAAGAGGAGGAGGAAGTGGTGCGAAAGGTAATGTTCATGCCTGCTTTTCTTAAGTATATTTTCCCTGTGCTTTGGCTTTGATTGTGTATCTTTCGTCTTTCCAGTCAACTTCTTAAAGCTAAAAGATAAGATGCAATGCCAAAGTATTGCATCCAATTCCATTGGCGTCTGAAACCTACCTTGGGGCTTTTGGGTTACTGAGCCTTCAACAGTTCTAGATTTGGCCCCCTGCCTACCAACAAATGTTTGGCTTGTAGAAATAGGAATTGGGTAACATTCCCTTAGGGACTGGACTGTTGGCACTTTTTGTTAACGTGTTCAGGAATTAGGCCATTATTTGAATATTCATGGCAACTGAATTGTTCTTACCCCCTCAACTAAACATGGCAAGTTTGAAGCAGACTGATGTAACAGTTGATGTTTTCAGACTTGACGTTGGCACGGATTAATTCGCTTTAGCGTGGATTAATCTGGGTGCCACCATCACGTTTGAAAGTAGCAGCCAGATGTTACCACTGTCCGGTTCCTGACCATGGTGGAGCTTAACCCAGGCTGTGACTCGAAGAAAGCCCAGGCTCTGACTTGGGATTTCTTCAAGTCACAGCCTGGGTTAAGCTCCACCATGGTCGAGATTCAGCCGCTGGGCCCGGACTAAAGTTGACTATCGCGTCTGGAGTGGCGGTGGGGGTCAGGCGCCATAGCAGCCGTCATTAGCCGTCCCATCAGCTGGGGAGTGGGGGCTGGGCGCTGTGTGCAGCGCAGGGATGTGTGAATGCACATCCTTGCATCTTTCCATTCTGATTACCGTAATGCTTGATCGGCAGCTGGGCCAAGTCCTGGCCAAAGTGACAGGCTCCTGCCATGGCCTGGAGCAGTTTGTGACTGTGGCGGCAGCTGTCACGCATGAAAGCAGCCAGTGTGAGGAAGCTTACATTTTCATTGGTGCTTGAGTAGACTGGATTGATGGAGAATTTTCATACTCCCGCAGATTTACACCAGCATTGAATATCGCTGGGATTTTTCAAGGGAGCAGATGTGGAAGGCAGGGGCAAGGGCACCCAACAGTCACTAGACTCTTTTTTGTTGTTGTGGTTCACCTTTGAATGACACAATACGAAAAAAGACCCCAAGCCAATTGTGCATCTCCCACCTCGTACTGCACAGGGCACAGCACAGCCAGATCCAAGACTGGTGTCCAAATTAGAGGCTGGGGACCAGGGCCCAAATGGTCCCATTGGGCCTAGGCCGGGTACCCTGTCTGCCCAAGCCCTCTGGGCTCAGGCTGGGTCAAAGGTTCCCCAGCGATAGGAAATGCTTCCCTTCCCCACTCCACCGAGCACTGTGACATTACAGTGCTATATAGGAGGCACGGTTGCAGGAATGCCTTAGCCTGACCCTTTTCTGACCTAGCCCTGTCTCTTTTGGAGTGCTGTGGTGGTGCTTGGTGTTCCATTGTGGTAAGATCACTGAGGACTTGGGCTCCGACCCATATTTCTGGCCGAAGCAGGGCTCTAGCCCAAATATCTGTGTCGTCGTGCGTCTCTACTGTGGATCAACCAAATAAGAGCTTTTAGGGTCTACAGCAGGGGTGGGGAACCACTGGCCCGCAGGGCAATTTCATGTGGCCCACCACCCTATCACCATGCTTCATTGTTGCGCGGCCCGCACCCGCCTCTCTGTGGCCCGGATGGACTTTTGCGGGCCACACAAACTTACTCAAGCTTACCTGTCTCCCTCAGCAAATGTCCCTCCAGGCCAAGTCCAGCCATTTCCTGAATCTGGCATGCTGGGAAATGTAGTTCCAGCATGACAGATTCAGGAAATGGCTGCGGGACATTTGCAAACGGGAACATCCGCTGCTGAAGCAACAGTGTCTTTGTAAGTTTTGTTTTACTTGCACACGGAGAATATACACGCACGCGGTATGTGTTTTGAATATTGTGTGTGTCTGCTCATTGTTTTTAATTGATTCTAATTTATTGGTGTGCGGCCCCTGGCACATTCGGGGACCGACAATGCGGCCCCCAGCCTCAAAAAGGTTCCCCACTTCTGGTCTACAGCAAGCCTGGCTAGTGTCCTACAATAGTTTGATATTAGTGTTTCATTGCTGCTGCTTCTTTTTTTGTCTAAATTATGGTCAGGGACCCATGTTCACTTGGGTTTCCCGATTTGCCACCAGTGGGGAAAACACTGTGAACATGGGTCCCTGATTTATGGTTCTCTTTGCCAAGCCAGCTCTGTATACTTAGTTTTATTTCAAAACTCCCCTGTAGTACAGAGCCTCCTGGACCGAAAGGGAAAGTTTCAGCCATAAGGACTCTTCCCTTTGTTTCAGTGGGTCCAATGGGCAAAGCCCCAGCCTAGAAAATCAAAGGCCTGTGTTATACTTTTCCGGTACGTAGCTATTGTCTTACCTTGTGCAACTCAATCTCTTCCTGCTTCATTTCTTATTTTAAAACACAAAGCAACACCATTGCCTGAAGGACTTTTGCATTAACCGGAGAGGGTGTTCGGTGTGTTCCCATCTTCGCAGGGTTAAACAATCCGGGTCCGTGCACCAGACCAGAAGAGGAGACAAGGTGTCGGCAACTGAATGGAGTTGTTTTTCAGCAGCTCATTCTGCTACCGGAGCATTGGGTTAACCCAGAGAGCTGCCCTTGAACCTTGGGGGTAAAGGGCAGGGTATCAATTTAAATCAATAAAATATAACCCAAGTTCTGCATTATTTTAATTACGGATTTTAGTTCGCTGGTTCAGTATAATGTAAATACATAAACTTAAGTGTGTCCATCCAGGCTTCTTTCTAGCAGGATCGCTTTTTCATTTAAAGCCTCTTATTTTCTGCCTCATTTAATATTGAGGAAACAAGGGATTTCACTTAATGAGTGTTACATTAGAAAATCTATATTCAGAATGTCTAATGTAACGCTACTTGGCTACATCGGAATAGTTTCAAGAAAGGGCTGCGTACGACAGGCTAGTCTGAGGGAGCTGAGCTGCTAGAGCCAGAAAATACGGATGGTGCAGTGACTGTAAATAATCACTGTATTGCAGTCAATATTGTATTAAATCTAGAACTTTACATTTTTCATCTCATGGGCGTAAACAACTTTAGGTAATTCAATAATTTCTTGTAATAGTTTTTTTTTCTAAGGCTATGGTCTTTGCAGTCTCTTTTTAAGTAATAGTATCTGTTGAAGCTTTTGTAGTTTAGACTTCTTTCTTAAGGGCTGGGGTGGGGAGAACACTCTGTCAAACGCAAAGCAGATATTAGGTGTTAGATTAGACCACAAGGATCGGTTTGGTGGCTTTTGTTTAAATGGGTGTTTGTTGGGCACTGGTATTCATTGCATTTTCCCCATTGTCAGTAGAGAAACCCTACTGAACCTGGGTCCCTGGTATATGTACAGCTTCTTAATCCTAAATCCAGTAAAGTGAATAAAAGAGGCCACCCTTTGACAATCCAGCCACCTTGCAAAAGACCCCGCCCAATCTACGTTTTAATTCTAAGCCATCTGAGTTACATAGCCAGAGGGTGTCTAAAATACTTAGAACTTCTCAGTTATATAATTAGTCTATATAATACTCAAATACATTTGAAAGCTTTTGTAGGAAATCCTGCCTATTTTATGGACAGTGCTGCTTGCAGATTAATTTGCTAAACCACTAAACGCATGCGTATGGAAAAACAGGACTTGTTCCTTAGAAGCTAATCCACTTCTTGCTACTTACTCCCCAACTAAAATCAACCTGAGGTTGTCCTATTACATTTCAGCGGTAAATAGAAAATGGCAAATGAGAATTTTTCACCCACGGTCAAAAATAAGCAGCCAAATAACCACTTGCTTGGATAAAGCTTACAGGAGGCCACATTAAACCACTCAAACGTTGCATTCACCTTCATGCCACATGTGGTAAGTGTTGGTGAGCGCAGCAGGACTATTTAAAATTCAATTAGCCCATGTTCAGTGATCCAAAACCCTCTGCAGAGACTTGTTTTTGTTCACATTTTTATCCTGTTAAGGCTCAGGTTGAGTTACAAGACCAAAACGTTCAATCATACACAAAAAAAACCCAAATACCATTCCTTACCCGCTAATGTATTGAGATACCCAAGTAAAACCAAATAAAGCTAGTAAAATCTGCAAGCCCTCCTGCCTGCCTGCCAAATGTCTGTCCGAACAGAAAGGTCTAACGGTGCTGCTGTGGAGAGGTGCTGGCTGCTCTAACACCACACGGTGAAATAGACAGAAAATGGGAATGAACTCTGTTCTCTAATAGTGAGTTCTCTCCTCAAAGCTGATTCACTCTAGTTCTGTCTGTAATTAGAAAACATTCCCCCCCCACCAAAAGTGGGCACATCTGTACATAAGATACCCTAAGTGGAGCACAAGGTATCCTCGGTAAACTCTTTGTATTCCACAAAGCTTTTCTTCAGAAATAAGCAAGTTTTTGACATTGGTAAGCAGACGCACTGGATGTGTGTTGAGTAGAAGAGATTTGGGGCATGTGGTAAAAGAAGATGGCACTTCTATTGTAGCGTCTCCAAGTAAAACCATTACAAATCTGGTTCTTATTGACAGTCCTAGGCTGGCAGTTCAGTGATTACACGGCATGTTACTATCCTGGGGATCTTAGTTCAGGGTCTTAACAGGTCAAAGGACCGGTTTGCTGCTGTGATGGAATTACACTCCAGAGGCTGAATTGCTTTGTGTCCTCTTGTTTCCCTGTCACCACACAATTGCAGTGCTAGTTTGCTCTATTAGGAGCTGCATTCTGCCATGTTGGATGGTTGCGGGTGATACTATGCGTTTTCACTAGGTTGTCTTAGTCTATGTAAAGCTGCTATAGTGTAGACATTTCTTGTAGCCTGTTGTTAATGGAAGGGCGGTTGCGGGAGAGATGCCATCTGAAATATGATGGGCTTTGCCACATTGACCCTGTGAAATAGGGCTCTTCAGGGAGCTTCATGTTCACAATTCTTTCTTTAAGCCATAATGAATCATTAGTCTTCATGGAAGAGTTTGAGGTTTCTTTTCTTGCTTCTTCCTGTTCTCAAACTTTCATTCTTTCTGTAGGAAACGAGTGTCTTGGGCTCACTCAACAGGTGGGGCTTCTCTTCCACAATTTTCCACTGCATGTTCCCCATTAACAATCAGGCCAAAGATTACGAGTGCAAATAAAACACTAGTCCACTGCAATCTTGAGTTTGGTCCACGCAGCCCACACTTGCATGTTTAGTGTGTCGATCCTCCTAAACGGACAGCCCCCTTGGTGTATTTCATGTGCTTGCGGGCAGCCCCACTTGCGGCGCCAGTGGAGAGAGCGGCAGGAAGCGGTTGCTCCTCAGACACTCTAGGCTCTTTGCCTGTGACTCTATGGTGCTGGCGCCCTGTACTCATAAAGCTGCTGTACGCAACCTAACAGACAGGACCTGGACATGTGGGTACACATTGGCCCATGTGTTCTGAGACCCTGCTGTGAGTGTGGCTGCACGTCCAGTGGGGGTGAAAACCTAGCAAATAAGCAAGAGGACACACACCTGGTGTGGGCTACTGTCTCATTTTTAACACCCCAAGTCATTTTCCCAAGGAGCAGTGTGACCCATAAAGATGTTCTATGTTTTGAATGAAGTTATTATTATTTGTTGTTATTTATTGGCAAACATTTATATAGTACCAGCAATGTACCTGGCGCTTTACAAAGTAATGAAATAGACACCGTCCCTACCCTAGGGCTTACAATCTGAGTGACGGGGCTGGGGGGAGATGAAGGAAGGGGAACAGAGGAAGAGACAAGGAGTGTAACATTCACGAAGGTGCGAGGTCTCAGGTGCACGTGCTCTGCTTGGTTACATCGAGAATGGTGGCTGGATGGTCCTTGTGGTGAGACTGAGTACGCAGACCTCCGGTAACAGATTATACTGGCTGGAAGGTATCAGTAGGAGTTAGGTGAGGGGAGCGAAGCATCGGGGAGCACAGAGCGGAAGAGGTGGGTCTTGAGAAGGGATTTGAAGGTATGAAGGAAGGGGGTGAGGTGGATGGGGGCAAGGAGGGAGTTCAGGTGTGGGGGGCAGCTAGGGAGAAGGAACGAAGGCGGTTAGGTGAAGCGTGGGGCGGCGAGAGAAGGGACAGAGGAGGAGCGAAGTTCACGGACTGGAGTATGGAGGGAAACTAGCGCAGAGAGGTAGGGGGGAGCAAGGTTGTGAAGAGCTTTATAGGTGAAGACTAGGAGCTTGTGCAGGATTCGTTCAGGAAGGGGGAGCCAGAGGAGAGGAGGGGCTGCACATGGTCAAAGCGACAGGTGAGGTGGATGACCCTGGCAGCAGAGTTTTGGACTGAGATAAGGGGAGAAAGGTGAGGGCAGGGGATACCAGTGAGAAGGAGGGTACAGTAATCGAAGCGAGAACTGACCAGGGCGTGAACAAGGGTTTTGGCAGAGGAGACAGAGAAAAGGGCGAATCTTAGCAGTTACGGAGGGAGAAGCGACAGGATTTCGCAACAGAGTTGATGTAGGGTTTTTAAAAAGGGGGTGAGTCAAAGATGAAGCCTAAGCTACGCGCTTGGGGGACAGGGAAGATGGTGACCCCATCGATAAGGATCGACGGGAAGGGAAGATGAGTTCAATTTTAGCCATGTTGAGTTTGAGTTGATGTTGAGATATCCGAGACAGCTGGTGAGGCGCACTTGAACAGATGGAGAGAGAGGGAGGAAGTAGAGAAATATTGAGTGTCGTCAGCATAGAGGTGATATCGGAAGCCATGGGAGGCAATGAGTTTCCCTAGGGACAGGGTGTAGAAAGAAAAGGAGAGGGCCAAGGACAGAGCCTTGGGGAACACCAACCAAGAGGGGAAGGGAGGAGGAGGTGGAGTTGACAAGTGACACATTGAAGGAGTGGTTGGAGAGATAAGAGGAGAACCAGCTGAGGACAGAGCCACGGGAACGAAGTAAGTCCAGGAAGAGTGCATGGTCAACCGTATCAAAGACAGCACAGAGGTCAAGGAGGACCAGAATGGAGTAGAAGCGATTAGATTTAGCCACAAGAAGATCGTTGGTGATCTTAGCAAGAGCAGTTTCAGTAGAGTGAAGAGGGCGAAAGCCGGATTGGAGGGGTGTCAAGGGAGGAGTTGGTGGAGAGGAAGTCGAGGCAACGGGAGTAAACAACACATTCAAGAATCTTGGAAGCAAAAGGAAGGAATGAAACAGGACGGTAGCTAGAAAGGTTAGAGGTGTCAAGAGTGGACTTTTTGAGGATAGGAGAGACCGTGTCGTGCTTGAAGGCAAAGGGGAAGGAGCCATTAGAAAGGGAGAGGTTGATGATGTGCAGGAGGGAAGGGGCGACAGTGGAAGCAATGGAGGTCAGGGCAGGAAGGAATGGGGTCAAGGCGGCAAATGGAAGGGTAGGAGGAGGAGAGCAGGGAGGAGATTCTTTGGTCAAGGGACATCTCCCTCTTCTCTTGAAGGGAGGCTCTAGGTTAGTCTGAGGGAGAATATAAGAAAGACATGAGAAGAAAAGATGTTCTTAAAAATAAATATCAAAACTGATTGATTAAAATCCACTTTATAGACCCTACAAACAGTTTTGAATCTTTCCTTCTTGTTTATGGCTCAGTCATCCGTTTGATGTAGACAATAAATGCACAGTAAAACCTTTATAACTGTTCGTTGCTTTTACAGACTGAAACTGTTGATGCTGTTAATTGTGAGATCGGCAGAGAATAATGCAACAGCTGTCCAGGAGGTAATCCTGCACTGTGCTGCCGATCTTGTATGTATCATGGAAACCTGGCTGGACAATGAGTCGGGGCCTATTCTGGCGGACCTTATTCCGGCCAGGTATTCCGTGCAGCATCAGCTGCGTTTGGAGGGATGTGGGGGGGCGGTGTAGCCATGATTTATAAGGAGGGTTGGACTGTGAGGAGGTATCCTGTGCAATCCATATACGGTATTGAGGGTCTTCATCTTGTGTTTGATTTGGCGGGTGACAGTTTGGGAGTCCTGCTTGTATATCGTGCACCTATCTGTGCAGCAGCCTCCCTGCATACTTTGGCAGTGTGTTGGGAGTGGTGTTGCGGTCCCCGAAGTCAGTAGTCTTGGGGGACTTCAACATTCACGCCGACGCTGACCTTGTGGGAGCGGAGCATGAGTTCATGGCTGCCATGGCAACCATGGACCTGTCCCAGAGGTTATCGGCCCGACACATCGGGGGACTTACCTTAGACCTTGTGTTTTGCAAGGGCCTTGAGGCGGGTGCTCCGTTAGTGGGGGAGTTATCTGCTGTACCCTTGTCATGAACAGATCATTGCCTCCTGAGGGCCTTCCTCCTGGCGCATGTCTGCCCCCGGAAAGGTGCAGAACCGATTCGGATGGTTCATCCCTGGAGGCTGATGGAACCAAATTGGTTCTGGAAGGCTCTGGGTGAGTTTCCCTCTGACCTTGATGACTGTTTCATCAATGACCTTGTCTTGTTATGGAATACCTTGCTGATGGAGGCCATTGATCAGACAAGTCCTAGGCATCCACTGCCCAGGCAACAGCTCCGCAGGCCTCCTTGGTTCACTGAGGAACTGCGGGGGCTGAATCGAGAAGGGCGGCGGTTGGAGCAACCGTGACTTTGTTCGCGTGCCAAAACCCACTGATTGCATCATAGAGCCAGTTTACGGGCCTATGCCATAGCTATGCGGCCAGCAAAAGAGTTTTTTGCTACCCTCATAGCATCCGCTCAAGCCCGTCCAGCAGAGCTTTTCCAGATGGTGCAGGGGCTGGTCAGTCTAGCCTCCTTCCGCCTTGGAGTGGAGTCATCTACTGCTCGCTATGACATGTTTGTGGATAAAATCGCTCGGATTCACCACGACTTGGATGCTGCATTTAATACATATGGGGAACTGGAGATTATGGAAGCCTCGTCTTGTCCAGTTTTGTGGGATCAATTTCAGTCGTTGGCACCCACCGATGCAGTTGGTGTTCTTGAGGCGGTTAAGGCCACATCTTGTGAATTGGATCCTTGCCCGTCCTGGCTGATTAAATCTTGTCGAGAGACAATGGGGCCGTTGCTGGCTGGGGTGGTCAGCGCATCCCTTTGGGAGGGCAGAGTGCTGGGCTGTCTCAGAGGTAGTGGTTCGGCCTCTGCTCAAGAAATCATCACTTGATGCTGACTCCCTTGCCAGCTATCGGTCTGTATCTAACCTTCACTTCCCTTTTTAGGGAAGGCTGTTGAACGGGTAGCGGCTCAGCAGTTGCAGGGACATCCTGACCACGTCGGTTATCTGGATCCCTCTGTCGGGATTTCGTCGGGTATAGCACTGAGACTGCGCTTGTGGCTTTGGTGGATGATCTGCGCCGGGAAATGGATCGGGGTAGTTTGACCCTGTTAGTTCTATTAGATCTTTCGGCTGCATTTGATACAGTTGATCATGAGATGTTGGTGATGCGCCTGTGGGAATGTGCAAGGGTGTGCAGGACTGTTCTTGAATGGCTCCGCTCTTTCTTGACTGGTAGAACGCAGTGAGTGGTTCTTGGGGAGTTTTTTTCATCATACCGAGACCTCTTGTGTGGAGTCCTGCAGGGTTTGGTTTTGTCCCCTCTCCTGTTCAACATATACATGCAGCTACTCAGTGAAGTGATCAGGAGGTTTGGCATGCGGTGTCATCAATATGCTGATGACAACCAGCTGTATCTCTCTTTCAACAGACCCAGGCCCTGCAGTTTCAGTGCTTACTCGGTTTTCGACAGCTGTGAGGGACTGGATGAAGACTAACCGACTGAGGTTGAACCCTGACAAGACGCAGGTGATGTTGGTGGGTAAGGTGATGGAGATGGTGGCCCCCATTATTGGTGTGGTCTGTCCTCCATTGGTATCCCAGGTACGGAGTTTGGAGGTGCTCCTCGACGTGCAACTCCACCTGGACGTCCAGGTGGAGGCTGTGGCTAGGAGTGCCTTTCGCCAATTACATCTGGTGCGACGGCTTCGGCCGTTTGTTTCAGGCTCTGACCTGGCCACCATCATCCATGCTTTCATCACCTCTAGATTGGACTATTGTAACGTGCTCCATGTGGGGATACCCATGGTGAGGGCTCGGAAACTGCAGCTGGTGCAGAATGCGGCAGCCCGTCTTCTAGTAGGACTGGGCTGCCAGGAGCATATTACACCAGTGCTCTGCTCTCTGCACACTGCTGGTGGTTTTCCGGGCCTGATTCAAGGTGTTGGTTTTGGCCTATAAAGCCCTAAACAGCCTAGGCCCTGCATATCTGCGGGATCACCTCACTCCCCAGGTGTTGGACCGCCTCCTGTGGTCATCTGGGGGCACCCTGCTCAAGGTCCCCAGAGTCTTCCAGGGGGGCCGCGCAGGGGAGGGTGTTCTTGGTGGCCGCATCACGGCTGTAGAACTCCCGGTGAAGGCCCGGTTGACCCCGGATCTCCCCTCTTCTCTGAGAAGATGCAAGACCTGGCTGTTCCGCCAGGCACCTGACAGGGGAGATGGGTGAGGGGGTGGATTGTTGGGTTATTTCTTCCAGTGGTTATTTTCCTTTGTCCTCCTTTTAGTTGTTTTAAAATTGTTGTTTAATGTTTTGCGAATTGTAAGCTGCCCTGAGCTGCCTGTGGCAGGAGGGGCAAGGTAGCAAAATTTTAAAAAGTAAATAAAATAAACTTGCAATGTGGCTATATCACTAGGGCTGGGAGAACCTGGTTGCCAGAGGTGAGTACACTTTGGGAGCTGAGCTTTTCTAGCCCCGCCTGTAGTGCTGATCCTGAAGCTCTTGGAGGCTGAGGCTCAGCTGTGCAGATTTGGGGGTGGGGGGGGGGGGGGGGGGGGGGGAGGAGGAGATGACCAAGAGTAGGAGCTCTTTGCATGCAGCACGAAGTCTTAGCTGAAGCTTGGCACTGGAGGGGGAGGGCTCTCTGCCAGTGATCTGAAGGGGGTAGAGGAGTGGAAGTAGCAGGGGCTTGTCTGCAGCCCTGAGACCTGGTTTGGGACTAATGCTACAGATTGGAAGAGGGTGTGTGTGTCATATTCCTCCCCTAGCCCCTGATGGTCAGCAGGAAGTGATGAGCACGGCAGCATCTCAATCTGGAGGCTCGGTGCTGTAGGCAGGGTAGGAGTGAAACTGTAAATGGATTTGTTTTTCACAAATCATTTAGGTTTTTGAATAGCACTCTGAAGTGTCAAATGGTAGTTGCAACCGAAATGGGTATTTGCATATCTGCTTATTTGGGGTTGGTCATTTTGACTATTCCACTTTTGTTTCCTCGCTATTGCACGTAAGTAACAGCCAAAGTAGCCAAAACCACTATCCAACAAAGCTGAGTGAATAACGGTTCATATCTGCTTCTTCAGACCTGAATTGGAGCAGGCGACTTAATCGGATACAACATTTGCTAGTGCTTCAGATATTAATTTCAGCTTGAATGCAAAGCCCTCCTTCTGCCTGCTGACCATCTAAATCGGGGGAATAGCACCCTCCTTCAGTTTAATAGCAAGCTACGGAACTTGAGCTCAGCATTGCAGATGGAGCTCTCCATCGGATGATCAGGAGAAAGTAGGAGAGCCTCCTTCACCCCCTCCTTCCCCCAACCTCCTCTTTGGTGGTGAGTGGGCTTCTCTACCTGGGCAGCAGAGAAGTCACTCTTCTTCAAATAGGTGCAGCTTGCCATGCCCTTACTGCATCCCAGCATTAAGGCTCTCCACATGTAGTAGTGTAGATTCCTTGGCCTCGCACTTTGGCTGTTACCGCTAGGCTGCAGGGGAGGTGAACTGGTCACTTTGGCTTATCATGGACAATAAGCATTCTTCTGACCTCTGGATCTCTGCAGTTATGCACTCAAGGTTTTGCTGGGCTGCCCTACCGGTTTCTTGGGTCCAGAGACCATTATTGCAAAAGAAAGTCCCATCTTTCATTTTTCTTCCTGTTCGTTACTTCCCCCTGAAGTCACGTTGCTGAATTGCTGCACCATGACTCCTCTGCTTCCACCGAATAGCAGCAGCTACTGTTCTTTCCCAGAGACTTTGTTGTTGTTGTGCCTTCCCCTCTCTTCATTCACTGCCCGTTGACATGACTTGACTGGGCAAAGATTCTTGAGGTACTGCCGTTCCTTCCTTTTTACTTCATGTATTTTTCCCCCGCTCAACCCTCCCTCGGTGGTTAGCAGCAGCTCAAAGCAACTTGAGAGCGGCACTGGCTGTCTGCTGATATGACTCCTACACATTCTTGCTTACAGCTACACACTTGCACCCAGGGAAAACAAGAGGCAGTGGCTGCTGCTTTTGCTGAGCGTTCTTTCTGGCCATTGCAACCTTCCATAAATACTTTCCAAGCATGAACTGAGGTCAGTCAGGGCAGAAAAGATTTGGTCTGTGAAGCCCTTCCGTCTGCCCTCGTTCCCTTTTCCCCTCTACTTCTGTATTGACCAGCTGCACATTTTGGAGTCCACTTGATCCAAGGCAAGTATCACAGAGAATCTTATCTTTATAAATGTTAAGTTCCTCACACTTGGGCTACCTTGTCCGCCTGCTAGCCATTTTTGAGCGGAAGCTTGTCACTCTCTGCATCTTCTCCACATACATCCAGCCATTAAGGTTGAAAATATTATGTGCCTTTTGACTTTTCCTATGTGTTAAACATGAGAGACACAATTGCTCTATAATATATTGCTGTATCAGTTTGAACTGGCGTAATGATCACAATCTTATTTACAACTTTAACCCTAGTTGCTGCTTGTTCATGTGAAGTAAAATCTTGGAAACTTTCTCTGACTTTTAACTTTGTTATTTTTTTTCTTTTTATAGGAACGTCAGAATCGAAACAAACAATAAGAGTACGCATATACACTTTGCTCTATATACTAGAACTGATATTAAATTCAACTATGAAAATTGAAACTTTTAAAAGTATTCTGGTGCTGTATCCCGGCATCAGGGCACACTAAAGCTTTCAGCTCCAGTATATCTTCTCGTGCAGGGGAAATTGAGTTGTTGCATATTTAAGTACAATTGTAGTTTATTTTTTGCCCAAGTGAATCTGCATTAATTTGTATCTTTTCTATGTAAAATGCTGTAGAATCCATTAATAAAAGTGTATCTGTTTTTACTTTTAAGTTGGTAAACAATTAGACTGGCTTAATATGGAATCATAAATGAGCATTGTGAAAACTCTTGATGCTTCCCAAAGAGTTTTATTTGGTACAAATTATGTTCATCTTTTGATATCCCTCACCCCCCCCCCCCATGTTTATAGATGAGGAGAGAGAGACAGCAAAGACCTCCGCTCCCCACACCCTGGTATGCTGTTTCTTTAGGGCAAGCATGAGAAACCATACGTAGGCTTCTGTCCTTCTTAAAAATTTGTTTGGAGAAACCCTTCCCTTTAAAATCAAAAAGAAAAGTTCAGATCACTTTGTGCAATGCTGTCCTTTTTAAAAAAAATAAAATAAAAAAAAAAAAAATTGTATCTGTACAATTAAATTTTTAAATGCTAACAAGTCACTCTTTCCTGTCTAGTAGAAAATCAAATTCTGTAAGTGAAATGGTTTAACTTTTCTGGCAATGCTTCCCTTCCACATTCTGTTAGCGAGTGCTTCAGTGGGCCTTTGTTCTACCATATCCTGCAGAGCGCGCGATGCCTTCTCTCCGCCATAATTCTGCTTCCTTGTTTTTGTAGCTTAACGAATAATAATGTGATGCTATCAACATTGCAGGGGTTTGGGACAGTGTGTTGAAACCTTTTTCAGCTTTCAGGTATTTAGTTAATTGCAGATCATTTTTAATCTTGTTCCTTTTCCCTCCTTCCCCCCCCCCCTGCCCCTCTTAAAAAGAAATATCCTAATGCCATTTAAGGTTTTTATACCAATAATGCTGAGCTTTAACGTAGGAACTAATAGTACGGACAATATGATGGATTATGCCTCAGATGTTTAAAATCGACAGTGTGTATGTTTATTTTTTTTCTGTTGGATGAGTAAAAAAAAAAAAAAAAGTGTTTTAAGAAACTGAATTTGCTGTCCTGTTTTTGTGGAATGAGGGAACTGTTGAAGAACACACCACCAACAGGCGTTTCAAATGAAGCATGAAAAATGGTGCTCTCATGCCTGTCGCTCCTAGCACACCGATATCTGCACGTGTTTATTGTAGAGGATCTTTTACTATATTAGAAAGCAAATAATCTTCTGAAAACTATTTACTCCAAAAGGACCTCCGGTTTAAATAAAGTTTTAAGCTGTATCATTTAGACTTGTATTTAGAACGTATAACTCTGTCTCTGGACTGTTACTGCCTGTAAGGGGTAATAGACAGCATCAGATTAACTTTTTTCCTCTAGGACAATACAAGCCTTAATAAACTTAATAAACTATTTAGCAAGTTGGATGTCCTTTTCATTTTTTCCCCTCTAAACTCAAATGTTTGCCTATATTGTAGAAATATTGTACAAATCTGCCAGAGCTAATTAGAGTAGTCAGCATGCCCATTGAATAGCAAACGTCTGAGGTGCTCACCATATTTTTCCTTGGCGCAGGAATCTTCCCTGGAAATCTTCTTGAGAGCCTCTAAGCATCGTTGAGCATTATTTCCTCTAACATTGAAGTGGTGGAAGTGTGTGCGTTTGTAACTGGTAGGTCATTAAGCTCTAGAAAGAGTTCAAAATAAGAACCGGGAGAAGAGTATGTATCTCAGTGCCCTAAGAAGGGTATTATGAACCTGGGTTGTGGGGTAATGAAGCATTTTCAGGACCAGGAATGAATCCTACAAAGGCTTTACAGGAATGTGCCAATTTATCAGTGGCTGGTAATGATGTGTGTGGGGTTTTTTTAAAAAAGAGTTAAGTTACAGTTTTCCAAACGGCTGTCAGTTTTTCCTTCTGTTAGTGTGCTCATTATTCTCAGGTATGCCCTTGTACTGACAGCACACTTTTTAACCCCTCTTTCTCAGTGAAGTTCATGTAGCCTATGCCTTGCAACAGGCCAGAGTAATTCCATCCCCCCTTGGAAGCTATAGGTGAGTTGGCTCTTGAGGAAGCGGGGGGGGGGGGGTTATAAGCATCTAATTCCCATACCCTTTACAAAAATTCAGTTGTCCTGGTTTTAATGCTGATAAAGATACTTTTTAAAAAGCTGTTATGTCAGAAACCACATAGCTAAGTTCACCTTTCACAATTCATGGTAATTTTTATTAAAAAATTAAAAAAAAGCAAGCTTCAGTCTGAACTGCCATTTGGGATGCACTCTCTCGTAAATTTAGACATCAGTATGAAGGGACTTCCTCCCAGAGCCTGCAAAGAGCTGTATTCTAGTACTAGCGTAGTTCTGGACTGAAATAACTGAATAAAGGAAGTTGATGTGTTGTCTAGGTCCCTGTTTCACCTTTCTTGTGTTCAGAATTAATGTAGCTTACAAATCAGGAAATGTTTTCAAGATAGAAAAAACTTCCAGTACTCAACCGGTTAATTGTGTTGCTGTATCAGTGCTCAAAATGTTCTTGATCACCTTCATCCCTAAGAATAAGCATTAATGTTTAGCATAGCACAAAGTCCTTGCCCGCCCCCGCCTTACGAGTGAACATGGGAAAGGGATGGGGGAATGTAGAAAAACAAAAGGAGAAGTAAAGAGAAAAGCCTTACTCATGAGCATGTGCAAGGTTTAGGTCAAGAAAAGGGGGGTGGGGGGGGGAGAATAGAAGCTGGAAAAGAGGTTTGACAATCAGGCTAAATCCATCTCCTGCATTTCTGGTATCTGGCAAAAGGATTAAACCATGTATCAGTTGTAAGCACTGTGTGTGGGGACAAGGTGATTCTCTACTGCCTACCACGGGGGAGCGATGTATTTGATTTACAAAAAACATAAAATCAACTCCCTGGGTGACCTTGGGCCAGTCACAATATTCTCTCTGCCCAACCTACCTTACAGGCTGGTTTTGGGGGTTAAAAAGTGCTACGTTCTGTGTGAAGGCCTCTGAGTGCTTGTGGGGGCCGGGGTGGGGGTCTATGTTAAAATAAATATTGTAATGATGGAATACCCATTATTGGTCAAGGCAGAACCCAGGTTAAACTTTGAAGCAGAAGAGGATTTTTAAAGTGGGCAAGGGAATGTGGGAACAAATAAAATGCAGGAATGCAAACTTCTGCAACAAAGTACATGAAAAGTTCCATGTGAATGCGCCCCAGATCTCTTATTCCATTCTATTTAAAGCAGAGGTGGAAACGTCTCTGCTTCTCATATATCTAGAATACGCTTTTAGAAATGGATCCAGCTTCCCTGCATTTTCCCCATTGCCAGCAGGTGGGACAACACAGGTCTCTGACTATAAATATGCTTGTATGAGTTGGAGAAGAGGCAACTCAGAGAGAGGCTATGATAGAAGTTTATAAAATCATGAGTGGTGGGGAACATGTAAATAGGGAGTGGTTATTTACCCCTCTCCAAGAGTGCTAGAACCAGGGGACCTTCCCTGAAACTATGTGGTCGCAAATTTAAAACAATATTTATTTACATTTCTTAGCCGCCCCCTCATGCCCATGGCATCGCGGAGCGGCTTACAGCATAAAAAATCACAATACTTTAAAACATCAAGAAGACAAAAAATTAAAACGTCTTAAATCCGCCTAAAACCAACCACTCCTCCACTCCGCCGAAGGTCTGGGAGAATAGCCAGGTTTTGCAGGCCCAGCGGAAGGCCAGCAAACTTGAGGCCAGACGGGCTTTCTCAGGGAGGAAGTTCCATAATTG
>QEPC01009477.1:6914967-6927976 GCA_003113815.1 Sphenodon punctatus | reverse complement strand
CAGCGGCAGCGGTAACAGCAGCGGGGATGGCACCAACAGCAGCGGCAACAACAGGAGCAGCAGCGGAGCACCAGCGGCAGAGCCCAAAAGCCCCCCGCACCAGCAACAGGTAGGTAAAGATGGAAGCAACCCCCTTGCAGGCTCCTGCGGCTCAGCCGCTGTCCCTGGGGCTTTTAGCCCCCAGCTACTTCTGGGGGGGGAGGGGACAGGTCAGCCCACATGGCTGGCCTCTGCGATTCCCCCCCTCTCCCCCACAACTCACTGTCAGTTCTTGTTTCCCCTGAAGGTCCCAGCGGCAGCGGAGCAGCGGCAGCGGTAACAGCAGCGGGGATGGCACCAACAGCAGCGGCAACAACAGGAGCAGCAGCGGAGCACCAGCGGCAGAGCCCAAAAGCCCCCCCGCACCAGCAACAGGTAGGTAAAGATGGAAGCAACCCCCCTGCAGGCTCCTGCAGGGGTGTGTGTGACTTAATCTTGAGTGTGGCTTAATCTTTATTGGGGTATGGGAAGTGACAGATAGAAGTTGATGGTGTCCCTCAAATGTCATCCATGTGAAGCACAAAATGAGAGGTTCCTGGGTGTCACCAAATGTAGAAATCCATAGAAATGAATTGCCTGCTGAAATTGCTGATGTCATCTTGACCCCCCTCAGCCAATAAGCTCCTCCCCTCTGCAAATAAGCTCTGCGCCTAGAACTGAAATGGCTACTAAATTTAGCATCCACAGATAATACCCACAATTTTGAATACCGCATTGAGTACTCGACAGGCCACCCAAGTATTATGATCCCATAGCTGCCCCTACAGGTGTTCGTTCTGCTTCGTGTTCTGTTCCATTGGCTACCCAAGAGTTTCCTCTCATCAGCTGTTGCTCAGATCGTATCATGTTTCAATTGGTTCTACCATAAAACCAGAGGTGCGGCATTGCGCTTACCTAGATATAAGAGATGGAGACAAAGTAGTTCAAATAATATCTTTTATTGGACCAACTTCTGTTGGTGAGAATCTAGGTATAAATAGCAACAGTTATGTGATAGCAGCAGATGTGCAATGTCCAATCCCTGATAAGCACATATCAGGATGTGCATTTTCATGAATAGATGTAATGCCAATGTAGTCAGTGCTGAAAACAAGTGGCTAGCATGACATCAGGTAATACCCTCTCATTGGATATTGTGCAGATCTGAGACCCTCCTTCTCTCTCCCTGCCCCCAGGAGAAATGAAGGTTACCAGTGTTGACATTTAAATGATCATAATTTAGCATTTGAGGTAATATCTCGCTGAGATGAATGAGGCAGTTCACCCCTTTTTGGAATTGTGCTCCATGTGTTCCATGCATGTAATTATTAGGGCTGAAACTCACCCTTGCAATTCTTGAAAATCTCTTCGAGAATTGGCTTCTTGATAAGATTCTCAGAGTCAAGAATCTCGCGACACTCGGGTTTCTCAGCAGTGTTCTCGCGAGATTCTCAAAATGGCTGCTGGGCAGTTATGCACGTGCAGAATGGGCACGGTAGCCATTTTGCGAATGCGCAGAACATTTTTTTGAGGTTCCTGAAAATCTCGTGAGATTCTCGAAAACCTCAGCAATAACGCAGAAGATCTCACCGAGGGTACAAGAACCTTCTGCATTCTCAAGAGAATGAAAACACATTCTTGTTTCACCTCTAGGGAGGTCACGGGATGCAGAATATATACCGGTGGTAGGGCGGGGAAAAGGACAAAATAGGCTGTATCTAGAGTGGCCACTTCTCATAGTTTGACCAGGAGACTCCCATTTTGGTCTATGGGCATCTACAGGGTCAAACCGTGAGAGTGGCACTTGGAGCTGAAATGGATAGTTCATTTGCTATTTGCAGGTAAAATACATAATTTCAAATAACGTATGAGGTACTCAACAGGCTGCCCAAGTACTGACTGGACATCCGATTATCCCCAACATACCTGGTATTACCATTACCGAGATATTGAGTTATTGATTAATTGATTTGGCACTGATTTGGTAAATTGGTAAAGGAATCAGGATGGTAAGTCAAAAAATTGATTATGGAAGTTGAAAAATTGGTACTGGAAGTTAAAAAATCAGGTTAAAAAAGACAGTATTTCTGGACAGTGGGTAGCTTGTCGGACACTAAGTATTGATTAGTACTAGATGATGCAGGGTCAGGTAAAGTACTGCAGTTTCAACACGTTTACCCATTTTGGGGGTACTCATTTCAGCTTTATGGCAACTCTAGTTGTAGCTGCCAAACCCTGGTGAGCTAGTAGGAATTTTCAAAATAGTAGCAATCTCTTTACTGTTAAGAAAACTTTTGGAAATACACCAGCCAAAATTTGTGTTCTGGAAGTGGCAAGCTGAGCTAAGGGAATTACTGGAGCATCAAAAGGGCATGATAGGTCAGGGAAGCAGAGGAGCGTGACAGTGTGTATGCTTGTGTGTGCGGTGAGGGAATTGGGTACCACAGACAAGAAGAAGGAGACAGTCTAAAATAACTTTAATCCACTGGCCTAGCACATTTCAGTCCTTCCTGAACAGGATTAGTCAACACAATAGATGAGACAGAGGCCAGAAGTGGCTGATATTAATTAACACAGGCTAGCCCAGATGAGTTAGCTAAGGCTTGCGAAGAAAGGCTCTTAAAATTAAACTTTCACCCTCTTAGAATAAAGGAGGTGTTTCTGCCACCTAAAAACAAAAGCCAGTGGCAATTTAAAACAAATGAGCGACCTTTGAAATCGGGCAGTGCTAACAACCTGAAGAGGAAATTGAGTGTAAGTTGAACTGAAGAGAATGAATGAACGAACGACTGAAGCTGCCTTCACTGATTTTCAGCGTGCAAGGTAAGCACTCGGTCAAGCAAAGCTTTCAGTGCATGTGAAACTCAACTTCGACGAGTCTGCATCTATGTGTAAAGTCACAAATCTTTAAGTGCTCTCCTAATCAGGGTAATCGTCATTGATGAGTTAACTGGATTTCTAATATGGTAGAAACCCCTTATTCTGGATCCTGCCATTTCAGATAGTTTAAAAATCCGGACTTCCAAGAGGTCCCATTCAGTGTTTCTGCAACAAATAGATTGGAAAACTCAAGAGTTCCTCACCCTTTCCCTTGCTTATGCCCGAGATGATAGACAGAGATTAGAACTGAAACGAGTAGGGACGGGCCCGGCCCCATTACCGGTACACCGGATTTTACCGGTTACCGGTTTCACAAAAACCGGATTCCCGGATTAAATCCGGTGTACCGGTACCGGATTTATTGCATTGGTTCCAATGGGGCACTGTGTCCCCATTGAAACCAATGCAATAAATTAAAATTAATTCCCTCCCCCTCCCAGGCTGCGCGGGTGGAAGGGGGGACACCCCCCACCCACCCTGCCCAGCCTGGCTTTTTGTTGTAAAAGATAGAACAGNAAAAATAAAAATTGAAAATTTGCTTTAAAAAAATATTTGGTGAAAATCTATAAAGTAGCCTTTCAATTTTGATATTCCAAAGTTCCATTAAAGAAAAAACGATAATGAAGGGGCTGATCCTAAACCCACGTATGCATGCGCAAGCTGCATATGTGTGCAGGTTGTGTGTACCTCGCTCATGCACCCTTTTTTGCAGTATGCAGCATTTAGGATCACCCCCATTGTTGTGCTAAATGATTTCAGCTCTGTATATTCATTTTTAAAGAAAAAAGCCATTTCCCAAGAACTACTCACTTCAATGTTGCCCCACTGAAGCCGTGTAGTTTGTGGCCCAAAGTTTTTCGGTCAACAGATTTCATTCAATTCCCATTTTTATGCCCTACTCTCTCGAAGCCCTACAAGTCTCTGCTCTTCCAAATAGTGTGTTCCTTTAAAGCCAAAGGCCACATTCACACCTGATGTGGCAGTAGGCGAAAGAACTGAGAGGCAAAGGCGCGGCAGCTGGGAAGAGTCTGATGCCGGAAGTAGTGCCGATACGAATGGGGGTCTGCCGCGGCTTTGCTCATGGATGGCAGGGATGGATTTTGCACCCTGTCATCCGCGAGCTAAGCTGCTGCAGAACCCCATTCTCACCGGTGCTACTTCCTCCCAGCTGCCGCGTCTTTGCCTCGCTGGTCTTTTGCCGGCGCCACCGCATCGGGTGTGAATGTGGCCAAAGAAAAACCCATCAGAAAAGTTTCCCACACTTGTCTTTGGGCAGAGAGACCCTTTTTTTTTTGTCTCTTTACCATCACTTCTCACTCACTGCTCAGCTGTCTTGGAACCTGCAGAGAGGGGATGTCAAAGGCAAGAAGAGCGGAAGCAACTGAGATGTCTCTGGGTCACAGCATCTGAAAATGGATCTGCCAAAAAGATGTGAAGAACACAGAGAAAGATATGTCAAGCCAAAGTCAGAACGGAGGTTTTTAAGTAAGAGAGCAGGGTACACGTTGTTAGTTTGCATACTGCTAATAGCGAGCAGATGGGAGGTAAGCAAGCTGGCAGGAATCTATGGGGGTATTTGTTGAGAAAAGCTATGTCAAGACCCTTAATAATTCATAAACCAGCGATGCTACATGGCCGTCTATTTCTTTGCAAGGTTTTGACACTCTTGAATCTGCTGGAAAAGTCGGAAATAGTTCAAATAGGACTGATGTGAATTGGGCTGTCATTCCTGAATGAAATCTGAGTGTTCTCTTCTTTTAGGAATATTTGTATTCTCAGCTGTGCAAATTTAAAAACAGAAAGTTTGACTTTGTCCAATTTGCTTAATTTGTTTTAACAGTCAAAATTCCCCCCTTCTTAGCTCAGGGGTTCCCAAACTCTAGGTCATGATCCCAGTTGGGGTCACATGCTCCATAGATGGGGTCACGATATCAGTTACTATTTTATATACTTTGTGTGCCGTTGGGGTCCCGGTATATTTTAGTTTCAATATGGGGTCTCACAGGCAAAGAGTTTGGCAATTACTGACTCTATTCTGGTCAAGTAGTTGAACTTGAGTTTGTTTATAAAATCAAAGGTGAATTTTGATTTTGCTAAGCAAGAAAACAAAGCAAGTTACACCAACTTGGAGTAGAGCTGAAATGGCGGTTCATGGTGAACGCTGTTTAAATTGAAAACTGCTCCTTTGCTGCTTTTCCAACAATTTGGGAATGCTTACCCATTTGTTCGGGTTTCCATTCCACATTTTCAGAATGCTGGTAGTCATGACAAAACAGCCCCAAATTTCCAGAAATTTGCCAGGAACAGTGACTGGCCAAAAAAAAAAATAGCAAATGCAAAAAGTAGTGAGACCGTTCGGCAAGGTTCCCAAAAAGTCAAAAATTCAGGTTTGTTCAGAAACAGCCATTTATGGATCAGCTCTAACAAGATGCTTTGTTTCTTCCTCTGCACTTTGCAAACAGAGGGTATTTTCAGACGTTACGAGATCACAGTGAACCACGGTGAATACCCACCTGTGGTCAATGTGCCTCGAACGTCTGTTTGGAGGCAGCCAGATGTTAGCCAAGGTCAATACCCACATGGGGTCAATTTGAACCATGCTTCCCGGGCTAGCCGGGGGAATGTCCCGGGAAGCGTGGTCAAAGAGATCCCCAGCGGGGACCAACAAAAAGNTTAAAAATGACCCCACATTCCTTCTATGCATCTTAGTGCCGCTGCTGCTGCTTCTCCTCCTGACAGGCTGGGAGTTCTGAGTAACGGGAGAGGCTGCCCTGCTCCTAGCAGCTGAAGAAGGGGTTATCAATGGTCTTCTGCAGTTGCTCCTAATAGTAGGGACTCTGAACCCAAACAACTCCCCCAAATCCTGCCCAAGTAAGGTTGCCCCCTGCAGGGTAGTCTCAGGAGGGGACAGGTGGGTGAGGCCCCTGCTTCACCCACATCAACAACAACATCAGGGCTGATACAGATTTTGACAAGGGCTTATTGAGTTTGGACCAACCTGTGAAAAATATTATTCCGTACGAGCTTCTGGGCCAGTGTGAGCATTAGCAATTTGCCTTAAACCAGTTGCACCTGCACACGCACACACACACACACACACGTCTCCATTTAATTAAACCTGTCTTTGCTTTAAAGCTCAGTTTTCCGTGGTCCACCTGACACTTGCATTATGACCAGCTGATGCTGTTTGTGCTTGGATAATAAGGTAATCTGCTAAGGACAGGGCTGCCTCAGAGAATTCTTCAAGAAAGCAATTATCTGACATTGCTCTCCAGTCGGACATTTTGATTCAGATTTCTTAGATTAAATCCAAATAGCAAGTTCCAGACCCTTATAGTCCTGACATGCCCTTTAAAACGTTTTCCACGTGCAATTGGGCAGAGAGGCTTTTCTGCCACTGTGCAACTTCATTTGCAAACAAAGGTTTGAGAAACGCAAGATGCAGAGTGGCTAAAATGGCACCTTTATATTGGACCCATGTTTGTTGGTGACCGTGTGCAAACTTCCAAGCTTCAAAGAGGTCTTTCTTTGGCAGATGTTGACTGAATAAAAGACATCTTTATTTTGTCTTTCATCTCTCTTATACTTGGGACTAACATGTCCCCCCTCTGACCCCCACTCCAAATGACAATGAAATCCTGGGGCGTTTGTGCCTCCCAACCTATTACCCACCAATCACCCACCCATCATGCATGTTGCAGGGCTCTATAGGGCGCCAATGCGGCCCTGTAACATGCATGATGGGTGGGGAGGCACTTGTCTAAAAACACCCCTGGAAACAGAAGCCAAACCTAGTGATTAGAACTGAAATGTATACTTCTTTTAGTATCCCTGGGTAATACCCCAAATTTTGGGTGCTGCATCAAGTACCTGATCAGGGTACTGATCAGGTACCTGGAAACCTGAAAAGTTGGTAACTTCCAGTATGATTTTCTGATTACCGATCTGTATATCAGGTTGGAAAACCAAAACAATCAGGACTGGAAGTCAATTTTACAGGACCAGAAGTTGACTTTCCAGGATGTAAAATCAATAACTAGGAGTCGAAGGTCAAAATATCGGTATGTAAGTAAAAATCGGTAATAGAAATTGGTATTCTACACTTTGTATGAACGATAGATAGGACCGCAGCTGTAAGGGGATAGTCTGTTCCTGTCCCCAAATAGGTCCGCTTTTCCTTTAATTAATGTGTATATAAGTTGTTATAAAAAATAAAAATAAAAAATAATTTTTTAAAAAAAGAGAGCTGCTACCCTGAAAAAAAAAAGAAAAGAAATTAGTATTCTGAGACATTGGGTACCCAAATTGGGTTGGAATCGGGTACCAATCACTACCCAATGTTGTGGGGTCAATTCGGGTACCAGAAATTCATCAGATATACCTGTTTTTGAAGGTTCTCGTTTCAGCTCTATTAGTGACGTCTCACTTTTCCAAATAGCTTTGATTATTGCTAGTCCAGGACACAACCACAACAGCCCGATCATTTTCTGGAAGCGATGCAATATCTTTTTGTTTAGTCAGGCATTTGGCAGGCAGGGATAGGGGTGGGTGGGTCGGTTAGTGTGGGGCCTTTCGGGGGTTGGGTTTTTACAGAAGATTTTTATATGCTTTTATGTGTTGAGACTTGGGGGAAGAGTAGGGAAGAAAATTAAATAAATAAACATAGGAACATCAGAAGTGTCATATTGGGTCCTTCCAGTGGTTCATCTAGTCCAGCATCCTATCTCCTGCTTTGGTTGTTCTCAGAGAAGTGCATGCCCATGATTTCTAGAATAAAATGAAATTTTGTTTTGAACCCTTGATATTTTATTTATTTATTTACACCAATTTATATTATTTTTATTTCAAAAATCAGTTTATTAATGAGATTTTGGCAACATTGGGTGTTTTCAGACGTTACGAGATCACGGTGAACCACACTGAACCACGCTCAACCCCCCCGCGGGGCCAAAGGGCCCGGAACGTCTGAACGGCGTGCGCCAGATGTTCATCACGCTCAATACCCACATGGGGTCAGGTTCAACCACGCTTCCCGGGCTAGCCGGGGGAAGGTCTCGGGAAGCNATAGGGCACCAATACAGCCCTGCAACATGCATAAATAACCACCAAGGGTGGTTAAAGGGTGGTTAGCGTCATGTCTGTTTTCACCCTTTGTCTGAGGGTTTTGTTTGTTTGTTGTGTTACCAAGAGGCTGGTCAAATACATCGTAAGTGAACAATCTGCAGAACATAGCTCTGTTTATTCAGTTTCTTTGCACAGTGATCACGATTACACCTGGTGTCAGCTTGTGTCATTTCATGTAAGTCAACGGGGGCAGTCCCCAGCTGTTGCAAGTCAACACCACGACATGATAAATTTCACTAGATCTCTGACAGGACCTAGGTCACAATCTGGTGACCTTGGGGCCCTAGAACTATCATGTAGGCTGTTGTCTGTGCTGACTTGACCGCACCCTCCACTGATTCCATTGATCCCTGGGAGGGATATCAGCCCACCCAATTCACTCGGGAAGCTAAGTGGCATAATGATCCGCTTCCTCTCCCTGCCATGTACTTGAATCTTGCTCTTGCCTGCCTAACCTGCTCCCTTTTAAAAAAAATTATTTATTCAAATTTATACCTCACCCTTCCCCATAGGCTCTGAGTTACTTACAGCATATAAAAAACATAAAGAACATATACAAATTCCCTTTAACACCCACTCTAACCCTCTGAGCCCCCACCCACCCACCCTATCCCTGCCTGCCAAATGGCTGATCAAACAGAACGGTCTTACATAGCTTCCAGAAGATGAGCAGGTTTGGGCTTAGACGAATCTCCAAGGGGAGGGAGTTTCATAATTGTGGGGCAGTCACTGAGAGTGCCTCTCTGCATGCCCTTGTTGTGGAAACTTGGCGGGCAGATGGTATCCACCAGAGGGTGCTCTTACTGATTGGTAAATTGGTACAAGAATTGGGATGGGAAATCAGAACATCAGTACCAGACGTTGGAAAATTGCTACTGGAAGTTGGAAAACTGGAATGAAAAAAGGTAAATTGGAAGACTGGGTAGCCCAACTGGAACTACTTGGATACCAATTAGTAGGGGTGGGAATATCGGTAATCAGGTGTATCGGATTCATTTGATAATCCGATATTTGCTGGTATTGACACCCAGTCAGAATGTGGCCCTCCCCACCCTAAAATAGCGCGTGTGTGTGAATGAGCCTTCAGGGTCATTGCTCAGGAAACCTCGCAGCCACTTTTCCCTCAACTCCACCACCTCATGCAGACAGGGAAGCAGCCACAGGCTATGCTCCGCATTGACTTCACCTGCTGGGAAAATGATATGTGAATAAGCCAATGGTAATGCGGCAATGAGCAAACTGCCCCAGCGTGAATCCAGTTCATCAAACGATTGTCTCCATCAGTCATTTGGCCTAATTAAAATGAAATTGTTGTAGGAGAACATTATCACTGGATCAGCGTTTTCGTTTTTGCCTCTGTGGGGGTCCCACTGCAAGAAGAGCATAAAAATGACACTCGGCATCTTGGGTATAAGGAGACTGTTTTAAAGGATTGCTGTTCATTTTTTTAAAATGGAAAAGAATTACTGCCGGAGGGTATGCATGCTGTCTGCCAAGGGGTGTTGAAATGAGCCTGATGGAACCAACGTTGCTCAGTGCGCGGGGAACTATGCTCGGTGTTCATGGGAGTAACTATAATAGGGGACATAGTGAATGTCCCGTCCACCCCACAAGTCCCACCCCTGCAATTCCAAGGTTATTGGGCATGTATTCTGTGTGTCAGCAACACCCTGCACAGATTTTAGCCCAAAGTTACATCCATTAACAACTATTTGGCTAAACAAAGGATTCAACTCACGGGTGCTGCCAGAATATTTAGAATACATTTATTAATGGAGTGGGACCATGTTGGAAAGGGGCACAACCAAGTGGCTATACCACTCCCTTTCTAATGTGACCACACTCCTTCAGTACGCCACAACATTGCGGTGTGCTCTACAGCTGGAACAGCTTGGGCATTTGTTACCTGTGGGTAATACCCGCATTTTAAAGTATGCTGTGAGGTGTTTGATTGGTACCCAAGTTCCAAATTGGACACCCAATTGCCTGAATATTATATACTAGATACTACTGTTACTGAGTTACCAATTTACCATTTTACCAATCAATACAACGGTAAATCGGTACAAGAATCAGGACAGGAAGTCAAAAAATTGGAACAACAATGGGTAAAATTCGATAAATCGGGTAGCCCATCGGGCACTAATTGGGTACCTATCAGTACCCAACTTTACCAGGTCAGGCAAAGTAGTGCCACAATCTTGACAGGTATACCCATTTTTATGGATATTCAGCTTTAATTTGTGTGTATGAGCACACACACACACAGAGTGATCACTGAAGTCTTCTTTTTGTCGGCAACCAGTACGAAAAGAAGGGAAAAAAGTTATATTAAAATGCCTGGTCTGTTTTGACTGAGAGCTTCACAATGGAAACATGTCCATTGCCAATGATTTCCCATTTGCTAAAATAATATAGGCAATAATCTTGTCAGTTAGTTAAGGCGCAGTTCCCTGCATTTGGTTCTGCTACTAGATAACCGAGACTCAAAAACATAAGTAATGGATGTTAAGGGAAACGCTGTGTAGTGGAGCTTGTGATGAGGGGATAATTGAGCTCAATAATCTTTGCCCCAGTTAATCAGAGACCTTTCTTTGTCATGACCAAAATGTTCCTGTTCGATCCTTTAATGGCAGAATGGAAGTCTAGTTCCTTTTGAGTCAAGTTAGAAAAGACAGTTGATGGTACAAGTGTGATAAGAGTCATCTGCGTCAGGATGTCTGCCGTGTTCTATAAACGTCTTTCCTGTGGCAATTAATTGTTGGTAAGAAGGGAATGTTTTGCCATTAGGAGTGCATCACAGAATTATGTCAATTATTGAATGTAGGCATTAGAATACACTATATAAGGTTGTGTTCAATTTATGTTCAATGCTCCAGATCTCTATGTTTAAATGGAAGCCATCTTGCAAGATCTTTGTCTAAGTCTTTGCCAAGTTATGTTTTGTTTCTTTCTCACTGTTTCATATTTTCATCCTTGCAACAGAATTGTCCTCACATTACAGTTTACAGGGAGCCCTAGACAGGACCCCCGCTGCATAAGGCTCACACAGTCAGCCCATACCTAGATCCGGCTCTGGCCAAAGGGGCTGTGAAGTGTTGAAAATAAGGACTGAACCCTGCATCCCAAATGATCCCGGGCAGAGTGGCCCTCTCCATATTGTAGAATGTGGGTGTCATTTTCTACCACACTCTGTCCAGGAAAACCTGAGTATCAGGCGTGGTTTAGAGATCCTATATTTATTTATTTTTAAATGTATTAGCTATTTTCATAAGCTATGCCTTTATTTATCCAGGCTGACCTTGCCACAATCACCCATACCCCAGTGACCACAAGGCTTGATTTTTCTCATTTCTATGGGCTTCAAGCCGTGCTTCTCACTCGCTTGCAGCTTCCTCAGAATGTGGCAGTGTGGCTGCTTACTTGCTTGGCAAACTGGAATCATATTATGCTTGTCCTGTGGTCTTTGCATTGGCTGCCTGTAGAACAGTGGATTGAATTGGAAACCACAGTTCCAGGGCCCTAAACAGTACAGGCCCTGACTATATTTCAGACCTTTTCCTGGAGCCTCACCCTGATGGCTGTCTGCCTTCAAAAAATACCTGCTGCTTGGGGATCCTGCCATCATACCTTATGTTGGCGGATGATCGGGCCTTTGCTGTGGCAGGTCCTTTAATGGCCACTTTTACACGGATGCCACCCACCCACGAACACCCGGAAACACCCATCGGATGGGTGGGATAGCGTCCGTGTAAATGTCCATGAGTGGGTGGGGGCGTGTGCCTGACCCACCCGCCAACACCCATGGAGCAGTCGTGAGGGAGCCATCACCCTCCGTGGGTGGAGGTGGGTGGAGATCGGTGTTCAACACCCGAGCGTCCATGTAAAAGCGAAAACACCCACATCCACGTGGAATGGACTGGCAGAGCCCCACGGTGCTGGCACCACAGGCCACACATGCACCGCCACACAGACACGCCCACGGGGGGGGAAATGGATGTCCAGCCGAGAACCTGTAATGGAGGGTGGCAGCAGGGCACACGTGCGTGGGTTCCCACGATGGAAGCTAGGAAGGCCCACGAGAAGGCCACAGGAGCTGACACCACCCCACGCGGGGGAAGGGGATGGGTGAGCACAAGACCCTGGGGCACCTGGGGGGGGAGGGAGAAGTTCCGGAAAAGCGGTGCAAGGGGCGGAAGCACCCCAGGCTGAAGGCACAAGCACATGGGAGGGCTTCGGGGGGGGGGGGAATGGGGAGGAAAGCACCAGGAAGTAACACGATGCACGTGTCCCGGCATAGGGCAGAGGGACCACATCGATGCCCCCCCCCGGTGGACAGCCCCCAGCCCAGCACCTCCCAAGGCCACGGCCCAAGGAGCAGCAGCGAGAGTGAGGTGAGCTCGAGGGAACCCACCCCCCCGGGAGGGCAGGGCCATGCCCCAGGCCCGGACCACCGAGCCAGGGAACACAGGACAGGGGACAGCAGCATAACCTGGTCTCCCGTCCCCGCAGGACAACTCCCAGACAACGGAGCACCGCACGACTGGGACGACGGCTGAGGAGGGCCTCCCAGACAGCCAGGTGAGCAAAAGGGAACCCCAGGGGGGAGGGGAGGGCTGGCCCCATGGGTGGGCGGAGGGTGCCAGCAGGAGCCGTAGTAACCCCTATTGCACTACCCCCAACAAGACACAACCACCACAGCTACCACAATCACAGGGTGGGCCCCATGCTGGCAAACCGGTCGGCCCCCCACACGCGGGTCCCAAAAGCGGCACCCCTGGACAAGACAGGAGGTCAGGGACTTCAGATGCTTGTGGAGGTCCGAAAGGGTCCAGTACGACCTGGTGCACAGCTACAAGACCAGACAGGTCTATGAAGCCATCGCCCAGGAGATGCAGCGGCAGGGGTACAATAGGCAGGGCCCCGATTCTTCCGCGAAAAAATTTCTGAAATTCTGCGACCCAAAATGGAAAATTCTGCGACCCAA
>QEPC01009477.1:6877778-6892277 GCA_003113815.1 Sphenodon punctatus | reverse complement strand
TGATCTCGTAACGTCTGAAAATACCCACAATCTCTGAAAGCATGACCAAAGAGATTCCCACTGGGAAACAACAAAAAGTAATGTCTGAATGGCAACCACCGGCCGGAACCAAAGAAAATGATTCCCAGGTGGGGACAAAGCATGCAGCATTGCTGCCAGGCAACCAGCAACAACACAGACTGGGGAGGGAGATTTAAAGGGCACATGACAGCAGCCGGGACGTGCCGCCCTGGCACCTTCCGGGTGCTTTGACCACGGCCCGGCCTGGGATCAGCGTAATGTCTGTTGCTCTGCCCTGGGCTGTGGTCTGGCGGCCCGATTCCCTGCCGTGGTTCCGCTTGCGTCATGTCTGTTCGGGGCTTTTTTTGACCACGGGGGGTGGTTGATCTGTTCACCCCCGCTGGGAATCCACTGTGGTGAATCGGGACAGCATAATGTCTGAAATCACCCTATATTTTCGAGAAGGGAAAATCTCATTTCAGCCCTAATTTTTACTTGCCCGAGGGAGGGCCCTGCATGGCTCAAAAGCTTGCATATTCTAACCAGCAGAAGTTGGTCCAATAAAAGAGATAATCTGAACTATATTATCTCCAACTCTTACATTTTGGGACCAACACAGCAACTCCACTCTCTCTAGATTCCCTGAGATGTAATTTTTGTGAGTAACAGATATCTAGTATATCTGTTATACTAGTGTATATCTTCTTATATGCACAAAGAACTAGTGTAGTTCTTATTGTGTCTCTTCCAAACATCCACTTTGTTTTGAAATGCTGATGACCATATTCTCCTTTAACAGATGTAATCTACATCACCTTGCAGCTTGTTTCTCCGTTAGTCATATGGGAATACCCACACCCAGGCATTGGAGAATAGGTCCATAACTGGCTATTAGCCAAGTAGGTTGGGGGATGTAACCTCTGACTGTTGAGAGCTGGGAGTGAACAACGGGGAATGGATCATTCCATTAAGACCAGTTGGGTACTTCTCTAAAGCGATCAAGAATGGTCAAATGCACAAAATGACTGTCATGCATGTGCAGACAGATTGTTCTTTTCCAGAATGGCGCCGATGCTTCCGGTGCCATTTTGGGAAAGGGTGCGCATGCACAGAATTTTATTTACTATCAACATTTGATAACCCACCCACCCCCTCCTGCCAAGGCAGCTCGGGGCAGCATACAATAAAACATAAAAATAAATACAAATGTAATAAAAACAGATTTAAAATATACAAAATACAGCAGTCACAAAAAAACACCTGACCCAACCCACCCTCAACCCATCTCCCCCACCAAAAGCCTGGTGGAATAACCAGGTTTTACACTGGCAGCTGAAAGAGAGGAGATCCGGGGACAAATGAACCCCTGCCGGGAAGGAGTTCCACAAACGAGATGCCATGGCCGAGAACACCCTCTCCAATGTGGCCCCCTGCTGAGTGCTGAACATGGGGGGACCTCCAAAAGGGCACTCCCGGCTGACTACAGAGGCCACTCCAAGACTTGAGGGGATGAGACGGTACTTCAGGTAGGCAAGGCCAAGGCTGTGTAGAGCTTTATAGGTAAGCACCAACACCTTGAATTGGGCCCAGGAGGCTATGGGCAGCCAGTGCAGCAAACAGAGCACCGGTGTTATGTGCTCCCAGGACCCTTCCCCATATGGAGGTGGGCCGCCATGTTCTGCAGCAGCTTCAGTCTCTGAACCATCACCAAAGGTAGCCCCACATAGAGTGTGTTACACTAATCAAGCCTCAAGGTGATGAAGGCGTGGATGATGGTGGTCAGGTCATTCACAGTTCAAAAAATACGGCCATAGCCATCGCACCAGACGTAATTTACAAAACATGTTCCTTGCCACAGCTGTCACCTGGACATCCAGGCGGAGCTGCGCACCAAGGAGCACACCCAGACTGCGAAACTGAGAAACCAAGGCTGGACATACCCACACCCTCAACCCTCCTCACTCAGCATTACCTCTGTCTTGTCAGGATTCAGCTTCATGCAGCTTGCCCTCATACAGTCCCCCACAACTGCCAAACATCGGGTAAGCAGTAAGACTCCCAGGCCTGGGTCTGCTGAAAATGAGAGGTAGACCTGGGTGTCATCGGCATATTGATGACACTGCACCCGAAACCCTATCACGACCTCACCCAAAGGCTGCATATATACGTTGAACAGGATAGGGGACAGACGAGACCCCTGTGGGACCCCACACATGAGGTCCCGGGGGGTGAAGAACAGTCCCCCGGTACCACACACTGAGTTCTCCCAGTCAGGAAAGAGCGGAACCATTCAAGAACGACCCCACACACCCCAGCACGGTCCCGCAGCCGAGGCACCAGCAACTCATGATGAACCATATCAAATGCAGCCGATAGGTTCAGCAAGACCAAACGGGTTGCCTGTCCCAGATCTAAAGCACGGCAAAGGTTGTCAACCAAGGCCACAAGCACAGTCTCGGTGCCATACCCCGAATGAAAGCCAGATTACAAGGGATCCAGAAAACTGGCCCAGTCCTGATGATCCTGAACCTGCCAGGCCACAACCTGCTCAATAACTTTCCCTAAAAAGGTTAGAGACCGGCTGATAGCTGGCGAAGGAGTCGGCGTCAAGCAATGGTTTTTGAGCAAGGGCCACACCGCAGCCTCCTTAAGAGACCCTGGGACCCTGCCCTCTCGAAATGAAATGGACACCATGGCCTCCTTAAGAGACCCTGTCTTCACGAAATGAAAATGGACACTTTGATAATTAAAACGGACACATTTCCCCTTCATTTTCGTTATCCTGCCCTGTTGTTTTCATTGCTTAATTACTAAAACGAAAGGGCCATCATTCATTTTTGTAATTAAACAAAACAAAAACTAATTGCACACCTCTAATATATACCTGTTTTGCAGTTGCTCATTTTTAGTTCTGACTTGCCCATCGCCGCTGTGGCTTAAAAGCTTTCATCCCCTCGCCAACAGAAGTTGGTCCAATTATAGAGTTCATCTACATGACTACTAGGCAGCTAAAAGACAGCCAAGACAACAGGTGAAACTGTACTGGGGAAAAGAGGCAGACACAGTTCCCTTCCTACAGCATCCAGAGAGCAGAGAAGAATTCACTTCAAGCCCTTAAATCATTGTCTCAAAACTAAATTCATAGCTCGGCCACTGAATGCATCGAGGGCACTAAATCATTCAGCATTGGGCAAAATGACAGAGGAACTATCTGGGGAAGCTTAAAACACTTTCCTGTGGATTCTCGGTCAGATCCCAGCAGTAATTTATCAACTTGCAATGTATTGTCTGTGGCGGAGCCCTCCTCAATGTCTCCTTCCAGCCTCTGGCACAGAATATAAAATATCAAACTCTACGAGAGTTACGCTGTTGTGGTGTATCGCCCCCATGTGGCTGACCTTAACATCTGCAAGGAAAAAACTAGTCGACCCTCTCTTATGCAGACCTGATGAGAGGAAGGAGGGGTGTGTAAAACATTGCACCAGCCCCCCCCCCGCAAATGTAGGAGCATTTTCTTTCATAATATACATTAAAATAGGATGAAATAAAATAATAATTGAAAGTAACATATGTGTAAATAAGGTACAGGTATGATCTCCAGAAATTCATTTCAAAACCCAAGATGGGAGGATAGGAAGTAGCCCACACCCCACTGACTCCAGCTACCAGGATGTATCCCCCCCCCCCCAAATTTCTCTCAACGAGCTGCCTTCTATTGGCTTCTTTCAGTTTCTGTATGTATTTCTGTGGGAGAGTGTGTTTTCTATGTAGGGCAGGACAGAGGCATAGTAAGGATATGGTGGATCCAGGATCATGTCCCAATTAATAATAAATAAATAAATAATGGGCCCCCATAAGGGTGAGGGGATGGAGTCACCCTAAGTGGTAGCTCTCCCAAGGGAGCTTCCAGCTAGCCTTGACCTTCCCCGGCAAAGGTGGTGGCACTGCCCTGGTTCCCAGAGAACGTCCTCAGAGGGTAATTTCAGACATTACGATACCACGACCAACCACAATGAACCCCCTGTGGTGGCTGCGGTGCCATAACGTCTAAAGGAGTTCCTGCCAGATGTTCACCCCCATGAACCCCCGGCAACAATCTCTTTGACCACGCTTTTGGACCTCCAACCACCTGGAGGTCCGAAAGCGTGGTTAGATTGGCCACGGGCCGGAATCAGCGAAAGTAACATCTGTTACCTTCCGCCAATCCTGGGTCGCGGTCCTGACCATGGAGGGGGGATCGGGCGCAGCGGCCAGATTGGCTGCTGCATTCGCCCATCTCCCGGAGGGCGAGTGGCCTGGGAAGTGTGGGGGTGGGGTTGTGCAGCCGTACGTTGCGCTGTGCAGCCCCGCCCCCTCCCTGATCCCCGAGAAGAATCAGCCCAGCACGTCTAAAGGATAGCTGGACTGATTACTGTTGCAAAATGCCCTTGCCCTGACAAAGACACCCCCCCCCCCCGACAAACCTGGCTCAGCCAAAGCCCAGGCCTCAACAAGCACCTGTTCAGGATTTCCTCATTCCTGAAATTCTTAAGGGGGGGGGAGGGCTCTATACTTGAAACAGGTGACATGGGATGATTGAATCATAGAAGGAGAGGGGCTGCTGGACTGCAGCCAGCTGACCCTCCTGGACAAATCAGAAAGAAGGTCAAGGATGCCTTAAAAGGACCAGCACAGGCATTTTGACTCTCTCTCTCTTGACTCACTGACTGAGATCTCTAGCAGATGCTGCTAGACTGGTGACCTCCCTGCCTGGAGGCACTCATGGACCATATGGCTTAACAGTAACTCTGGCCTTGGCCAGAAGAAGAACTTGGACCCCATAGGAAAACCATCCCCTATGGAGACCTGATCAGAACCAGTGTGAGTACCTTGCTAGCTACCTCAGCTACAGTTATAGGAAGACGCTTTCCAAACGGGATACTATGTCCACAGGACTGACTCTGATTGCTCAAAGGCTTATCACCCCCCTAGTTTTATGCTTTTATTCCTTTTTATATGTATCAGTAAAGTCTAAGTTTTCTTTTTACCCTACTGAGTGTGTGTGTGTGTGTGTGTGTGTGTGTGTGTGATTGGCTGACCACTAAATGCCTCATTAGGCCAAACTACTAAAGATGGGGAAATCTACCTATTTGGCTAGAAGCCAACAGCTTTGGAGCAAAGGGAAACCTCTTGTGGGTAGCTCTGGGGACCTGCCTCCAATGCAGAGGAGGAAATCCCAGGAAGAGAGTGCCAGGAAAGGGGAGTGGTTTTTGGAAGCTGTAAGGCTTATGCCTTTTGGGGGTTCACATTTCCTGAGTGGTGTGAATGCCCACGGGGAGACATGCAGGTGGTCGCAACGGACTATCAAGGATTTGGGGGTTTTGCCAGCTGTGGGAACCTCTGGTCAGAGATTTGGGGAAACACAGTGAGGTGGGTGGCTCAGCTGTATAGTGCCCCCTACTGGCGTTTCACCACAATTCCTGCCCAGGATCTGAAATGGATCCCGGTGCGTGGTTGGACATGCCTTGTGCATGTCTGAAATTACCCAGAGTGGCAGCAACCTCCACCCCAAGATGGAAATTTTCAGAGTGGGTGGGTGGCAAGACTAACACTCCACCCCTGCCCACTCTGAGAACATCCTTCTTGGCAGGTCCTTCGCAAGTGTCCTGAGAGCTGCTTGATAATTTTCAGAGTGGGTCAGGACAGAGTGTTGGCCCTGGTCCCTCCTGCCCTAGAGTCCAGGGCTCGGGTTCAACAGAGCACCTAACTCCATGATAGCTACATCCCTGGAACAGGATTCATTAAACTTTTATACCACCCTTCCCTCAAATGCTCGGGGCAGCTTACAGGAATATATAAGATACATAAACATGAAACATATAAAAACATATAAAAGCAATCCTCTTCCTAACCCTCCACCCCTTTCCACCTTAACCCCTCCACCCCTTTCCACCTTAACCCCTCCACCCCATTCCACCTTAACCCCTCCACCCCATTCCACCCAGCCCAGCTTAGTAGAGATGGGAGTTTGTTCAAAATCTGGATTCATTTCTAACCCAAATGTACCGGGTTTTGTTCGGATTTAGGTTCGTGTTGTTTGGATCTGGATCCGATTCCAGTAAGGGTACATGAGTATTTTTTCCTGATATCTAACCAACATTTCCCTTCCTGTAACTTGTGTCCATTGATTCTAGTCCTGCCCTCTGGAGCACTGCAGACCAGTTCCTTTCCATCTTCTCAGTGCCAGTCCTTCAGATATTTGAAGACTGCTATCATGTCTTCCCGTAGTCTTCTTTTCACTAGGCTAAACACACCCAGTCCCTTCAGCTTTTCTTCATAATTATTGACTGATGGATTTTTATTTTTATCGTACAGGGTTTCAGTGGGTCTAATCCAGAATAAGTGATGTGTGGATCACATCTTTGGTCTCCAAACTGACTGCCTATCTGGAGTCTCCAAATGTCACTGGTCTGCAGGGTGAATTCCAGTGGCAGAAAAGAGTTTGAACTGCTTGAAATTTTCCATTAAAAAACTCTGTGACATTTATTGGGAGGGGGGAGGAGGCAGCAGGAGAAGAATAGAGCTTTTTTTTTTTCCCCTCAAAACTGATTTTCCTTTTATCTAAACCTCTCCACCATCCTGTTTCTGTTGAAAAATTTCAGTTTTCTGAAAATTTTGTGTGGATTTTGAGATTCTGGCAACTGAAGATTTTGAGTTTCTTTCTTTCTTTCTTTCTTTCCCCCCCAAATATTAACTTTTTTGTTGTTGTTGTTGTTGTTGCTGAAGATGCCCCCAAACCTGGAGATTCTGGACAAATTCTTGAGGCCATGTTCTGAGAGGCCATGACTGGTGCACACTGTTAGCACACAGTTTAAGGAATGTGGGCCTTGAACCTGGCTCAGAACTGAAGACCATTCTCTAAAGGCTTATGCCACATCCCTCTCCCAACCTCTCAGTTGACTGCCTCCCAACTAGAGCTGAAACAAGTATCTGCAAAAAACAAGTAAACCCATCAAATTTTTGGAACTTGACCCCTCACCTTTGGGTACTAATCAGTAGCCAATTTAATATCCAATGGACTACCTGATGTCCCAGTTTACCGACGTCCAATCCTGGAATATCAACTTCTGGTACCAATTCTTTTAGTTTTCATCCTGATTTTTCAAGTTACTGTCAAGTTACCATCCCATTATTTTGTGGTTATTCCATACCAATCTACCAATTGGTAATTGGTAAATCGATAATGATGGAGATATCTAGGGCAGTCTATTTCGGGTATTGTGATTGATGTGGCAGGAGACAGACTGGGAGTGCTGCTGGTATACCATACACCCACCAGTACAGCAGCATCCCTACGCACTCTAGCAGAGCTCGTGTCACCTCAACAGCCACACCGATGCCAGTCTTGGAGGGGCAGAGCATGAGTTCATGGCCACCATGGCAACCATGGGTCTGGCTCAG
This sequence comes from Sphenodon punctatus, assembly GCA_003113815.1. Lineage (NCBI taxonomy): Eukaryota > Metazoa > Chordata > Lepidosauria > Sphenodontia > Sphenodontidae > Sphenodon > Sphenodon punctatus. The sequence goes on along the minus strand of QEPC01009477.1, from coordinate 6,884,837 downwards.
ATGGTCATCGGCCCAACGCATTGGTAGGGGACACACCCTCGACCTGATCTTCTGCACTGGCCTTTAGGCGGGGGATCCATTGGTGGGGGCGGTGTCAACAGTGCCCTTGTGGTGGATGGATCATTACCTCCTGCAGACATGTCTCCCAGTGTATGTCATCCCCCAGTTGGGTGCGGAACCAGTTAGGTTGGTCCGCCCCCAGAGACTAATGGAACCAGAGAGGTTCTGGAATGCTCTGGGAGAATTACCCTCCGATCTTGTCAACCGTTCACTTGATGACTTTCTGGAACACCTTGCTAGCTGAGGCCATCAACAGGATGGCTCCTAGGCGTATGCTCCCTCGGTGTCAGCACCGCAGACCGCCTTGGTATGCTGAGGATGTGCAGTTGCTGAAATGTGAAGGGTGGCAGTTGGAGTGACAGTGGTGCTTCTCTTGTGCTGATAGATTGCAGCATAGAGCGAGTTTACAAGCCTATGCTGTGACTGTGCAGGCCGTCCGTTCTTTGCCCCACTCATTGCGTCTGTGAAGTCCTGTCCGGCAGAGCTTTTCCAGGTGGTGAGGGGGCTGGTCAGTCCAGCCTCCCTCCGCCTGGAACCAGAATCATCCGGTACCCACTGCAACATGTTTGTGGACTATTTTATGGATAAAATTACTCAGATTCACCACGATTTCGACGCCACACTTATTACAATGGGAGAACCAGAGGATATGGAAGCCCTGTCTTGTCCGATTTTGTAGGATCAGTTTCAGTAGTTATCTCCCACCGATGCGGAGGATATTCTTGGGGCTGTTATGGCTACCTTTTGTGAACTAGACCCATGCCCATCCTGACTGGTTAAGGCCAGCCGGGAGATTTTGGAGTCAGTGCTGGCAGAGGTGATCAATGCCTCCCTTCAGGAGGGCAGAGTGCCGAGCCGCCTCAAAGAGGCAGTGCTGCAGGCCCTGCTCAAGGAACCATCTCTTAAGATTGACTAGCTCACCAGTTACCGGCCAGTCTCTAACCTTCTCTTTTTAGGGAAGGTTATTGAGCAGGTTGTGTCTCGGCAGCTACAGGGGCATCTAGACAGTCCTTAATCCCTCGCAGTCCAACTTTTGTCTGGGTTATGGCACTCAGACTGCACTGGTGGCATTGGTCAATGACCTTCGCTGTGAATCGTTCGACCTTGCTGATTCTATAAGATCTGTTGGCTGCTTTTGATACCGTTGACCATGAGATGTTGGTAACTCTCCTGCGGGACAGAGATGGTGTGGGTGGAATTGTTCTTAAATGGTTCTGCTCCTTCCTGTCTGGGAGAACCCAGCAAGTGGTGCTCGGTGATCATTGTTTATCTTCCGGAGACCTCTCATGTGAGTCCCGCAGGTTTCCATTCTGTCCCCTCTCCTGTTCAACATGTACATACAGCCACTTGGCGAGCTCGTGAGATGGCTTGATGTTCGGGGTCATCAGTATGCTGATGACAGTATGCTGATGACACCTAACTCTACCTCTCCTTTTTGTCCAACCGAGGCCCCACAGTCTCGATGCTTATCCAGTGTCCAGAAGCTGTGGGGGACTGGATGAGAGCGAGCTGACTGAAACTGAATCCTGACAAGACTGAGGTGATGTTAGTGGACAAGACGGTGGGTGCGGTGTCTCCCATCCCAGAGCGGAGGCTGGGAGCCACCTAGGGCTTGCCCCATCCCAGAGAGGAGGCTGGGATCCACCTAGGACTTGGCTCACCCCGCAGCTCACCCCCGAGACAGATCGGGTCTCGCCAGAGCCCATGCCCCCCGCTCCCACTGGCAGAGGGAGAAGGGGGCAGGGACACAGATACAGACTGGTTTCTGGCAGGGCGTCATCCCTGACAGGGGCTATAAAGCTGTGTGCCTGCTGGAAGCACTGCAGACACATGCCTAAGGGCCGCGCCAAAGGGTGCAGCCCTTAGACAGAATCTGGGAGGGCTGGGGATGGGGACTGGACTTTTTATCCTATCCCCGACTGGTAGAAGATTTTGTGGAAGGACGTGGGTGGATAGGGAAGTAAGGGGTGTGGTTGGGGGAGGGTATGTTATTTGGGAGGGGGATATTGGGGTATTTGAGAGAAGAGTTGTTGGGAAGGGAGGGGAGGGGGAGAGTTAGTGGGAGGGGGAAAGGGTATTGAGGTATATTTGGATATATAGGGATGTTTGGGATTGCTGAAAGGGTTAGCGAGGAGGAGAGGATGCGGGTGCGATCTCCCCTGCCACCATGGTGGGGCAACCAGACGGGGGCCGGGGCTGGGAGGCCCTGCCAGGGGAAGAGCCACAGCCATTGGGGTCGTGACAGGCTGGGGAGGATATGATCCCGGGTGGAGAGGTGTAAGATCACTGAGGCGGGACAGGTGTTTAGTACAGGTCCCGCTTACTAGCCCCCAGGCAGTTGGGCAGATGGGTCATTATCAGAGAGCCTCTGACCCTGTGCTGCTGCTGTTGAATGCGAAGTCAGTGGCGAATAAAGTAAAAACTGTCCAGGAGTTGATCCTGGACTCAGCCGCTGATCTCGTACGTATCACGGAAACCTGGCTGGACCTTGAGTCGGGGCCAGCATCAGCCACAGTCGGAGGGATGTGGGGGTGGGGGTGTAGCCATAATTTTTAAAGAGGGATGGTGTGTGAGGAGGTAACCGGTGCAAACCATGGTAGGTATGGAGGTATTTCACCTTGTGTTTGATTTAGCGGGGGACAGTTTAGGGGTGCTGCTTGTGCACCTACCTGTACAACAGTCTCTCTGCATGCTCTGATGGGGATAGGATCGGGGGTGGTGTTGCAGTCCCCTAAAACATTAGTCTTGGGGGACTTCAACATTCATGCCAATGCCACCCTTGGGGGCACAGAGCATGAGTTCATGGCCACCATGGCAACCCTGGGCCTGTCCCAGGTGGTTAGTGGCCCAACACATTGGGGGAGGGGGGCATACTCTGGATCTCATGTTTTGCACTGGCCTTGAGGCAGGTGTTCCATTATAGTGGGAGATATCCGCAGTGCCTTTGTCATGGACAGACCATTACCTCCTGCAGACCTCTCTTCTAGCGCATGTCTGCCTCTGGATGGATGCGGGACCAATTCGTATGGTTCGCCCCTGAAGATTGATGGAACCAGAGCGGTTCCGGAGGGCTGTGGGGAAGACAACCTCTGATTTTGACAACCATCGCATTGATAACCGTGTGGCTTTCTGGAATGCCTGCTAACTGAGACCACTGATCGGACGGCTCCTAGACATCTGCTTCCCAGGCGACAGCACCGCAGGCCTCCTTGGTATTCAGAGGATCTGCGGGTGCTAAAGCGGAATGAGCGGCGGTTGGAGCGGCGGTGGTGCCACTCTCACACTGAAGCCAACAGATTGCAGCATAGAGCTAGTTTACGAGCTTATTGACAATAAGCTTATTGTTTCCGAGCTTATTGTCTTATAAAACTTGCTAGGGCAGTTGTTCTATTACTGTGTTCTCATCTCACTAAATCACAAATAGCCCTCACTCCCTTCAGAGGCTGTCCCCCGTATGCCCACCAAGCTAGCCGCAACCCAGTTGCCTGTGCCCGCGTGGGTTCCCACGTGATCAGAAAACCTTCACTGCAATCAGGGAGCTTTCAGAGGTCCGCACCCCTAGCCAAGCCTCCCCTTTATCCTTCCAGCCCAGTCGCAACGCAGAGAACGTTCTCTGGCCACCTGTAGCTTGGAAGACTTTGCAGTGGGGTTGTCTTATATGAAAAAGGTTTGTCTAGGCTCTCACCTAGATAGGAGTACCCCCAAGTGAATTCCTCAAGACCAAATAAAGACACAAGCACGCTAGGCTTGGTTATAAAACATATATATTGAGTACATACACGTACAAGGCTGTTGATCAGATAGTGCAAGATAATAAATCAAACATAAAGTACACGCATTCTAAATCCACTGATATTCCCTGACTGTATCTTACCCTAAGAGGTGCAATACAGGTCCATCAGATGCTGTCTCGGTCTGGATGTTGCAGACCGGGTTCAAGTCTTAGTTCACGGCAAAGTTTTTAGTCCATAGTTTGCATTCTTGCAGCAGCTACTCCACTGAGCTGTTTACTTGTTGAAGTCCAAGATGGAAGAGATCTCTCTGTCTCTCTAGAGATCCTGTCTGTTCTTCTCCCCTTTGCAGGGGCTTCAGAGACTTCCTGTCTCCTGCTGCTATTGTCCTTCTAATCAGGTGGCAGGGTTGACCTGGCCGTTGCTTGGCAATAAGCTGCCCACTTGTTATATCAAAGGGAATCTCTCTCCCCACTCTGGCAACTGATTTTAGTATATTGCTCCCACTAAGCTTACAATCTGTTAACCCTTTATATTACATTACACATATCCTCGACATGTGTGTCATCTCCCCCCAACTGGGTGTGTTATCTCCCCCCAAATAGGTGTGTTTCCCCCATGTCCCCATGACACTTATGCTGTGGCTACGAGGACAGCAAAAAAGAGTTTCTTGCTGCCCTCATAGCATCAGTTAAGTCCCGTCCAGTGGAGCTTTTCTGGGTGGTGCAGTGGTTGGTCAGTCCGTTCTCCCTCCACCTAGGAGTGGAGTCAGCTACAGCTCACTGTGACATGTTTGTGGACTATTTTATGGATAAAATCACTTATATTCACCACGACTTTGATGCTGCGCTTATTTCATTAGGAAAGTCAGAGGTTATGGAAGCCCCATCTTGTTCAATTTTGTGGGATCAATTCCAGTCGGTGGTGCCCACCGATGCGATCGGGGTCCTTGGGGCAGTTAGGGCCACTTCTTGTGAGTTAGACCCATGCCTGTCCTGGCTAGTGAAATCTTGCAGGGAGACAATGGGGCCGTTGGTGGCGGGGCCCAGACAACCCAGACCCTCTCCTTTTTTAGGAGGCAGTGTAAGACCTGGCTGTTCCACTAGGGAGACAGGTGAAGGGTGGGGGGACTGGTTTTTTATGCTTATCATGCTTATCATGTTTGTATTTCATTGTGTTGTTACCGCCCCGAGCTGTGTGGTGGGGGGGGGGGGGGGAGGAGGGGACAGGGTATTAAGCTTGGTATTAAATTAAATTTCCTGATTTTCCAGGTAACCAGGTACCCAATCAACACTTGGGTAGTCTGCCAGGTACCCAACATGATACCCCAAACTGTGGTTATTATCAGGGCTCCTAGTTTTCTTTGCCAAAAAATTGGACATTCTGGAGCGGGACTCTAAATTCTCTGATTAAAAACACCAAAATCTGCAGTTTTCGGCCATTAAAATTGGAGATTATTTATTGCCATTTATTAACTTTTTTTACAATTTGATACACTGCTTGCCACAGCTGCTCAAACAACAAAACAAAACAATATCTCACACCAACCAGCCCAGGCACAGAGCCCAAGTCTCTCCCTCTGAAGATATGTGTGTGAATGTGTGTGTGTGTGGGGGGGGGGGTGCTCCAACTCCCTCCTTTCCGCCTGCCCGAACATGGACCCCATCATATCTCTGCCTCATCAAAAGCCAGACCCGGCTGTGTTCTTCTCACATCAAATCTCTTCTCTCTGATGGAGGCGCACACCAGAATCTCCGCAGAACTTCCGCCTCCTTTAAATTTTAAGTGTTGGTGATTACTGCTGCTGCAAGGCAGAAATTTCCCCCCAAAACCTGGAATTCCATGTTTTTCTGTGGGAAAATGGGAATTCCATTTTTTCCCTGGTTTTCTTTGCTAAATGGAAAACCAGAAACCCTGGTAATAAACCAGGTACCCATTTAATCTCTACTCCCAACACATAGCTGCTCCCAACCAAACCTAACAACATGTCCAGCAGCTGTGTTTTAGTTCTGTTTCTCCCTGGTCTTGCTCCCATTCTGCCTGCTTTTTTGGGCCTGTACCTGCACTGCTTCTACCTGCACCCATTTCCTGCTTCGATCCTACCTGGTCTTAGGCCACTTTTAGATGAATGGGTTGCCGTCGCGCGACCTGCTTACGCAATATTTAAAAATCCTGCGATACGGGATTACGTGAGACAGCTGGCAGGGATCATGTGCATAGAAGGTGGTCATGCATTCTTTGCTGACTGCAAATTAAATACCTCACAATCGAGGTATTTAATTCACGGTAGGCAAAGAATGCGTGACCGCCTTCTATGCGCATAATCCCCGCTGGCCATCTCGTGTAATCCTGCGTTGCAGGATTTTGAAATATCACGCAACGGCGACCCGCTCGTCTAAGAGTTGCCTTAGACTCCCAGCCCTGAGCTTGGAGGCAGTGGCTTTCTCTCAGTGCCACTACGTTGAGTTAGCATCAGCTTGAGTTCTGGCCCCCCTTGCCTCCTTCTTCCCCATTCTAGTCCTGACTGTCTGACTTTCTGGTTGGCTCTCAGCCTTATATAAGGTATGCTGGGAGCAACAGGAAGTTGGTGGAGCATCTGTGTTCTTTTCCCTTCCTGCCCAGATCCCTCCTTGTGCCGTCCTCCTAGTGTATCACTCCGGTGACGGTGCATCCCCTAGGAAAACAGGGGCAATGCCCCCCCAGGTGCCAGGAATCATGTGACCTGACCGCCGCCAAGAAAAAAAAAAAGTCACGCCGGTCTGAGCCTGGGCTCATGTGCGGAGCCAGCTCGAAGAACCTTGTTTGAAGTAGCAACCTTCCCCGGGCTTGAAGCAGCGTGCGCAGGAGCAGCAGGAGCCAAGCCTCCTGCTCTTTCCGTGTGCTGCTTGAGGCACAGCTGGCGTGAGTCCCCTCCCTCCCTCCCTCCCTCCCAGTCGAGTCAAAGTTGACTCCACACAGGGAGGAAGGGACTCGGAAGGGAGGGACTCAGGGAGGAGGGGGGAGGCTGGGAGCTGCGTGCATGGCAGCTCCCAACCTCCCCCCTCCCCCCATACCCAGGTACCTGTATTGGGCATCCAGGTATGGAGTTTCCCCCTGCCCAGCCCCCGCAATGAAATAGTGCCCCCTGCTGGCACTATTTCATTGCGGGGTCCCTTTATGCAGAATGGACTGCGCTTCTAGCCACCTATTATGCATAAAGGGAGAAAATGCCTCCCTTTTGACCCTGAAGACTTCCTTGGGAAGCCTTCAAAGGGGGGGGGGGGGGGGG
>QEPC01009477.1:6861149-6876663 GCA_003113815.1 Sphenodon punctatus | reverse complement strand
ATTTCAGTTGTGTTCAAAATGCTGGAAATGGGATGTGCGTGGTAAAATTGGACTCAGGCTGTGACTGGGGTGCTTTACAAGGATGGGTCCCTGTGTTTGGGGTTTATAAATTATTTATTTTAAGCTTGATGTGCATGTAGACTGTGTTTTCTTCCATCCAGTGTTAACCCTGAGAACTCCTTGCTGCTGTGTTATGCCTACCGTCCCCCTGGTTCCACCTACCGTCCCCCTGACTCTGCCTACTGTCCCCCTGGCTCCGCCCCTAGGCCCACCGGCCTTACTGCCCCAGTGCCCCTCCAACATCCAAACCCACTAGCCACCCCTGTATCACTCCTTATTGGGTTATCTTTGCCTTACTGTTGCCTGTGTTCGGTGAATGTTTTTCTACACTCTTATACCTGGTCCTGAGTCCCTGTGCCCCTTGATAGTCTCCCTGCTTCTTCATAGTCCCTGGCTCCCCATTGTTCCCTACTTTCCTTGTTTTACTCTGTTGTTGTCTCTCTCCTTGGCTTGTTTCAGCCCTTTACTCGTGCTTCTTGTGTGCTGCCTTCCTTTCCCTCTTATGCTCCTTACTGAGTCATGTTTTCTCTCCACAACTTCTCTGTCCCCTGCAGATCCTCTGGGCAATTTTACACACTCCTTGCTTGAAGTGCTGGTCTTTCAATCTTCTGGGTTTACACATCCACAAGTAACTTCCGGATGCATTCTTCACACACACACACACACACACAGCCCTGAGGCAGTTCCTGGAGGCATTCTTCACACAAACACTGCCCTGAGGCAGCCTAAAGTAGCCACAGCTGTAGACGTGACAGGCTGCCTTCGAAACCAAGTGACCACAGCTTCCTGGAGCAAAGCAGTTTACCGGGAGAACCTTTTACACACAAAAGTTCTGGGAGAAGTTCTACGCAGAAGTTCAAAGAGCCAGATGTTTAAGATCTGGGTGAGTGATTTAGACACAGAAAGTTCAGGATGTAACAGCAAACATACAGGAGAAATTTGTGTGTAAAAACACCCTCTGTTGAGTGTCTTGTTCCTCCTTTCATATATAGTGCATGGTGTTAATGTTCTAGTTCCTTACTGTTTCCCCCACTTTGCCAAGCTCTTCTAGCCTCACTGCTGCTATGTGCTTGCGTCTTTCCTCTGTCTTGCTCCTCCCTGCATCACATAGTGAAGTCCTTGCTCTCCCAACTGTCTGGTTTCTTATTGTTCCCCCTTGTCTTGCTAAGGCCTAGCTTCCCATCTGTCTGGTTCCCCTACCCCTCGCTTCGTCCTGTTCCCCGCCACCACCCTTTATTGGATCCAGTATCTTTTTTCTCCCAGCTTGGTTTTCCTGTGTTTCCATCCTGAGCATGATGATGACCCATTTAGCTCTCTGAGGCCGCTGTGTACCTGGCTCTGTACTGAGCATCGCATCTCCTGGGTATTAGAGAACGGCTGTGAGGTTTCCTTTGCCTAATCTGCTGCACTCTTCCGCTGTTTCCTTAACCTTTCCCTTTTCCCTGCTTGCCCTGCCCTTTGTCCCATCCCTGGCTCCTACCCCTGGAGCCGGACACCTGGTTCTGTCCATTCAAGTCTGGCCACCACCTGAAAAGCAGTGTGAAAAATAGAATTATTCCTTGGGTGAAGCCACATGAGACAGAGTGGGGAGGCTACCATGCCTGGGGGTGCCTTCCCCGACTCTGGGCAGCCGTGCCGTGCAGTGCAGTACATCGTGTGTCCGGGGCCTGCCAGACGTTCGGGGCCTGCCAGACGTTCGGGGCCTGCCAGACGTTCGGGGCCTGCCAGACGTACACATGTCCTTGGAGACATTCAGAGGATGCATTACCCCTTGCCCAACATGGGGTAAGGCTGCCCAAGGTGGGGCTACTCATGTGCCCAGGCCGCGCTTGTCCTGTCACACAGGGAGCACCACTGCGGAGTCTTGAGGGGCGGGTGCTGTTACCCATCACATGCAGCCATGTCACAGTTGGGGGCAGGCTTACGTTCGGGCTGGGGGAGGAAGGCGAGGCACTTGGATAGCCTTAGCCCGGCCTAGCTGCGGCAGTTCCGGCAGCAGCAGGGCTACCCAGCTTCCCCGCAACCATCTGCCAAGCTCCCCATGCTCACCCCGCAGTGTAGTGGTCATGCTTTCATGCCATAGGGCCGCAAGGGGATCGGGCACTTGCAGTTCATATGACTGCACTTCATTCATTCACTGCAAGACACACCCACACCTCGCTTATGTCGTGTGTGGTGTTCTTTTCCTTACAATGTATTTACTATTAATTATAGTCGTATTTATATAGCATCAGCAATGTGCTGGCACTGAACAGTTGTGATAAGAGATGGTCCCCCCGCAAGGAGCTTACAATCTTGTAGGGGCTGGGGAAAATTTCGGTTTCGGTTAATTTCGGTTTCGGTTCTCATGTATTTCAGTTCTCGTATCGGTATCCGTTGTATCAGATCTTTTGCACTGATTTTTGTATCGGATTTCTAACATTGCAGTTTTCCCATTGAAGTCAATGGGGACAAACTGCAATGTAAAAAATCTGATACAAAAATCAATGCAAAAGATCCAATACAACCGATACCGACATTTCGGATTCATCCAAATTGGCCATTATCGGGTACTTTTGGTTCTTTCCGAAACCAAAAGTCCCACCCCTACAATCTAAAAAGGACAAGGGAAGGGCACGGGTGTATAGGGAGAGAGAGGAATTCGTCATGAAGTTGCAAAATTGCTGACTCGTGCACGTGGCTTAATTATAGGGGAGGGAGGGTGAGCTGGAGGATAGGCAATTGTAGACAAGGAATCTATGGGCGAGAGGAGCTAAGGAAAGCCTAGAGGAAGAGGTAGGTGTTTGGAAGGGATTTAAGGTTGGGAGGGAGCAGCAGAGCATATGTGTTCAAGGATGGAGTTCCAGGCACAGGGGGGAGCATGAGAGGAGGAGTGAAGATGGTTTAGCAAGCAGGGGGTGGTAGCAGAGAAGGAATGAAGTTCTCAGGAGAGCAAGCAGTGGGAGATAAGGGCAAAAGAAGAGGGAGGAGCAAGGCCACATAGGGCCTTGAAGGTGAGCGGTGACCCCAGAATAGGCTGCCTACTTGAGGCATCAAGGTCTGGAGTGGTGGGAGACCATTTAGTCCAGATGAACCTGGGAGGTTCTGGTTCATTCATTGGTTTAAGAAGAGAATATTACAATAAATAAAAATGGTTTGCTTCCCCTTCCTCCCCACCCTTCCACCTCTTTAAACATGTATATTTCCTCCCTCTGTCTCTTTCCCCACCTCTGCATGTTTTGTGAATGCGTGTTTTCACCAGGGACGGCCTTAGAATTTGTGGGGCCCAGACTGAAGATAAGGTTTATTTATTATTATATTATTTATTATAAATATTAATAATAAATTATTAATAATAAATTATTAATAATAAATTATTAATAATAAATTTTATTATTAATTTTATTATTAATAATAAATAATAAGGTTTGGGGGCATTGGTGACCCCTCCCTCTCTGCAGGGCCTTAGAGGTGGTTGTGATTGGGAACCCACCAGGAGGGAATAGAGACCTTGCGCCCTGCCATGGTGAAAACGGGAGTCCCCAGAAGAAAATTACAGGGCCCAGGTCACCTTGGGGTAAGGACCAGTCCTGGTTTTCCAGAACTCTCCCGTTCGGTGTATTGCTTACCGCTATGTACCTTGGATCTCTCTCAAGTTACATCTCTCAAGTTCTTAGTAATTGTATGGATATTCACAGTACTAGTCTACCATGCACAAATTCACTGAGAAACAGAAAAGCTTTTATTGTACTGGTGCAATAGCTAAGTTGAAAGCCTTAATAAGCAGAATTTATATATTTTTAAAAAAATTGCTCTGTTACTGATCTCCTGAAACTGACTGTTCAGTCAGGTGACTACTACTACTTCTTCTTTTCCTCCACAAGACATAAAATAGTTAACCCCGGTCCAGGTAGGCTGGCTCTTTGGTTAAAGCACATCATGGTTGTGCCTTGGTAGACTGATGGTCCATTCCTAGCTCTGCTATGGACTTCCTGAGTCAACTTGGGCAAGTCGCTCAGCCCTGCTGGCTTTTGGTTTCCCGCCAGCCAAGCAGGAATGGTAACCTTCCTTCTGGTGTGATCCTGCGGTTATTTGGTGCTGGTTCAGGCACTTTGCGCTAGGTCCCATTCATTTCAATGTGGCTTGGCACCTAATCAAGGTTTACTCCTAGTGCCACTTTGCACCCCACACCTAACTTTTCTGTTTAAATTAAATTGTCAACTCTTTGGAGCAGGGACTAGACTGTCCTACAGTCTGATTGCAGTCAGGGCCTCTAGCTGTGCAAGGATACAAATAGATAATCATATAGTGACCCATTCCTTCCCAAACTTTGGAGGAGTCGGGGGGCAAGGCTGGAACTGGGGAGCAAGGCTGGAACTGGGGAGAGGAGGAAGGATCTTCAATCCCAAGTTCTCTTCTTCCGTGTTAAAGGAGAAGACTCCCATGGTTTATAACTAAGTATCGGGGCCCTGCTGTCTTGCTGTATGGAATGTGAAAACAGATCCAAGAGCACGTCATAAAGAATCCCCTCCTTTCCAGTGTTCCCACTGTAGGAAGATACCCATGAAGCTTAACAAGCTTGTAAGCAATACAGTGTGTTAGCAATTGGACAACCTGGATTGGGTAATGTTATTGTTCTGCAAATAGTTGTAATGGAGTGCCTGACTCTACTACTGTGAGTAAGTTTGCTACTTGGAAGCTGATGGCACTACTCTCAGTAGTAAAATCAAGCACACTCTTAAGTCCTTCAGCCCTTAGTCTATTTGCATTTTCATGCATAACAGCTGTTACCTTTGTGTCTATTTACACATGATTTAGGTAAAGTTAATCCTCCCTTGTTTTAGGGTTGCAGACTCACGGACTTTCTAAAATCCTTTACAGTTCTATGATTTGATGATTGCCTCATGCTTTCTTAAGCAGAAGCACTTTCTCATGAATGTTAGGTTTGTTTTTACTGATGTGCAGGACCGTTGTCCAGACTTGAACGCAAGAGGGCACTATGGAGCTGCCATAGGATCAAGGCAGCATTGTGAAAAGGAAAGACCTCCTAGTCCCAAACTGCTTCATTGGTGAGATGGAATCATTCTGGGGCAGGAAACCGGACACACGATATCCCTTAGCCAAGGAGAATTTCCCCGGGATAGAGGGTTGCCTGGGTTAGTTCACAAAGGTAAACCTGGTCATATAACTTTTCTTACCCAAGGTCTGAATGACTTCTTGGTCGCTGTAGGGAAAGTAAGGTTTGCCGTGTTGGTCTGAAATATAGACAGTAGAGACACAGTAGTACAGTGATATCTTTTATTGAACCAACTCCAGTTGGGGGAGGTATGCAAGCTTTCGGACCTCACAGGGTCCTTCCTCAGGCAGGTCACTGTAATTCAATGAAAGCAGGTATGCAAATTGTGTGTGGTACTTGCACTGAGGTACTTTAACGTACCACACACTAACTTTGTGTAAATCCCATTCACTGAGGTAATCTAATCCCTGGGTAGGAGTAGTGCTATGAACTGGTTTTCCCCCAAGGCAAAGTAACTGAGGGGTAAATTATCCTGCAGGGTAGGAGTGTTTTTTACGAGCCAACCCTAACTCTAAGGGGTGGGTGGAAGATGACTTCATGCACAAAGGAAGAGGAAGGGTGTGTGGGTTTCTGTGTCATCTGGCAGGTGCTGCAAATTAAAGGTTTTTGAACTTAACCTAGGTGTTCTGCAAATGTGCAGTAATTCTTGTTTGGAATGGAGTCGTGGGGTGTAAGGAATGAGATTTTGATTTTGGGTAGAACTAAAAATGGCTGTTTTGGATTCATCCAAAATGTCATTGGTTTTTTTTTTCCCCAGTTCTGCCTTTTTGGTTCTTTTACTTTTTTTTTTTAATTGTGCCTGTTTCAGGGTCTTTTTTTCATTGTGGCTTGTTCCCATTGACTTCAATGGGGAAAAAAAAAAAGAACCGAAACCAGGAAATCTGAAACTGAAAGGAGATCTGAAATTCACAAAGAACTGAAACCAAAAAATCCCAAACAGAAATCCCCCCTGGAGTCCCATCCCTAGTGGGGTGTGTCTTTGGGTAAAAACAAATGTGACAGGCCTGCTTTGACATGGTCCAGCACGGACCTCACCTATGCGTGTGTGCAGGGACCGCCAGATGTTGGCCCAGGATTTCCATGGGCCGTGTCAGTGGTAGCCCAGGCTGTGACCTTGGTAAGCCTCTGAAGTCACTGCCCAGGCAAAAGTCTGGGCCGAATCAGGGTTGCACGTCTGTTCCCAGGCTACTATACCTGGGTTGGGCCCACCATGATGGGCAGGAGGCTGGTTGCAGCACAAGAACGTTCTCTGTTCTCCCTGCCTCCACATGTTCTGCACCCCTGCCCAGATCACGTTGGTTGCAGCTGCCTGACCCGGGTCCGTCCGTGGCCGTCCGCCCATTTAACCCTTTGTGTCCTCACCTGGGAATCAATCCATTAGTAGCGGCATTCTGGAAGGGCTACTTCTTTCTGGAAGATGGGCATAGGTGAGACAGCCTCCATGGATGGAATGGGTAACTCCCCAAATGTGCAGGACATTACAGTCTGAGATGAAAATCCAGTGAGAAGTGAACTCACACATACTGTGTGGATTAGCAAAGGGCCAACAGGCTCACAAAGTCACTGAGCATTTTCCATGGACAATGTAAGGCTTTTTTATTTGGCCAAGAATTTGACAGTCAGGGAGAAGGCTTACGGGCAGAGCTGAAACGAGTACCCTCCAAACAGGTATAGACAAATTGTCAGTACTCATTTTGACTCGAACATTTCAGGTATTTTTTGGTAGCCAAAACAGTATTCCATTGGACACCTGAACAATTAAAATACTGATTTCATCCTGATTTTTTTTTATGTCCAGTTCTGGATTTCGGAGATTTTTTTGAGTATTGTTTCAAGTTTCCGGGTACTTTCAGGTACTCAAACCCCAAAATCAAAATAGTGATTTTTCGGGTACCTGAAATCCACTCTCTTACCAATTTGGATACCCAAAATGGTACTCGAATATTTGGGTATTACCCATGGGTACCAAATTGGATACAGTGTTTCAGCTCCACTTGTGGGAGGTTGGGACAAGGGAATTTTTAAACACTGTCATTTAATAGGGGTGTTATACACATCTAGATGTGTATAAGAGACAGGAGAGGAGAGAGAGAGAGAGATTAGATTAGATTAGATTAGATAATTCCAACACAATCTGTCACTGCATTTTCCCCTGATGCCGAGGGTATGGCAAAAAATGAAAGTTAAAATTCAAAATAAAGGTGAAAGTGTATACCAGTTGGCCAAAGGCTGGATCCCCGCTTGGTTCCGGTAGCTCTGGAGCGCTAGACAGGCGTGGAGAGTAATCCCACAGCCGGTGGAGGAGGTCGGTTGGTCGGTCGGAGAGTGGAATTACCGGTCGGATCCAGGCGCAGCGTGGTTTGCCCGGGATGGGGGTTTGCTCCCTCCTTGGGTTGGGGTGTTTTTTTTTAAAGAGAGAGAAACCAGGAACCTGCGCTGCTTGGAGAATGCCCCCAAACTGCTTGCTCTTTCCTTGCAAAACCCCAAGCCAGTGTGGACATCTTGGGGTCGGGGGCGGCTTTGGTCAAAGCTCCCCCCCACCCCATGCAATCCCGCTCTCTCCTCTCTCCCTGCCATTGTTCTGCCCTTTGGAAAGTCAGGAGACCCCCCCCCCCTTTCCTCCCCTTTCAACCTTTGCAGATTGAGGATGGGGCCTCTCCCCCCGCCCTTTTTGAATGCAGAAAGACAGATGCCCCGCAAGGCGCAGGAGCTATTGTCAAAGGGCCGAGGATGCTCCATGGAGAAGGCGGCCCGGTGGCTGTTAGTGTAATTAGAGGGTTTATGTCCTCCATTTGCATGAAAATGAAGCTGTGAGGCCGCTCCCTTGGCATTCACCGCGTGCCTTAATTGTATGGACATTAAATCAAGGTCCGCTGTGAACACGCAGAGAAGGGCTCGGGTTACTGCGGGCCGGGCGGGGGGTGAGGGAGGCGCTGCGCTACCGCGCAAGGGAGGCGCTTTCAGCCCAAACCCGGTTCCCCCCAACCAATATACACCGACTCTGCCAAGGCCAGAGAGCTCTGCTCTGACAGCTACTGAAAAACGCTCCCGGGAATATTTAATCCGTTGGTAAGACGCACAAGTCCTGCGCGGTATCTTTAAAAGAAGAAGAAGGGGGAAATGGCAGGGTTGGGTGCGATCTGTCCTCAATGGCTCATTTTAATGGCGGAAGATCGCACCCACTAGTCCCCACCCCCACGGCTACANTGGCAACCCCTCAAGCCGGGAGGAGTCAAGGCCGGGAACAAACATTCCTGCCCAGTTCACCCGCTCAGGTCTGGCTGGGCAGCAGCTAGGTACAGACTATGGGGCCGCTTTCATCCGGGCCCACATTTCCGACCTGACCGCTACCTGAGGAAGGGTTTGTGCAGGACCCACAACAAACATACTGCCGTGACACTGGCCTAGTGGGCCAGCGTTCTGTGTAAACACCCATAGTTTACCAGATGCTTCCAATTTACCAGATGCTTCCAGTTTGATGCATTGTATCCTACCCTCAGCCTGCGGGAGAGAGCAGGATTAGAGGTGAAAGAGGTATCTGATTACCTGTGGGTGATACCCACATTTTCAAGAACTGTTTCGGCTATCTGAATTGGTACTCAAATACCGTTCAAGTACTTGAAAAAACATTTGGTCACCGGCTTTTTGGGTACCTGAAATTACTCAAATGAGAGAATATGTGAAAAATTCCTGAAATCCGGAACAAAATTTGGATGACGTTGGTATTTTGCTATACCGGATGTCGGTATTTCAGTATATACCAGTTGTCGGTATTTTGGGTACCTGATCGAAAACCATTTCAGGTGCAAAAAAGTACCCAAAATATTTGCTTTGATCTGGGCACCAAAAACTCGACAAGCATATACCCGTTTTTGTGGGTATTCTTTTCAGCACACACACACTTCCACTTCCCTGTCCTGGCAACCCCTGTGCCCCCCCCCCCATCCAGCCCCTGGGGCTCTGTCCTAGCAACCCCTGCGCCCCCCTGCTCTGGCTCTCTCTGCGTCCCCCTGTCTGGGGGTGAGGGGGGGGGCCCATTCCATCTTATGCCCTAGGGCCCATTCCCACCTAGCTGCACCCCTGATTCCAGCAGCCCCATTTTCTATGGTGCCTGGGAGTAAGGATGTGAGGAGCTTTAATTCCAGGGCAATTCAATTTTACTCTTCCCGAGAAGCCTGGGATTCCCTGATGGGTTATTTCCCCCAGACTAGGAGCCAATGAGAGCGAAGGCAAGGAAGAAAAAAAAAAAAGGGGCGGGGGATGGGGGGAAGAGACAGCGGGTACGTGCGTTTGTGTGTGTGTGTTTTATATTTAACACGTTCTAAATAGGCCTGTGGGTTCCCTACCCAGAACATGTGCAGAATTTGGCACAAGACCTGAAGGTGACATCCTGACTGGATTCAGTGGAGATGCCACACCTCCATCTTCACCATTTGGCCAGAATGAGTCGGCAGGCTCCGGGGAATGATGGTCTGGCTCAGCACCAGCCCGGCATGGACGCTCGCCTTCAGAGCTATGGGATCATCGTCACCTGTGAAGAACAGCAGTTAAAGAGACAGGTTTTTCCTCCCCTGCCACCCCTTTGCATTCTCAGCACCGGCCTTGGAGCCACTCTAGCCTGCCAGGTGGCCTAGCAATCTGATCGGATATGAATTAACCTCCTTCCTACGGTCGTCATATGATCTGGGCAGCATCAAGTAAGTTGCTTCTCCTTCCTGCTACCATAATGCAGAATGCCTAGGGGTTTCCTGCCGTCTGCAAAAATCCAACCTTGTGAATGATCAAGGCTGTAAAAATTAAGGGTGTGAGAAGGTACATCCTTTGTTTTCATTTACAAAAAAAACCCCACAACCCTTTGTTTTCAGAGGTTTCCAATCCATAACGGGCTCGACTGTTTTTGTTTATTTTTTAGAATAATAATAATAATTAATAAAATCACTGTGCACACGCAAAATGGCCACCGGGGCTGTTTTGCCCATGCGCGGCCCTTTTCCAAAATGGCACTGGCAGCATCGGCGCCATTTTGGAAAAGCGCAGCTGGTCTACGCGTGCGTTTTCCGGTGCCATTGCGGGAAAGGGCGCACCAGTGCAGAACGGCCCCAGCAGTCACTTTGTCCATGCAGAGTGATATTTTAAAAAACAAAATGAAAAAAACAAAAAAAACCACCCAAAAATGAATTAAATCACCTGAATGTTGTTTGCTTATTCGTTCGCTTTCATTTCCTTAGTTACAAAACCGAATGGGGCTCCATTTGTTTTCATAATTAAAATGATACAAATTGCACACCCCTAGTAAAAATCCACTTCCTTCGGGTGTGCAAACACACCTTTTACAGCAGGGACGTGTTGTCTGGAGAGGAGGACACCTTTGGGATTGGAATTTCTGATACTGGCCTCGATTATGGGCCAAATTGGGAGGTTAGTTTGGGAGCTGGCCAAAATGGGAGCCTTGGGGCCAAACTGTAAAAGGTGGCAACCCTAGGGCTTGTGTGTGTGTGTGTGTGTGTATGGATGACCAGGTGAGGGAAGGTGCAGCTGGAAGGCTTTGGGTGGGAGCAGAGTAGAGCAGAGTCCAGAGATCATGCAGGGAATAGATCTACATGTTGCTATAGTCTGTGGCATAGGCATGTAAAACACCAAGATATTGATTTGCATTAAATTTTGGGACACAAAAATGTCTAAAAAACCATCGGTTTCCCATGATAGGGCTCCTCAAAGAACATGGTGACTAGCCTCCCTTCACTCCCCCACCCCCCAATCCTTAAGGCAGCCCTGCTGACAGCAGAACAAGCATCCAGTCACGGGTAAGATAAAACCATAGAATTTTAGGGCTGGAAGGGATCTTTGAAGGTCATCTAGTCCAACCCCCTTGCTCCATGGCAGGTTATTCCTACAGGGTGCTTTCCTCTTCTTTATACAGAGGTCACTTGCCCCTGTTTCCCCTCCCCCTGCTGGAAGTGGGGTGAAGTGTACCCCCCAGGCATACTGGAGAAGGACAGGCACCTTTACCAGGTACTGTTAATCCAGAATCTAGTGCAAAAGCGGTTATAGGAAGAAAAGGCAGAGATTTGGGAGGGGGTCTCCCAATCTCAAAGAGCCACTGCAGAATCCAATTATTTATTTATTTATTTATTTATTTATTTAGAATTATATACCATAGGTTTAAGGTAGGTTACAGTTTTTTTAAAAAAACCAACCCAGAAAAAAATACCATTTAAAAATCTCTGCCTCTAACCCTAACCCTATCCCTACTTGACAAACGTGTGGCCAAATCAAAAGGTCTTATACTGCCACCAAAAAATGCTCAGACTTGGGCTTTGGAAAGGAGTTCCATAATTGTGGAGCAGCCACCAAGCTCCCAGCTGGGTGGGCACAATGCCCCCATGGTATGCCCAAGCGTTCTTCCCAGGGTTATCACAGAGAAGTTGGGTATGGCGGCATGTTTTATGGGATTGGCTTGGGATTGGGCCAGCATGAGCTTCCTAGTTTCACACCAAGCAGTGTATCTATCAGACTAGGGAACCGAGCTAAGAAACAACTGAGTGACGCACAATGGCGTTACCTGATTCTGATCTCCCATGCACAAGTTTTGAGGCTGCGACTGTAAAGAAACGCTCCTGATTTACGTCACTGTGGGTGAAATCAGAATTTGGCTTTGAGGTTCATAGAGTGCGTCACAGTGCTAAAATAAAGAGTGGGTCCAGTTTCAGGAGAGGAGTCATGTTTATCTATAGCTCTAAAACAGCAAAGAGAGAGAGAGAGAGAGAGAGGTCTTATGGCACCCTAAAGACTAACAAGAAAATCTCTTTATTTTGTCATGTGCTTTCGTCAGCAAGAGCTGACATTGGAGGAAGCCAGCTCTTGCGGATGAAAGGTCATGCCAAAATAAATAGATTTTGCAATAGTGGGTTTTTAACGTCGGTGAATAATATTTGCATTTTTGGATCACTATCTGAATGATCCCTGCATCCATATCTGCTTATTCAGTTGATCGACTGGTGTTTTCGGTTATTCATCTCATGATGAACGCTAATATCGGGAGAAACTTCCGAACAGTAAGAGCCATAGAGCAAGTTGCCTAGGGCAGTCGTAGGTGCTTCATCATGAGAGGTTGTCAGAAAGAGGCCAGACAACCATCGGTCAGGAATGCTGTAGCTGTAGTCATCCTGCCTTGGACCAGCTGACTTTGAGATCCCTTCCAAATCTTAAGATTCCAATTGTACCAAAATAACCAAACAGAAATACCCAAAGCGGATATCTGACGAAGAGGGAACCAAATTGTGGTGGTTATTCACTTTGGCGGATACAGTATGAGGCAGATGCATTTGCAGATTTGGATTTGGCATGGATATTCTTTTCAGCTCTAATGTGTGAGAGAGGGGACAGCTTTCGCGAGGCCACATATTTGGTGCACTATGGGAGGGGGTACAATAATCCAGGTGGGAGCTTTGTCCCTTTCCAGTGACCCCCTTCTTTATTCTGACATGACCTGCTCCTTGCACCCTGCCTCTGCAGAGGGAAAGGCATAGAAAGCTCCCCCCTCCCCATGAATTTGTATAGCATTTTATCCACTCTTACCGTGCAATGGCACAGAGCTACGGGAATCCAGAGAGGGCAGGGTTCACAGCTAGTTTACATGCTGGCTTTGCGGGTTTTGCGCTAGCCATCCCGCATCAATGAGACTTTTGTTGCAAATCTCCTTTGCAGCAGAAATGCATTCAAGTGCCGCTGCAAAGATTTATTTTTCAAAGCAGAAAAATGCAGCTCTCTGGATGTCCCAAACAGAGCATGAAATTAAACAAAATAATTTGAAGGGGGGTTGTTAAACAAAGGGGGGGGGGGGACACTGTAATTTCTCTTTTCAGACCAAATCCAAAATATTGCCCTTGCACTAGACACAAACATATCATGGGATCGGCTCTTTGAATGATTTTAATGCTGCCATGCAGCAGAGAATAAGGGCAGATGAGCTCTGCAGAGCCGGTCCGTGTGCCTGGGTCAAACAGTAAAATCCTGACCCTAGTTGATCCCCTTTGTACTAAAAGCAAGTTTGGCTGAATGAGGACTTCCCAACACAAACCCAGGATTTGGGCCTACTGTGTTTTGAAGATTGTTGGATACACCTCCCAAGCCAGATAGTCAAATTATTATTTTTTAAAAATAAATAAATAAAATCGTGGGGGCCTCTGGCCTCTTCGTGGGAGCTCTGCAACATTGTCATGTGTCTAATGCAAGCGAGCAGTCCGCATGGAAGGCCAAGTTGTTCCCTTCGCTTCAGCAGAGCGACCAGCAGATGGCGATCTTGGAAGCGATTTGCTCTGTCTGCAGGCTCCGAAAATTATAAACCCAAATGCTTGGTAATAATTAATTATTTTTTTAGACGAGCAATTAAAAACAAATAAACAAACAAAAACATGCTTAACTCATCACGCAACTAATTTAAAATATCAGGGAAGTGTTAAGACAGCCCTGTTTAAATGTGCACAAAGCGAAAGGAAAATGTTTTGAAAATTGGCCTTAACATATTTTTAGAATCCCAGTATCGCCCATCCGTTTGCAACTAGGCAGGTACCACAACCCAGATCTGTGTGCCTCAGCTGCTTAGGTAGTTCCATACAAGCCTACACCATAACAAGAGGGGTAGGCATGTCTTAGGTGTCTCTATGTACACGGTAAAGATGCGAATAAACATGTGAGATGGTTTATTATAGCACTAACCACCTTTTGAAACCGAGGACAAGTGAACAGTGTCGGTGGCCGTCATCTGATTGCCAGCTCACCCAAAGACCACATCTCAAATCAGTTTAAAGCTACTGCCCAGTCTTTTAAAATAATAATAATAATAATAATAATAATAATAATAATAATAATAATAATAATAATAATAAATAATAAATAATCATTAATGCAAGCATCCAAAGAAGGAGTTTTATTGAAAATCCCGCTGGGCGTGCATCTGAATCACACACTTCAGTAAGCAGCTGAGATGAATTCTTTGTTTCCAATTATTCAGCTAGTTTTTACACGCATTCCCTCCCCCCTCCTTTGCTCGATCCATCTGTGCGAAGAACAAGAAATGATTTATTTTTTTTAGAGGAAAAACACGCAGCAGCCTTTGAAAAACAAGGGGTGGGGTAGGGGTGGAATGGCAGGGAAAGGAGTCCAGGAGCCAGCAGAGACAAGAGGGAGGTGTGTGTGTATGTGTGTGTGGAGAGAAAGAGAGAGAGAGAGAGAGAGAGAGATTAGATTAGATTAGATTAGATAATTCCAACACAATCTGTCACTGCATTTTCCCCTGATGCCGAGGGTATGGCAAAAAATGAAAGTTAAAATTCAAAATAAAGGTGAAAGTGTATACCAGTTGGCCAAAGGCTGGATCCCCGCTTGGTTCCGGTAGCTCTGGAGCGCTAGACAGGCGTGGAGAGTAATCCCACAGCCGGTGGAGGAGGTCGGTTGGTCGGTCGGAGAGTGGAATTACCGGTCGGATCCAGGCGCAGCGTGGTTTGCCCGGGATGGGGGTTTGCTCCCTCCTTGGGTTGGGGTGTTTTTTTTTAAAGAGAGAGAAACCAGGAACCTGCGCTGCTTGGAGAATGCCCCCAAACTGCTTGCTCTTTCCTTGCAAAACCCCAAGCCAGTGTGGACATCTTGGGGTCGGGGGCGGCTTTGGTCAAAGCTCCCCCCCTCCCCATGCAATCCCGCTCTCTCCTCTCTCCCTGCCATTGTTCTGCCCTTTGGAAAGTCAGGAGACCCCCCCCCCCTTTCCTCCCCTTTCAACCTTTGCAGATTGAGGATGGGGCCTCTCCCCCCGCCCTTTTTGAATGCAGAAAGACAGATGCCCCGCAAGGCGCAGGAGCTATTGTCAAAGGGCCGAGGATGCTCCATGGAGAAGGCGGCCCGGTGGCTGTTAGTGTAATTAGAGGGTTTATGTCCTCCATTTGCATGAAAATGAAGCTGTGAGGCCGCTCCCTTGGCATTCACCGCGTGCCTTAATTGTATGGACATTAAATCAAGGTCCGCTGTGAACACGCAGAGAAGGGCTCGGGTTACTGCGGGCCGGGCGGGGGGTGAGGGAGGCGCTGCGCTACCGCGCAAGGGAGGCGCTTTCAGCCCAAACCCGGTTCCCCCCAACCAATATACACCGACTCTCCCAAGGCCAGAGAGCTGTGCTCTGACAGTTACTGAAAAACGCTCCCGGGAATATTTAATCCGTTGGTAAGACGCACAAGTCCTGCGCGGTATCTTTAAAAGAAGAAGAAGGGGGAAATGGCAGGGTTGGGTGCGATCTGTCCTCAATGGCTCATTTTAATGGCGGAAGATCGCACCCACTAGTCCCCACCCCCACGGCTACAGATAGGCTATGTGACACTGGGTACACATCCAAGCCCCCCCCCCCCCCCC
>QEPC01009477.1:6787246-6818496 GCA_003113815.1 Sphenodon punctatus | reverse complement strand
ATGTTGTGAAAGCCAGTAGTGTAACTGGATTTTTTAAAAGGATTGGATACTTTCCTAGAGGATGGGTCCATAAATGGCTATTAGTCAAGTTGGATGGTGGAATGTGACCTCTGGCCATCAGGAGACGGGAGTAAATCAAAGGGAATGAATAATTACGTTACAACCTGTTATGTATATACTTCTCTGAAGTGACCAAAGGTGGTCGCTTTCAGAGACCAGATGCTGGGCTCGATGGATGGTTGCGTGGGCCTAGTATGGTATTTCTTATGTTCTTATATCCTCTGCTAGTTTCCTGATCATTTCTGGGCTTTGAAAAAGGTTCTTAGAAATGAAGCAAACATTCTGTACCTACTTTGAACTCAATGGATATTTCAAATGCCCAAGGTCATGCTGGCTTTTGAATTTCTTGCCCCGTTTGTGACATTGAAATGAGCTCGTTTGGATATTTGTAAGCTGCCATCGGGTGGTTTGTTAATACAATATCGGTAAATTTGTTGTTAAGTAACATGATAATTGCTTGTGGTTGCCTTTGATCGACCGCTCACAAAGTTGAAGTAATTGAGCTCGGGAAGATCGAATTAGGGGCTGTTCATAAAGTGTGCCTTGCTTTTCTTACCCAATCCACCTGTAACAGGGTCCTATGGTGCCAGGCCCTGAGACTCCTTACTACTCTGGAGTCTAAGTCCCCGAGCATGCTCAGTGCTCATTAACGCTGCTTTAGAGATTAAGGCCGCTTTTAGAGGAGACAAATTTGCGCATGATTGGTGAAAAATGTGCGTGTTTTAATGCTCATTTAAACACCTAAACAGTTTTAAATGCGCATTTGCCAGGATCGTGTAAAAGCCCAAACCGTTTTGAATGTGGTTTTTAAAACCGGTTTTGAGCCCCTTTGATGATCGGGGGATGCCAAAACTGGTTTTTAAAAATGCGCATTATTTAAAAACCACATTAAAAACGGTTTGGGCTTTTACACGATCATGGCAAATGCTCATTTAAAACGGTTTAGGTGTTTAAACGAGCATTAAAACACGTGCATTTTCACCAATCATGCACAAATTTGTCTCGTCTAAAAGCGGCCTAAGGCCACTTTCAGACACACACACACCCCTCCGCACATATTTTGGCTGTGGGAGGGAATGCGCAAGCCAGAATATGTGTGGGGTTTGGATGGTATGAAAGCCACCCCCCAAATATGGATTTGTTGGCACAAACATGCAGAGATACAGAGCAGGAAATCCCACACACGGGGGCGGCGGGGGGGGGGGGGGNTTTCAGGCAGGCTGAACCTCGCTCATATTCTGGCTTGCACATTCCCTCCCTCATCCAAAATATGCAAGTTGGGGGGGAGGGGGGAAGTCTGAAAGTGGCCTTAGTCCCCAGGCACACACAGTGGACAGTGAGGGTACTGCAGGAGACTAAGTCTCTGAGCATGCTCAGTTGCGAGTGGCATCTGAGCATGTGCAAGGCTTATCAGTCCTAGAGATTGGACTGATGGTCTGAACATGCTCCGTTGCAAGCAGGGTCTGAGCACGTGCAAGGCTTATAGAAGTCTTGAACTTGGACTGATGGGGGTGGTCGTAGGAACAGAACCTGCTGACGTGAGCTCCTGAACACTCCGGACTGATGGAGATGGACTCTGAGGGGGAGACGGACCCATGAGGGGGAGCCACAGAGGGATCCAACTAAACCCAACAAGGTGGAATCAGTCTTTTATTACTACAAGGGCTTTGCACTGCAGGCTGCATAGGCCTAGCTATAAGGGTGGCAGGAGGCCAGGACTATTACACATAAATACTTACCCCAGGATCAGGACCTAGGAGATTGCTTTAAAGAGGAGAAGTGGAGGATATGAATTAGCTGGAACCGGAGTGAGGGAAGGGGGACAAGTGGGCTAAATTCCCCAAGGACTCACCAGTGCGCTCTGGGCAGCCCCCCGCCCCCACCACTCCCCCTTGCAATAGCTTGTCACACAAGTCTAGACCCTAGATTCCTACAGAGCCCCCCTGAAGCATGGCCAGCAGGGACGTTGGCCCAGACTCTGTGGTTGGAGGGAACCCACAGAGAGGCCAGCCCTGTTCACCTCAGAACTGGTGCTCCTGAGGTCCCAGAATGGGCTATTTTTACTCTCTTCCTGCCTGTGGCTCTCAGCCCCTGAGGTGGAGCCTGCCACCCCTTGCCTCCTCTACTAGGGGCCCTGCAGGAAGTGGTTAAAGGGGTGGGGGGCAGGGCTCTGCATCTTATTTTCACCCTGCAAATTTTAAGATCAGTCCTGGGTTCCAAAACTGGTGGCTGGTCCTCCCAGAAGGGGGGTGCAGAAAGAGTTTTGCAGGAGGTGTGAGTCTGAAGTACCGCATCTGGCCAGTGGCTAGCTCTACGTTCTCACTGAGCCTAGAGGGAATCTTCAGAATGAGATGACAAGGGAGAGAGAGTGTATCAAAGAACAAGGAGAGGGAGAAGAAGAAATAGGAGGGTGGGTAGGAGGGAGAGGAAAAGAGGGACCAAAGTGTGTGTGTGTGTGTGTGTGTGTGTGTGTGTGTGTGTGTGTGTGTGTGTGTGTGTGTGCGTGCGCGCGCGCATGGTGGGGAGGGGCCTTAGTTTTGATGGACAAGTGGAAGGGAAGGGCACAGTTCAAAGAAGCTTGTGAACCACTGGTCTAGAAAAGCCTTCTGAAAAGGTCACCTGGCTCATATACCCCCTACAACAAACATTTTTAATACCTGTAATCATCCTATTATTCATAAGACCTGTCTTTTTATTTGTCAAATATAGAACCTTAACAAGTAATTCAAAACATTTTCTTATTTCCATTTTCCAAAATGTGTGAACTTGGTGGACAACATGTTTGGGGTGGAGGTAGGAGGAGAGGGGGAGAGAGCATCCTAGTATGCAGTGAGAATTGGGGTCGGGGAAGGGCGTGTGGGAGATGATGTGGAGGGGCACAAGAAAATCAGCATGGCAATGGAAGCAGCCAGGAAGGAAGATACGGGAGTAGGATGGGCAAAGGTGGAGGTGATATGGAGAGGAGAGGGGGAGAGCAGAAAGCACTCACTGTGTATTAAATGGTTCTCCTGGAGAAGCTAACAGGTCAGTGTGACATCCTAAGCTACAAGTACCCTCTCCTGCTCTTGTCACAGATTTGATAATTTACTTCTCCTCTCTACTTCACTTGGGACCAAAGCTGAAACGGGTAGCTGATTTAGGACCTGTGAGTAATACACGCATTTCTGGGCACGGTTCGGGGATCCACATTGGTACCGGAATACTGTTGGAGTACTCGAAATACACAGAATTTTGGCTGTCGACTTTTCGAGTAACCTAAATTACCTGAACAAATGAAATAATACCTGAAAAAAATCCCCAAACACAAGACGAAATTGGTATTTCGGGTACCTAATAAAAAACGCTCTGGGTTGCAAAAATACCGGAAATTGGACAGGTCTTATTTCAGCTGCACTTGTGACATACCTTATGGTGAGGCCCCTAGCTGAATGTCTCATTGAACTTCCTACAGGAAGCTAATCTGAATTAACAAAATATTCATTAAAGGAAGCAGATACTGAAGGTTTATTCATTTTCTGTTCTAGTTCCAATATGTAAACCTGGTTTGGAACAACAGATAATATCCCCATTCATGTCCCTCAAAGTCAACTTTTCCCTTTTGGAAACTGGGATTACTTTTGGCATAGGGCAAGATCTTCAGGAGTTGACTATTTTCTGGGACTCAAACAAGCAGCAAAACACTTACTTGTGAGTAATTTCACCATCTCGGGAACCAGGATTAATTTCCCAACCATTTCCTGATGCTAATACGATTTCTTGATTCTCACAATACCGTGAGATATCATCCCAATTTACTAATTTTCCATTTATGGTTTACTGCATACTGCGTACCGTTAATTTACCGCATTACCAAAGCTACCGTTTTATTTCCAGGTTTCTGCCAGTTTGTCATTTCCAGATTTCTGGGCTAACAGCCCGCATCTTAACCTTTCCCCTGTCTGCTCAAATAGTTTAAAAGAACAGTGCCTCCATTCCAGTGCCTCCAATCAGAATTGTTCCCTTTGCTTTGACCAATCTGCAGCTGGACTCCAGATTTGTAAAGGAATCTGCGTACCAGCCAGTGATGAGTTACAAGGAAGTACAAGGGAAAATGGAGTTCAGAGAAGACAGAAGAAATGCTGTACTGCATTGGTATTATCTCTCGGGATTTGAAATTGATGTCAAAGTAGTAGAATCCTGGAAAGCAAATTATAATTAAACCGAGAAATTATTTGTCATTCGAGACATTATCAAGTATTATGAGGTTCTTGGCTTGACCAACCTGGTATCGGGAACTGGGATTTTGACGGGAACTCCCGTTTTTGTGAAATCTCGTTTTGGCTCTATTGTTTTCTATGGAGGTCCACCACATGTGGAGTGCCAAAGTGGATAAGATCAGAATGATCGCAATGGTAAGCGTCTTTACACCAATGACAACTTCTTACTGCTTCCTATGATACTTACAGCGAGGAGTGAGGAAAGGGTTTAACTATTGATGATTGACTTTTATTATATATCAAATCCAAGTCTACAGGCTAAACTTAGGTAGGAAAGGAATGTAGAAATCAATATAGAAAGCAAAACGACTATGTAAAAATGCAATGCAGATACTTTTAAATATTTTTGCAGAAATGTCATAGTATTGAAGGAGCTTTGGTTGGGTAACCAAAATACCCAGTACTACGTTGGTGGTTGAAAAAACCTCTTTATTAAGATATTTTTATTTATCTTTTCTATGGCACTTTCAGTGTTCAAAGTGCATTACAATCCTTACCTAGTTCACCCTCACAACAGCCCTGTGATTATTCCCGTTTTACAGATGGTGAAGTGAGGTTGAGAGAAATAGTGACTTGCCTAAGGCCACCCAGTGAATTCATCATAGCGAGGGTCCCAAGTTCCCTGCGTTTTCCCCATTGGCAGCAATGGGAAAACATAGCAAACACAGGTCCCTTACCATGGCTAAGAAGGGATCTGAACCCTTGTCTTTTAGGGCTAAGTACCACACCCTATCCACTAAACTACACTAAACTACACTATCTCCTCTGTGAGGTTTTGTGGAACATAATTTTTCATCGCCACCAGTTTCTGGACATCTCTACCACCCTGCCCATTGTGGAGCTGGGTTTACCACCCAGCTCTGTCCTTCTGCAGGACCAGGGGCTGAGCTGACTTGCACAGGCATGGAGACACTGCCCTACTGTCAGTAGCCCCACCCCACCACATACTGAGGGCCTCGGTTTGGTGGCGTGTGTATGCATTCCACCTTCCACCTTCACCCTTCTAGATGTAGGCAGGTATGGCTTGTGCAGTTGTGACCGCGGCTCTGTAATTGCAGGAATTAGTGCCTGTGAGACTGCACAAATCCCTTTTATCACCCTAGAACACTCACGCATTACCGGGTCCCCAAATGTAGCCTACAAAGATGCATCTTCTCACGTGATAAAAGCGGATTAGTGCATTCTCAGAGGTGCGAATCCTCACAATTACAGAGTCATGATTGCGCAAGTTCCCACTCCCCGTNGCATCTTCTCACGTGATAAAAGCGGATTAGTGCATTCTCAGAGGTGCGAATCCTCACAATTACAGAGTCATGATTGCGCAAGTTCCCACTCCCCGTGTAATGCCGAAAAGCAGCTTTACTCTCCTTGTTGGAGCAGGAGCAAGTACTTTCAAAACCAGGTATACTTGTCCAATTTCCAGTATCTGAATCGAACCAAATATTTCAGGTACTATTTGGTACCTGAACCAGTTTTCAGGTTCCTAACTGGGTACCTAATATGCCAACAACTGGTATACCGAAATTCCAACAACCAATATACCAAAATACTGATTTTTCCATCCCAGTTTCGTCCCAGATTTTGAGATTTTCTTTGTGTATTATTTTGGGATAATTTGGGGAATTGGAAAAATATGTAGCTGATACTGTAACCAAAAATGTGGGTGTTGTCGACGAGTACCAAAACAGGTTTAAGTTTCAGTTCTGAGCCTCATGCCTCAGATCCTGTCTGCACAAGGGGTACAGTGCTAGGTACACCAATAATAATAATAAATAAATTAATTAATTAATACCACTACGCTAACTCCCAGATGTGTTGTAAGAATCTACACATTAAAGGGTGTGCGGCACTGAGAAACTATAGAAAGAGTCGCCATAGAAACATCTAGGCCGGACGGGAGGAGTTGGTCGGTTGTTGCCACAAACAGACCATCCAAGCAGATGAATATTTTTGAAGGATTTCATCTAAAGACCCGGTGATTCCTAGCTGATAGCAAATGGCAAACTGCCATTTGTTTACACACTAAATGGCCTCCACTATCTTGATGTAAATCTCTAAAAGGTTAAGCAATAGCTGATTGAGGCTGAAGTAAATGGCAAAGGGGGTGGGGGGGAGAGAGTCCAGTAGCTGAAAAAGTTAAATAAGACATTTCTTTCCTTTTATTGCTTAAAAGGGCAATATCAGGCTGAACTTGGCTCCAACGTGGGTTTTGTTTTTTTAAAAATGAAGTAAGCTCTTCCAAAGCTTTAGACCAACAAGAGCAATAAATGTAGCTCCCTTAAAAATAAAAATACTATAAAAAAGCTACTTTCTGTCCTTTCTTTTTCAAATACTGTAAGAATTTGGGAGGAAACGCATAGTTCAGAAATGAAGATTTAAACCAATACTGAGTGTGTTGAATTTAGTACATTCACATTTGCTTCAGAAAAGCTAGGATGAAAGTGGGATTATTTCTGTTCAATTCTTTTTAAAAATCAGAAATCCATCCTTCCTTCCTTCCAAATATTCAAAATGAAGATCAAACTTGAAAAATCTGAATATATTTGCAGAGGTAGAAGGAAATATTTCTATGAACCCACATTTTAATTTGTGTTGAGAGCCAGTGTAGCCTAGTGGCTAAAGTATTCTTTTCTCCCTCAGATGCCATTCTGAAAATTTGTACAAGCTCCAAGGGCCACATAGAAGTTGGGAGGTGGGGTCTTTCAAGGGATGCGTTCATGAAGAGGAGGGTCCAGATCATGGATCTGAGCTGTGGATCTGTCTCCTGCCCTTGTGTGCATGCCCTCGTCTCTGCTCCCTTATCCTAAGCTTAGCCTTTCAGTCCTTGGGAGTATTTATTTATATATTTATTTATTAACATTTATACCCCACCCTTCCCTGAAGGCTCAGGGCACTTTATGAAAAAACCATAAAATACAATTACAAGACATTAAAATACAACCCACGCCAACCCCCAACAACCTCCCACCTAAGCCAAGCGTGTGCACCTGAGACCTCGCATCTTCATGAATGTTAGACCCCTTGTCTCTCCCTCTGTTCCCCTTCCTATGCCTCTCCCTGCCTGCCTTCTCTCAGATTGTAAACCCTAGGGTAGGGATGGTGTCTATTCCATTACTTTGTAAAGCATCAGGTACATTGCTGGTGCTAGATAAATGCTTGCTAATAATAACAATAATAATAATCCCTATTCTTCCCCCCCCAATGCTCACCAAATGTTTTAACAAAAAGAAAAGTTTTACGCCGCCTCTGAAAGATGGTCAGGTCTGGACTCAGACCTCCAGCAGGAGGGAGTTCCACAACATTTGGGCAGCAACTGAGAACGCCGTCCTGTGCGCCCTTGTTGTTGGAACAAGAGTAACGGGGAACTCATAGGAGGACGCCCTTGATGGACTGTAAGGACCATGACGGAGCATGGTAGGAAAGACAGTCTTTGAAATGCATGGCTCCTGGTTGTTCAGGGCTTTAAAGGTCAAAACCAGTACCTCGAAGGAAAGTGATAGGGAGCCAGTGTAGACTCTGAAGCACTGATGTAATGTGGAACTGGATTCAGGAATGGGGCCAAATAAAAACTAGCCAAGGGCTGCATTTGGCTCCCAGACCTGAGGTTCTCCATTCCTGTATTAGACTTACACCAGAGAGACCAGAGCTCAAATTCTTTCTTAGCCATGAGGTCATTGGGTGGCCTTGGGCAAGTCACTATCTCTGCCTCAGTGCCCCATCTGTAAAATAGGACTAATGATGACCTATACAAGGGTGCACTAGCTAAGTCAAACACTGGAAATTCTCTGATTAAAACGCCCCATAAATTATGTAATTAACCCCCCCCAAATCCCTGTTTTTCTGTGATTAAATGACAATGCTAGTTGACGTTCCCTTACCACAATATTTATTTATTTATTTATATAATTTTTATGCATTTATGAGTCACCCCCCATGCCTACGGCATCTCGGGGCGACGTGCAATTTAATAAAAACCTTTCATTAAAACATTTTAAAACAACGCAATAATTTACAACTAAAACAGGGTTGGAAAACAAAATTAATAAAATAAAAATAAAAGGTAGGGAAGAGCTAAAAACCCTACCCCGCCCCTCCCTCCTCCTCAAAGGCCTGGGCAAACAGCCAGGTTTTGCAAGCCTGCTGGAATATCAAAAGGTTTGGGGCCAGGCGAGCTTCCTCCGGGAGGGAATTCCAAAGAGGTGGCCCGGCCACCGAGAATACCCTCTCCATTGCAGCCCCCCGCTTAACACAGGGGACCTCCAAGAAGGCACCTCCCGGCAGACCGAAGGAGCCGCTCTGGGGCACGGAGGGTGAGGCGGTTCCTGAGGTACGAGGGGCCCAGACCGTGAAGGGCCTTATAGATCAACACCAATATATAGGTACAAGTTAGAAAACCACATTTTTATTGTAATATTTTCATTTGTACCAGTCCCACCAACACCTCTCCAAATTCAGGGCACCTCCCCCACAGCACATGCCTTTAGGTTGCTTCCCCTCCGCTGCCCTGCACTCACTGCCTCCTCTTCCCAGCCTGGTCCCTCACTGCTCTGCCAACCAGAAAGGAGGACCATATAGAAGCTGACACTTGGGGAAGCTACTATGGACCCGTTAAGCTCACCTCCTGTCCCCTTTTCCCAAAGTCCAGAAGACTTGGCCGTCCCAATTTATACTGCCCCTGCCACCTGAACCCACAGGAGGTCTGTGGCACCCCTCTAAATGCAGAGCCTCTGCCCCTCCAAAGCACATGCCTTCAGGTTGCTTCCCCTCAGCTCCGCTCTGCGTCCTCGCTGCCCTGTGCTCACTGTTTCCTCTTCCCAATGCCATTTTCTGTTAAATTCTCTGGGAAAAGGCAAAATCTAATTTTTTCTCTGGTTTTCTGTTGCAGAGAGAAAACTAGGAACCCTGCTAATGGCTGTAAAGCACACTGGGTAAAAATAGATGTGTGGCCATCAGGATGGCTCCAGGAAATCACAGGGGACCCAACCCAGGTTGGGGCACCAAACTGCCGTGCCCGAGACTGGAGAGTCGTCCCACCGCCCACATGGCTTGTGTAGGGTCAGGAGCATGACAAATGCTCTCCAGCCGCTATCCTCCATGGCTACCCTGCTCCAAGCACCCAGCTCCCTGCCATGACCGACAGCCATGGCTACCAGTTGTGGGTAGCCATGATGGCCATCCATGGCAGTCTCTGGCCTGGGGTAGGTATGGCAGGACCCAAACAGATGCGCTAGCCCACTGTTGCCTGCTTTGGTCTCGGCTGTGACCTTGGAGATTTGCCGAGGTCACAACTGAGGCGGGCTGCCAACATATTTATTTTTTAAAAATGTTTTTATTGCACGTATATGCCACCCCCTCATACCTATGGTATCTTGGGGTGGCTTCCAACACAAAATAAAACAATTTTAAACAATATAAAAGCCACATTACAAATCTAAAAAATTCCAATATTATTATTAAAACAAATTTAAAACACCCCACACACACTTTAACCCACCCTCCCCTCCCCACCTCCGAAGGCCTGGAAGAACAGCCATGTCTTACAGGCCCGATGGAAGACCAACAGACTCGGGGCCAGTCGTGCTTCCTCTGGGAGGGAGTTCCACAACCACGGCCCAGCCACTGAGAACGCTCTCTCCATTGTAGCCCCCTGCTTTATATGGGGGACCTTCAGAAAGGCACCCCCGTTGGACCGGAGGGGCCATCCTGAGTCACGGTGGGCGAGGCGGTCCCTGAGGTATCCAGGTCAAAGACCGTACAGGGCCTTGTAGATCAAAGTCAATACCTTGAACCTGGCTCGGCACGTTACAGGCAGCCAGTGCAGTGCATGGAGCACTGGTGTTATGTGCTCTCATAAGCCCGTCCCTGTTAGGAGATGGGCCGCTGCATTCTGCACTAGCTGCAACCTCCGGACCAGCATCAAGGGAAGCCCCACGTAGAGCGTGTTACAGTAGTCCAGCCTCGAGGTGATGAAGGCATGGATCAAAGTGACCAGGTAGGGTCTGGAGATGTACAGGCGCAGCCTCCGCACCAGATACAACTGGCGGAAAGCAGCCTTCGCCACCACATCCACCTGCTGATCTAGACTGAGGCCGGCATCCAATAACACCCCCAGACTCCGAACCTGCTGGGCCATGGAGGGGCGCACCCCCTCCACAAGAGGGAGCAACACCTTCCCCGCTCAGCCTACCACCATCACCTCCATCTTATCAGAATTGAGCTTCAGTCTGCTCTGCCATAACCAACTTGCCACTGAGATAGCACAGAACGTGTTTACACATGCTGGAGAGGCCTGGACCACAGCATGCCAAAGCCAGCCACAATGTAGGGATGGGCAAACGCGGTGTGGATGTTCGGACCGAACTCAGTCTGTGTTTGGATGTCCAAACCGAACGTCCGAACTGAACTCTTGAACGACCGAACAGTTCGGGCGTGTTTGGACGAGTTCGGATGAGTTTGGAGGCAGGAAAAAAATCTTTCCAGGGCCGAAAATAAGGTTTCAGTTTTGATTTTGTTATTTTTGACAGTTTGGCCAAGTTCAGCCAAACCGAACTCGTCTGAACCGAACCATTGAACCCGAACTCGGGTTTCGAACCGAATGACCGAACATCCGAACTGCGTTCTGTTCACTCATCCCTACCACAATGGGCTAAAGTCACATCTTTTTTTTTTTTTACCCTTTGAATGTGACAAGTTCCCTCTCATTTTCCTCCTAGAATGAGCAGCGTGGTGTGTGTGTGTGTGTGTGTGTGTGTGTGCGCGCATTTCATACCTACGTGAGTGCTCTTGATGTGGTGCAAAACCCAGCTGAACGTCGTGATGATGCCAAATGCTTTCCCATCACCCGCTTTCCCCACCACAGTCTGGTACTCGCATAGGTTTTTAGAGCTCTGGTTTACATGGTGGGGCCTGGCTCAGCCCCCACTGGGTTGAGATGGTCATTGATCATCACAATTATATTTCTGAATGTGGAAGTTGCATTGGACTCAAGCATTGTCCATTCCTGGCTGCCTTTGACACGTCAATGAAAGTCAGTCTCATTTCCTCGGTTAGAGAACCCCGCAAGATTTCAGTGGGACTACTCCGGACAGGGTTGTAGCTAGGTTGGAATGGGCCCAGGTGTAAGAAATGGACTTCAGTCTCCCATCACTATCCTCTTCCCCGTCCCACTTCTCCCTCCATCTGCCTGCCTTGTGCCGCCACTCTGGTACTTGTTCCGTCCAGGTGGGTCCCATGTGCGCTGTGCTCTGCGAGTGCTCCCGCTCAGCTTGGTATTCACCCAGCTGTGCCACAACAGGACAGAATTCATGAGCTGCCCCCCCACAAAGGTCCCTGGTGTCCCTATTCTAGCTGTGCCTCTGATTCCAGAGTGAGTGGCCAGTTGATTGTAGCCTTAGTGAGTAAAAAGTAGTAGACTAGATTAGAGAACTTCCTGGAGGCTAGATCAGTCAGTGATGATTAGCCAAAATAGTCAGAGATGGCGCAACAGTGCTGAAAATGTCCCTTAAAATCAGGAGCACCGGCAGAATCGAATTAAAGAGGGCAGGGGTAGGAGAACCCTTTTGCGTTGCTCCTTCCAGAGGATGCTGTACCCCTTTCTAAATGTTATGACAGTTCAATTCTCAGAAAACTGGTGCATCCACCTCCGGAAAAGGGTGGAGAGGCGCCCCCTTGACCATTTCAAATGGTCCTCCGCTAAAGCCAGGGATGACTCTAAGGGGTAGCAGGTGCCCTCCATGGTCCTCCGCTA
Source organism: Sphenodon punctatus (assembly GCA_003113815.1). NCBI lineage: Eukaryota > Metazoa > Chordata > Lepidosauria > Sphenodontia > Sphenodontidae > Sphenodon > Sphenodon punctatus. Next base: position 6,806,433 of record QEPC01009477.1, on the reverse strand, counting down.
AAGCCAGGGATGACTTCAGGGGGTAGCAGGTGCCCCCCAAATACTTCCCACCAACCCTTTTTCTTCCCCATTCACCTGACTGGAGCTTTACAGCAAACGGTCCAACCCAGTCACAGTATATTAGGGTCATCTAGCATGAATGAAAATTTTAAAATATTAAAAAGCTCCAACATTTAAGTGTGATAGGAATACTCACATCAGTGTTGAGTGCTGCATGGGAAAGAACCTCAGGTGAAGGATTACCTGAGGAACCAAATGACGATTTGAAAAATGCACTGTATTAATCCGGTATTGGGGTAAAATAGACCCCAATTAAGTCACAACTGGAGAAAAATAAATGTGATTGATTTGAAGATGACTCCAGATTAACATAAAAAGTTTAAATTTTATCAAGAGTTATTGTATGCAGTACAGACCCAATACTAACACACAAAGTATTTGGGGACTATAGTACCTCAACACCCCCAGAATTACAGTACTGGGGGTTGAATTGGATGTTTGGGGTGAATATGACCTCCAGTACCTTAGGTGTGTAGTGCTTTCATTTTCAGTTTCCCAATTGGGGTCAAATTTACCCCATATACCATTTTATTAAAATTCTCAATTAAAAAAAATACAACTGGGGTGGGTTGGGGGGAGATGAACCAGCACAGGACAATTGATCCCATTACCATTGAGGAATACATGGAGTATGAAGTGGTACAGATTTGCTTAAAATTTGTATGTTGTTTTTTTTTTTTTACCCCTTGGGGGCCCAATTTACCCCCAAATCCATCTCAAGGGCTAAGGGACTTGGCGGTCAAGGATATTGGAAGGGAAAGTGTTGTTTTTTAAAAGTAAGTTTGTTTGTTGAGTAAACATAGATTGTTGTACAAAATATTTCCCCTTATTGAAAAAAAATTATGTTATTGATGTCTCTTGATCTGAAGAGAGTTGTAGACAGATTTGCTGGTTGTCACAACAACAGGCGTGTCCAACTTCATTAATAAGGTAAATTAACATTATTTACCTCCATTCTGTAAAGTATGTATTTAATGTATAGCAAAATCCGTGCTCCCCTAATAATGGTCTTTGCTATCCCTTTGCTCCCCCAAACTAGTTCTAGAATTGCCCCTGGCTAAAGCTGAAATGTGTCCCAGTTTTATTACCAGTGGGTAATTCCGGGTCAGGCACCAGTGGGTAATGCCCACAATTTTGAGTACCATGCTGGGTACCAAATAGACTCCCCGACTACCAATCAGGTCCCTGGTTACCTGAAAAGTTGAGAATTATTGTTACCGATTGGTAAATTGGTATGGAAAAAGAGTGAAAAAATGGGATGGAAACTTGAAATATCGGTACTGGAAGTTGGTACCCAGGGACCTAAAGTCAGTTAGTTGGCCCATTGGGTAACTCATCGGGCATTAATCGGGTACTGATTAGTATCTAAAGGTGGTGGGCTGAGTACGGAAAATTCAATAGCTTTAAAAATATATATATACATACATACATACATACCCTTTTTGGAGGTGGACATTTCGGTTTTAGCCTCAGTCCTCACCATGAAAGAGTCCAAAGGGGAGGGACCAGGCAGGCAGCAGAGGGTACCCATGCTTAAAATTCTGATTTCTCCAAGCTTGGAGTGAGATCCTAGCTATGTAAAGGAGTGTGAGTTATTCAGGTGATGGCCACCATTTTTGCTGACTCAAACCAGTGATTGAAACAAGGGCATTCAGAGCTCTCAGCAGCCTACACTAAGGAGCCAGCTTTTGTAGCTTGGGCACAGATGGGGACATTTAACCGAGACTTCATGTAGATTATTGTGTCTCAAGATACAAGAATGCTCTCTTCTGTAGATAACTCGGAGGGGAGCCAGTAGCCCCCTAACCCATTATAATATATGAAATAAAGTCCCCTTGATTCTGAGCCAGTACAAACAAAAAACAAACCAGGGCCCAGTTGTTTTTGCATCCTGAGCTGAATAGTTGTTGGCTGAATCAAGAACTTGCCTGGAATCTCTCTTACAAATTTCAAACAGAAGTTGGCAACCTCCAGGGCCACTCGCAAGCAGGTTTACAATGAATGCATTCTGTAAATTAGGCGGGGAGCGGTGATCTGGTCTCCGGTCTGCCTGCACGACACTTCCCTTCATTCTGTAACACAAAAAGTTACATGTCGGTCTTTGTGTAGGCACGTGTCCAGGATTGCTACTTTGAGGGTCTGATTGGATCATAAAGGAAAACAAAACGGTTGTTGAGAGCGGAGATTGGGGGCATCTTTTCATTACTACCAGTGTTCATGGCTAGGGGGCAACAGGGATTAACTTTTAAGGGGGCTTACCAAGGCTCAGCCATGACAATTCAATTCAAGAGGGGGGCTGAGCCCTGGGAAATACTCCCAGAGGGAGTGTGCAAGACCTGGAAAAGGCCGATATTGGCCATTTCAGGGTTGGAAAATTTCATGAATGACATTCCTAGTCTGCCCCCTGTACTAGTCTTCATATCGATTCAGTCACAAGAATTCCTGTTATAGAATCAGCTGTAGGGTGGTCAAGTGCTTGGGGTGGTAGCCAGAGACTAGAGTTCAGTTCCCTGTTCTAACAAGGGGTAGGGCTTCTAGGGCGGGCTTGAACCTTATCTTCCAAATTAAGCACTAGTGGGCAACCAGGATGGTCTTAAAGTTTTGTGGGGCCCCTGTCCAGCCTGCCTTGGTCATGGTCATGCTGCTGGGTCCCTCCCCATAGCACATGTTTCCTCTCCACTCCCACCCAGGTGCTATCTCCATCTTGTCTGGCCATGTAGCACTGTTTTCTGCTCTCACCTCATTCCACTGTGATGCACGCTGCCCCCTATGGAACAGAGATGGTACTCTGAGTGGAGTGGGAGGGAGGTTGGACAGGGATGGGCATGGGTTAGGGGGTGACCTTGAGTCCCTGCACTCACTCCCCCCTGGCTTCCACCAGTGGAGTAGGATCACATAGTGCAAGACATCTTTCCTTACCTTTTTCATTCATAGTGTTTTCTAGTGAAGATGAGGGCAGGTACTTGGGGATATGGGGTGGATCTTCTTGGAATTTATCCTGCAGGATCCTGCAGGAGCTCACAGAGTCACTTGCTCGTCAATTTGGTAGCTGCCAGATGTTTTCACACTTCTGCCTCGGGGCCCGTGGCTGCTACCGGAAGCATTGTCCAGAGAGGTTCGGCGACACAGCATGGGCCAAGGCTCGCCCAGTGAAGCTAATTCATGCTAATGTGCCCCTCCCGGTTCCACCACAAGGTGAGGTCCAAGGACTGGGTCCAGAGGAACGCGTTCACCCCAGACTACCAAACAGCTTATGGGGGAGCTGGAGGGAACATGTTTGCACTGGCCTCCAAACAGCAGTGGCCTGAGCGAGAGCACTCCTCTGCCCCCCAGTCAGCTGTTTGGCAGACTGGGTGAGCATGCTCCTCCAGCCCTGCCCCCGATCAGCTGTTTGGCGGGCAAGGTGGATGTGCTTCTCAGTCCTCACAGTCTAAGGGGGGATCCTCAATTCACAGCTCCACCTGGATGGCCAGGTGGCAGCTGTAGTGAGGAGCATGTTCCTCCAATTATATCTAGTGTGACGGCTTCGGCTGTACGTTTTAGACTCGGACCTGTCCACCATCATCCAGGCTTTCATCACCTCAAGACTGGACTATTGCAATGTGCTCTACATGGAACACTGGTGTAATGTGCTCACGACGACCCATCCCCGTAAGGAGACGGGCTGCCACGTTCTGCACCAGCTGCAGTCCCCGAACCGTCACCAAGTGTAGCTCCATGTAGAGCACGTTGTAGTAGTCCAAGCTTGTGGTGATGAAAGAGTGGATGATGGTGGCCACTGGCCAGGTTGGAGTCCAAAACATACGTCCAAAGCCGTTGCACCAGATGTAATTGGTGGAACACGTTCCTCTCCACAGCTGCCAGCTGGTCACCCAGGTGGAGCTGTGAATCAAGGAGCCCTCCCAGACTATGAGGGACCAGCCGGGGGCAAACCCCATCAATGATGGGGGCTAGCCCTTCCCACCAGAATCACCTCCATCTTGTCGGGATTCAGCTTCAGATGTCTGGCTCTCATCCGGTCCCCCCCCCCCCCAGCTGCCAGACACCATATAAGCGCCGAGAGTGCCGGGTCTGGGTCAGCTGAAAACAAGAGGTAAAGTTGGGTGGCCTCAGTATACTGATGACACTGCCCACCAAATCCCCTCACGACTTTGCCCAGAGACTGTGTGTACATGTTGAACAGGAGAGGAGACAGACTAGAACCTTGTGGGACTCAGCACATGAGGTCCCGGGGAGATGAAGAACCCTCCCCCGGCACACCCACGGAGTTCTCCCAGTAATGAAGGATGCCGGAACCAGTGGATTTTTGGGGTGGGGCCAAGAAGGGGCATTTCCCTTTTCTCCATTTGGAAACTTTACTGGAAATGTGAAGACACTTGGCATTGATTTCCCAGGCTATTGTTCACTGTTTAAAAAAAATAAATAAATCTGTTAAATTATCTATTAATAATTTAATATTAATAGATTAGTGATTTCTAGCAATGCACTGACCATTTTTTATATTTTAAAAGCTGTGTTTTTAGATAAAAGAAAACTTGCCCCACCAGAAAAGGTGGCTCATCTGGACTGTTGTAGTCTGAAAACCAGCATTTCGGAAATACAAATGCATGCTTAAATTTTGTGTGAAATATATAGTTTGTCAGATCAAATGCGCTGGTGGGTTTAAATTTTTAAATCGAAATGTTCTGATGCAAACAATTCCAAGATAAACCTTTTAAAAAGCAATGTTATGGGCTTACACTGAACTAATTAAAATATTTTAATGCTGTTTTAGTTCAATCATGTTGACTAACCAGCTCTTACTTAGAAAACATTTGTAAAGTAATAGAGCATTCTTTTTTTTTCTTCTTCTAATTTGGCATCATCTTCAACTGGACCGTTTGATGATCTTTCTAAATCCCTGGCAGATCTTGGTCGTATTGAGATCATTAGGGTCTTTGCCGCTTTAGGATCTAGTCCTTTTATTTGTTTTTTTGAAGGCATGATGGGCAATGCATGCTCAATGCAGAATAAGAAGCTGTGTAGTCCTGTACAAACTTAGGAAGACTGTTATTAGTCAGGTTAGCACAGTTAATGAATTGCTAGAAATATAAGAGCCTTGCATTCAATGCTTGTTAAATATCCCTTGTGAAACAAGATGGGATGGCGATATTGTGTCCACATGGAAAATGAACATAGGTCTAACGGGTTTGTGCAGCTATATTTATGGTCTCCGTACACCAGGCTACAAAACAGGTTTGAAGTTTTTTTTTCTTTTTCCACCCCCGTAAGTCACTTGAACTACTTCAAAGTATTCCCAGGACTCAGCAGGATGACTGATAGTTTTATTTAGGATAAAACCCCATAGCAAATGAAAGGCAGCAGTCGGAAAGTTGTGCATCAGTAAAATACTACAGGAAAAGAAGCACAAAGCTACAGGGGTCTTTCTATTCTATTTTTGAAATTATTTTTTTGCAGCTCATAATAAAAGCTCTTTTCTCCCACCCCCAAAAAATGCAGAGCAAAGAAACTGGTGTTTTATTAAGATTAGTTGGGTTAGTTCCTTTTCTGATGTTCCAATCCAATTTTATATTTTACAATAATTAGGATCCAAACCTCCCAATTGAAATTAGCCCATGGGGAAAAAGAAATTTTTCCAGCTGACTTTGTGGGGAACATGTTAGCCTAACTTGCATGTTAAAAAAATAATAATAAAATTTTGGTTGTTGCAAAGTAATTGAAGGAGGTGTATATTCCAGTTTTTAAGCAGAGGAAGGGGAGAAAAAGGCACATATTGTGAACTCTGTGTTGCAAAACTTCATATAAAATCATTCTGGGCATAAGGTAATAAGCCCTAAAAGATGATTGTTTATTGTGTCTTTCTATAAACAAAAATCTGCAACTTGGGAGCTGTATACTGGAATCTTGTCGGGAAATTCTTATCTTTTTGGTGGAGGGGAAAAAATCTATCCTATTTCTCTGCAAACGGGAATAAGAATAAAATCAACAACAACAAAAATGTCACGGAGCATTAGAGAGCGATTATTTTTCTGCTTTTTAATGTGTTTTGGCAGATGCTGAGACAAACTATAAAAAGAGAAAGCAGGCTAGAATCCAGCCAGTGACCTATATTTGGTCTGATAAGGCGCTATGCAATAACTATCACTTTGTTACTGGGGGGGGGGGATGCAGTGTAGATTCTCAGTGTGCGATTACAGTTAAATAACTTCCCTTGAAGACCTAACTCTTTTTTTTATTATTTATTATTAACTATTTATTTAAGGAACCATGAAAAATACATGCCAGCGTATGTGAACAAAATAGACACCACACCAATGCTATGATGTAAAACAAACAAACAAACATCAACACAGATGCACACAGCTGCAAGAAAATGAATGAAGCAAAGGAGAAAAGACAATGGTAGTTTCTTTGGCTGTAAACAGACTGACTCGGAGGCTGTTGCCCCTGGAGATGCTCTGGGGGTGCACCCTCACATTCGTCAGCTTGCAGCCCTGCCTGGGTCCATTTTAGATGGATCTGGCAGTTTCCCCGGTGTACGGTCTGCCCACGCTATGCCCCCTGCACTATAGAGTTGCAGGGATGTTGCCCAGGGCAATGGTGCCCCAGGTTTGGCTGGTCCGCTCCACAGGCGGTGCTTTGGGATGTTCCAGAGTGCCTGCTCTGCTTCCACGTCTAGCGGGCTGGCACGCGTGGAACCGGAGCTACAGTCTGTCTAAAAGCACCCTTTGTTGTGAAATATGCATTGTTTTGAGAGTCCCCTGCTATGGATGAAGTTCTGAGAAGGTGTTGAATAGACACCCTTAGCGGCCTAAAGTTTTGAATTGACTCTAAATTTGTTTTTGCATGATTGGTTTTGCCTTGCCATCTCTGAATGACATGGGGTTTGCTTTTCTTCACTCGTGTGTGTGTGTGCGCGCGTGCGAGAACTCTAGTGCCTCTGGAGAAGGAAGGCGGCCTTGACATCCAACATATTTGCTGAGTCAGGCTCTCTAATAGACAGCGCAGTGCTTCTGCTTTTTTCAAAGGGCATTTTAACTATTTAAAGCATGAGGTCATGCTGCAGTTAGCAGACTCGGGTCTATCTGCAAAGGAGTTGCCGGCTGCCTCCCTCTTGCCAGAAAGAGTGGATTTTTACCTGCTGTTTTGCAGCAGGATTGATCCTTTGGTGATAAGAGATTTACTCTTAAGAATACCCCCTCCCCCCCCCATTTTTGCGACAGTAAACAAATTTTAACTTTTTCTGTTTCTTAATTCTAAGCAAAGAAAGCTGGGCTAGATTGAATCCACCTAATGTAGACCTATGTTGAAGGATCCGTGTGAGGCTTTTGTAGTTTTGTTTAAAAGACCCCATAGATCCAGGGACCCAGGCTCGCTGCATTTTCCCCATAGGTGGCAATATGGAAAATACAGTGATCACAGGTCCCTGCCTATATCCCTACCTACGTTGATGGAAGCCCACTTGTGTTTTTGCCACAATTTTCCATACCTCCGCATTAGAGCAACCGCCCTCCTAAAAGCGAGTGTCTCATTAAAACTGCATCATGTCACCCAGCGGAACTGCCCATCCCTGCAGTTCCCCCCCCCCCACCCCCCTCCCGCTTCAATCAGCAGCTAGGATAACAATTAGATGTGATAGCTATTCCTAATAGGCAGTATTCTGAGTCTTCTCTCCTGCTAGGACGAAAGCCGTAGACTCCCATTTCATCCATCTTGGTTTATAATTGATGAAGCTCCGATTTGATCAAGTCCGCATCTCCCAAGTCGGATGGGAAAGGTGGAACTGTCCCTTTTCTCATCTGTTTCTGCACAGCTCTGCCCAGAATGTGGTTCTGTTCTGTCCCAGATGCTATAGTATTTGATAGACTGTTCTACCCCCCACCCCCCGACATCTCATTGCCCAGGACTGTCCTTCATGATGCTGTCGTTAGAAGCCTTTGTCCCTTGACTAGGGAATTTTGGCCAGGGCTGCAGTAACGCTCAGTTTCAGTCAGCCAGAAAATTTGGTATTCGGACTAGAAGAAAAGGTCACCTTGGAGGATCAGAGAGAGAGCTGAAAGAGACGATGGGGGGAAGGAATTTCTAAACCGGCCTGGCCTGGGAGGATAAAATGTCCCTGTTTTCATTGGTTCAAATGAACCATTAGGGAGAAAGTAATTTGTTGACCTTTTTGCTGCCTTATCATGAGACACACAGCCTTGGTATGGACCTCACGTTTGCCTTAACCCTACCGTAAATCATAGAGAAATCGATTTATTTTTTTAAAATGGGGGGGAAAAAACCAAATTGTCTCTTTTGGAAAGATTTAGCAAGTGGGTTCCAGGCAGGTATCCGCTTTGGGATCAGAACTGGGGAGGGGGCACCACATTGCTGGATTTCCTATTTCTTTTAAAAATGAAATAGATTAGACCAGTGGCAGGGATAACAGCAGAGCTTTGCAAAGGTTATGGACAATTTTCAGTTCTGAAAAAAGACAGAGGGGCAAGGGAACGCTTTACCTTTTTGCACCTATGTAAATCTGGGTTGTAATAGGGCTATGCTTCTATAAAGACAGTATGTATTATCAGTCAATGGTCAAGCCTTAATTATCTTCATTGGGGTTAGAATTTTATCCCGTATGAGCAACCCATGGTTCCTGCAGCGGATGTAATAGGATTGTGGCCTAATGGGAGGATGCAGGATCTAAACTGATGTTGGAATGGATATGCCTGCTTTGGATATTTTTTTTGGAGTGTATCATGATTTGGTGATGGGTGTACGTGTGCGATTCCTGCAAAGATAATTAAAGGGTGTAAAATTACTAACTCTGCAAATCCATGGCAAAGCTAGGGATGTATATGCGGCTGTTTGCTGCTGATCTTAAAGAGAAAAGAGACCATGTTTTGGGGACTGACGTGTTCTTTTCAGTGGGGACAATCCCATGTCTTGTGGAGTGCCGCTCAGTACGGATGCGCGTGCAAATTGCGTGCATCCCTGGGATGGAAATTATTATGATGCCCGTGTAAACCCGTGCGGTTGCGTGTGCACACAGTGGGCATGGAATTGGCCCCATTGGGGACTGAGAGTGGGAACTTCCAATGGAATCTTTATAACACTTGGATATTTTGGAAACACACTGCCTCTCCTTGACGTGTTGATGAGGAAGTTTACCTGGGAGATTTGGTGTGACTGCCAATAGTAAGTTCTAGGCACAATCATCTTGACAGAAGCAATGTGACACTATGGGGCTAAAGTCGCCTTGTTACCAACATCAGTGGGGAAAATTTGGTTCTCGTGTTGAAATGGAAGGTAAAAAAGTGAATATCTGGTATTCCAGCCGGTGATTGTTCAATAACAAACTGATTCCCACAGAGGTTGGTTAACCACCAAACTGGATTACTGGGTATTACCATATTGCCACATAACTGAACATTACTGTTACTACTCTGAAACCAGGTCCAGAGGGAGGGACAGAATATTTTTTTAAAAATAAATCATTATTATTTTGTCTTCTTTGATTCATACGGCAACGACTCGCAGGGGGGGCGTTCTCCATTGCTGCCTGGATGTTATGGGACTCCCTTCCCCCACTGGTCCGCCAGAGCTGAAGTGTCTCTGGAGGCAGTGTAAGACTTTTTTGTTTGAGAAGGATATTTGGTAAGTGGAGATAGAGGTGTTTTTTGAGCAGAGAATGATGGCACAGCTTTCCAGTGAGCGTGGGTTTGAGCCGTGGTTGGGGATAGGGTTGTGTGGGATGAGGTGGAGGGATTGAGAAAAGGATTAGTGGGAGGAGTTTAGGCTTTTTTTAAAAAAAATTTTTAAATGGCTTTAATTTTATATAATATAATATTAAAACCATTTAAAAAAACATATATATAATATTAGGGATGGGACTCCAGGTGGCATTTTAGTTTCAGATTTTTTGGTGGTTCTTGATTTTTTTTCGGTTCTAATTTCGGTTTCTGTGTTTTTGTTTTTTTTCTATTGATTTTCTTTCTCACTTGGGTTTTTCTCATTAACTTCAATGGGAGAAAATCAGTTGAAGTCAATGAGAACAAAACGGGAAAAAAATTGATGATATAAAACCCAAAATGCTGAAATGGAAAAAGAACCGCAATTTCGGTTTACGTTTAAAAACCGAAATGGCCATTATATAAAATATTATAATATCTGTGTATTTTTTGTATTTCTGTAAGCTGCCTTCAGTATTCGAGGGGAGGGTGGGATAAAAATTTGAATAAATGTATACCCCCGCCCTATCCGAAAATGACTCAAGGAGGCTTACAATATTTCTTTTTTTAAAAATAAGAGCACAAATACATATAAAATACATCCCACATCTCCTGATACCCCACCAACCCATCCTTCCCAATCCCATTCCTCCAACTCTCACTTGGAGGAATTCTCTACCCGTGCCCCCCTTCCCGCTCACAAAGCGGCTCTGGTTAAACTACGGAATGCTTAACCTGCACACCCTCCATTCCCCACCCCCAGCTCTCCTGTCTCTCTCACCCAGGGGAGTCTGCCTAATCTGTCCCATGCAACCATGCCTCCCACTCTCCCCACCCACACATAATCCCATAAAACACAATAGACATCTCGCAAAAATATCCCTATAAAATACAATACAATGTAAATAGAGACCCCAGGGGAGGCTATAGGTGAAGCAGGGACTGTAATCTAAAGGGAGCTAAAACAGCAGTGGCATGATGGCTGATCCTTCAGGACAGCACAGCTTCATGGCCATGGCTACATGGTCCATGGATGGCCCAAGAATGGTTGACACCCTTAAGTGGTGCCCGTTGGCTGCCGCCGGATGGCTGCCATCTCCAGACAAGAGACAACTTGATCCCCTTTACGTAGAAGGTACCTGAGGGGGAAAGCAGATGGTAGCCGCTCTCAGGCAGGACCAAGCTCAAGGATGGCCAAGCCCCTTCCCACCCAACCCTCTGGTAATGGATGGTAAATAGTAATACGGTAAACAGTAATGCATTGCATGGTAAATTGGTAATCTAGTTAACCGGATTAACTGCCAACTGCTACCAGATACTATGTTGCCAGGTACCGGATACTTATGAATACCATGAAATCTGGCTGGATATAGTAGCAGATACTAGTTTTAGCTTGACTTGGTCCCACTGCTTTTGTACACCAGTGTGGCTAGTTCTTTACGTCAGCATTGACCATTGTCAGGCAAGAGATGTTGGACTAGATGGACCATTGGTCTTCCAAAGCGTTTCCCAAAATTCTGAGGGCTAACACCCCCCTCCCCAGCATTTTAAGGAAAGTTGAACCAATAGTGCCATTTCTCCCCCACACATTGACTCCACCCAAGTTACTCCAGCTGCCCACTTCCAGCCCCACCTGGGTTGTCTTCATACAGACCTGGTGGGTTCCCTGACCTGCAGTCTGCCCATGTGGCGCTCCCCCCTCCCGTACACCACAGAGTTGCAGGAAATCACCTGGTGCTCTAGGCTGGCACCCACAACTCTATGACATTGCTTGAGGCAACGCTGGCCAAACGTGGAGCTGCAGCATGGGCCTGCCCATCAGATGGACAGCAGTTCTGCTTCGGGCTGGTGCCCCAGGTTTGACGAGCCCGCTTTGCTGCCGGCACTCCAGGATGTTTTGGAGTGTCGCTGCCTGCAGATCTGGTGGGGACACCTTTAGGTGGATGGGTCACCCAGAAGTGAAGCGGACTGGTGCAGTAAGGCCAGTTTAAAAGCACCCATGTATGTATGTTGACTTCTTAATATCATCGCCGGCATCCGAGTGTACATCTGTTGAAACTAGGGATCGCACATTCCATATCTACAAATATAATCCATGGAGATGATCAACACACACTTGTTTTTTCATCCAGGCAAGCCCTGAATTCCAGCGTCTTGTGCACGCATAATAACCAAAATATATTTTTACACGTGCACAAAATACATATGTGCCTGTATTTTGGCAATTTCTCATAGGTCAAAAATATATTTCATCTTGCACATTTACGCTAGCTGATAGAATTCTGTGATGACAATCCAGAACATTGGGTCACCTTCTTCGATAAAGTGCAGACTGCACTGTAGTCTGTTCCACATTTCGTCAGACCCGAATAGGAAAACCTCCCTGAATAATCTATTTCAGCACTAGCTGTACCCACAAAACAGGTGGTATCATCGAATTTGTGGTACCCACTTGACTCAAACATTTTTGGATACTTTTCAGTCCAGGTCAGGGCGAAAGCCAGTGCTCATTAATAAACTGAACTGAACGGAACTTTTCAGTACCCAAAATAGTGTGCGATTGGGTACCCGGAATACCCAAATAAAGAAATACCAAAACATCACTTTTGTCCTGATCTTTTTTTTAGAAAACCTTTTGGTTATTTTTTTGGGGGTTTGCATAATTGTAGGTTCTCAAATGATGTTTGGGTGCTGATACAAATGCCCAATATGGTACCCCAAAATGCAGATATCACCTGTGACTACCAAATTGGGTACCCATGTTGGGTCTGGTTTCTGGACTAGTTGAAATGAATGAAGCAGCTCCTGCCTCAGAGCAATGGTTTCAGGCTTTGTACAAATTCAGGTGGATGTGTCTGCATTGGTTGCGCTCTGTTTCAAAGGATTTCTTTACCACCATAACAGCCAGAATTTTTCTTTTTTCTTCTTCCTGTTTCTTAATTTTTTTAAATGAAAGCTGGCGTTCGGGACACAAACTGCGAGTTCTCTGTTTGCTGCAGTTGGGTATTCTTCTCCCTCAGTGGGGTCATGCCCTACACAGAGCCAGGCCACCCTCACTGAACAAGGTGTAGACAAGCACCTTGCTCGGGGGGTGCGGGGAGGGTAGCCTCCTGGAGGCAGCACTAAGAGGTCCAAGTGACTCTTGGAGCATGCTACCTGCAGAAATCCAAGCAAGAAGTTCTAATGCTGTTTTGGCCAACACATGTGCATTATTATGCATTATTATGTGTTGGTATCTGGGCATTTCATGGCATGCAGTGGCATTTGAACTTGGGCATTTGCTTTGGGAGAAAGGGAGAGTAAAGCATTGATGGTGAATGTTCTAGGGAAAGGGATCAACGTAGGTCTCTGTGTGGCTGACTGGTGGTCATGCCTACAGTGGAAACCAATAGGTTTTGGCACCTAACTGGATGTTATCAGATGGTCTGGGACTCCATGTTGCCTCCCCTTACCCCAGATTTACCCACCTGTGTAAAAGGCAGCCACCAGATATTCACAGCTCCACACAGCATCTTCCCCAGAAAGACAGAGCACCCTCTGCTGGGTAACATGGCCTGAACTGGGGTAATGTGCTGCCCCAGGGCCACCTCTTGTCTGATGGGGGGGGCATGGTGTGGGCCACGTTCTCCACTTTGGAATTACGGCCACAGACTAGAGTGGTCACAGGAGCAACCACAGCTCTACCGGGGGGGGGGCGGCATGGGGGGACCGTGGCCAAGGGAACCCATCAGCTTATCTGCTGGGGTCCTGGAGGAGCCGACGTGAGACAGCTGTGGGGGTGGGGCATGGAGAAGCTCCAGGTTCTGGACGGCTCCCAGCCCATGTGATATCACCCACTGAACCCAAAATACCGAAGTGACCAAAATAACTAAAGTGAAAATAACTGAAACAGACACTAGAACAAGGGGACGCTCCATGAAATTAACTGGCAGGAGACTTATAGCAAATAAGAAAGAGAATTTTTTTTCACTCGGCACACAAATAACTTGTAGAGTTTACTGCCATAGGAAGTGGTCAAAGCCGGTAGTGTAGCTAGTTTTAAAAAGGGATTGGTAAGATCTTGGATGGTAGGTCCATTAATGGCTCTTAGCCAAGTAGGTTTGGGGGAACATAACCTTTTATGTCGTGGGCTGGAACAGCAGGCAATGGGTTGCACGTCGTGACCTGTTGGGTACTTCTCCCAAGAGACAGAGATTGGCCACGGTCGGAGACAGGATGCTGAGCTTGATGGACTGTTGGCCTGACCCAGTGCAGCACTGCTTATCTTCTTAGATACTCATTTCTGGAACTGCAGCCGGAACCGAATAGTAATAACGGTTCATATCTGCTTTGTCAGGTCCAACTCAAAATCAGTGAAATGATGGGATATATTTATTTGCCAAGGATATTTCTTTCATCTCTAGTTCTGTCATAAGGTAACTTGGGAGAGAAGCGGCATAATCATTTATCTTATTGAGGGCAAGATATCTAGGGCTAGTGTTAGCCCCGCCTTTGGGCCAACTGTGGCATTCTCCATATTACTAGGGAACGTAGGGTGTAAACAGAAGTAGCAGCTGTTACAATGTGATCCAGGCCAGGAAGCTGCTGGCAACAGGGTCAGGATTGGGTCTGTCCAACCAACAAGCATGCCGGTGGCTGGGCCACCGGGGAGGGTGGAGAGCCGTACCGATGTGCGGCTGGCTGGTCCCGCGCTGCACCCAGTTCTCTGCCCCTGCCATGACAGCCTAGGACGCCTAGACCCAATCCAGACTGGATCACGGTGGGCTATATAAAAAACGTTATCACCCACTGTAGCTTGATCAGGCAGACAACAGCCTGGGCTGTGACCTCGGAGGTCTCTGGGATCACTGCCCATGCCCAGGCTAGCTGCTACCATGCCTGGGAAAAATCCTAGGTGAACAACTGGCAGGGCTCCAAAAAACGTGACGGTGGCCCGAAGGCCACAGCAGGCTTAAGCGGGCCACTGTCACGTTTGTTAACACACTAATAGATCTACTTTGGTAGCTCTGTGCTGTCACTAACTGAAAATCAGTCCTTTTGATTTCAGAATTGCCTTTCCTGGCAACACCACGTTTCTCGTGCTGTAGGCAAAGTGTATATTTTTTTCTCACTGAGATGTTGGACCAAATCCAAATAGGAAATTCCTTTAAAACTCCCTGACTACTACTATTTATTATTATTATTATTATTATTATTGTTTTAGTGTTTTTGCGATCCTGGTGAGTTTTGTGCCTTTCTTTATGATACAAAATTAACATTTGGAGCAGAAGCAAAATAGTCCTGGGATGCTATGATGATTCCACTTGTATGCGACTGATTTATTTCTATACGACCTTTTGCTTTTGGGGTTAAATTTAAGATTAAGAGATGGGAAATGTCTTTTTTTTTTTTTTTTTTAAAGCTAAAGAGAATGGTTTTCTGTATAGGATTTTATGATATGAACTTTCCTTAGAATCATTATGCATAAAAAGTAGATCTTTTAAGAGCCAATAGCCTCCTATCAAAGGAGCCACGATTGCTAAGGTCAATCGGCCTCATGGAGAATTACGAGGCCAACTTGATTTCACTGTTGTAACATAGCACGTTCCTGGATTGTTCAAGAAGGTATTTAAAACTACTTATTACAGCAGGGTGGATAACTACCAACTATTGTGTGTGTGTGCAGAGCTAAAAATAGCCACTGTAGGTGGATTTGTAATGCACAGGAAAGAATGCGCTCTTTGAGGTGAGGTTTAGAAATTCTTTAGTTGTCTGATTAGCCCTAATAATTACATTTTAGTTATAATTTTCAGAAGGGCTTTCATGTTGAGGCTGTTGTTTTTCTGGAACATTTCCTTCCTTGTTCTTGTGGGGGGTTTTTGTTTTGTTTTTAAAAAAATTGCTTACAGATTTTTTTGATTTTTTTTTAATGCAGCAAAAATTTACAGGGTATACTGTTAAACCATTTTGTATGCAAGGTTTTAAGGTAGGATGAATCCTCCTCCCCACCCCACCAAAAAAAAACCCTCTTGCTTTTACAAATCCTAATATTGATAGAAATGTTTTCATAAGTTTCTTTTTTATAAGAAAGGGAGAAAAGATCAAAATATCTCCATGTAATGTGTGCATTTTAAACATCACAGTGTTCTATTATGCCAAATCCCGGCCCCAAAATTTCAAGTGATCTACTTATTTTCTTGTACAAAATGAATGAGTGAATGAATGTCCACAAAGCTTTATTATGAGAGATCCCCTTAAAATTTCAAGTTCTTTCCTTGTCCAAAATGAACGAAATCCATCTGTAAAAATAATTGTTCATCTAACATAGCAGTAAAGAACCTTTTCCCTCCTATGGACTGCTTTGACTGCTAGTAAAAGCTCCATGCTACCTATGGTGATGGTTTGGAAGCTGCAGCTAGTGCAGAATGCCGCAGCCCGGCTCTTGGTGGGGCTGGGTCGCAGGGAGAACATTACACCAGTGCTCTGGTCTCTGCACTGGCTGCCAACAGTCTTACGGGCTCGATTCAAAGGGTTGGTTTTGACCTATAAAGCCCTACATGGCCTGGGCCCTGCCTACTTGTGAGATGGTCTCACTCCCTGGGTTCTAGACTGGCCCCTGTGGTCGTCTGGGGGTGCAGGATAGGGTGTTCTTGGTGGCCGCACCTCTGGAATTCCCTCCCAGTGGGGGCCCGTCTGGCCCCGGACCTCCCGACCTTTCATAGGAATTGTAAGACCTGGCTGTTCCGTCAGGAGTTTGGTGAGGGAGAGGGTGATTGGGGAGGGTGGAATGGGTTTTTTTCTGTGTTTTTTATTATTATTTTTCTACTGGGGGATATATTTTAACTGTTTTGTTGTATTTTATATTTATCACTGTTAGCCGCCCCCGGGCTGCCTGTGGCAGGAGGGGCAGGATACAAAATTTGTTAAATAAATAAATGTTGTATATTGTTGTTTGTTTACATAGAACCAGCAGGCCCAATGGTGGCTAGTCCGCCAGGTCTGTCTGAACACACCCATCACCTCCTTGAAGCACTAGCCCTCACATGCCAATTGGGCTCTGGGGTCGGTTTTGCCAGGACTAAATGAATCTATTCTTAGGAAGTTCACAAACTGAATTGAGTTAACAATCCTCGGAATGTTAACTTTCCAATGAATGTGAACCCTCCCCGTTTCCTTCCCCACTTGCCTGATACCATTAACCCCAATCTTGACTGGGGAGAGTCATCTGTAATGTTGGATATTTGGGGGGATGTCTTTGCCCCACCCCCAAGGCATCTGGGATTTACAGGTTGCTACTGCAGCCACTTTACCTCTAATTTTTGGATATGGCAGCTAGAAATGGTCATGGAGAAGAGAGGAGAGTTTCCTTTTTACAGCTTGCGTAGAGTTGAAATGGGCAACCGTAAGGAGTAACCACAATTTCAAATACCGTTTTGGGTATCTGAATCCGTGCATGAACAATTTTTGAGTACCTGAAAACTGATATTTTGTGTTTTGAGTACCCAGAATTACCTGAACCGCCCCCCCCCCCAAATACCTGCAAATCCAGGACTGGAAGCCAACATTTTGGGATCAGAGGTCAAAAAGTTGGGATAAAATTGGTATTTCAGTTGTTTGGGTACCTAATAAAATACTGTTTGCGTACCAAAAAGTATCCCAAATTTCTGAGTTGAAACGAGTACCACAAATTCAACTGGTGTGCTCCTTTTAGTGGGTACTTGTTTCAGCACTAATCTCAAGAAATTTCTAGTTGTAAACTACTGTTCACACCTTCTTTCCAAGTGATAGACCTTGAAATGTATTCAAAGTTTTATAAAAAAAAATAAGATCCGAAAATTTTAGGGGTGTGCAGAAGGCACATAATTCATTTTCACTTTTGTTTTTGTTTCCCAAAACCCATTTGTTTTAGGAAGGTTTCATAAAGGACTCTACCATTTTCAATTTTTTTCCATTTTATTAATATTATTATTATTATTATTAAGCTGTGCACATGTGCGGTCCTTTTCCAAAACTGAACCGACACTGCCAGCACCATTTTGGAAAAGGGTGTGCATGCACAAAATAGTCGTGGTGGCTATTTTTTGCATGCACAGTGATATTTTAACATTTTTATTATTTTCAAAATAGCACACCCCTAATAGGAATTAGCTCCCCATGCCCCCCTAACCTCCTTGCTGTTTATCTACCTGAGAGAGCCTCTGCCATCCGGTTCACTATCTTTCAATAACAAGAATGAAATGAACAGTTGCTTTCGGTGACGGGGGCCTGTGTCATTCTTCTGGAAGGTTATAGTATGCAAATCCTCTTCAATCACCTATTTTACCGAAGAGCTTAGTGGCTGCAGCCGTGCCCTCTGCCTTTTTAGTGCCATAACTTCTTGAATGTCCATTCCTCATTCTACTGTGCTAGTTTGGAATCTATTCTATCCCTTGTCAACATGGTATTGCTTCTTTCCAGTTCCTTCCATGGCCTTATAGTGAAGCTTTAGCACAAGAGAGAACTGATTTTGATTTAATTTGTAAGAATTTAATTATATTTGAGTTGTAAAAATAAATAAATAAATAAATATTTTGTTGAAGGAAAATCCGTTACCATAGTGTAAAAGGAATGATTAATAATGAGAAGCCAGTTCAACAGGGTAAATGCTCAATACTGATATATAACTTGACTGATCTATAACAGCTGGTATTTCCGTAGTGACGCAAGAACTTCTCATTGGGCATTTACTTTAACAGAATTCAACTTCCTAGTTAGTTAATCACACAGGAAAATATGTGCAGAGATCTTCCAGGGTGGGTTTTATTTTTCTGTAGGAGAATTGTATTTCGCAAAGAAACGGTATCACAGAATATTTGAGCCAGAAGGGATTTTTAAAGCAGAGCTAAAACAGGTAGCACATTTGCTATCTGAGAGTAATATCCATTTTTTGGAGTAGTCTTATCAGGTGCCCGAGCAGTACCCAAGGACTGAGATGGGCACCTGATTACCTGAAAATACCAGGAATTACTGTTACTGAGATCCCATTTTACTGATCAGTAAATGGGAAAATCAGTACTGGAAGTTGGAAAATTAATACCTGATGTTGGAAAATTGAGATGAAAAAATGGGTAAATAGGTAACTTGATTACTACCCAACATTACCAAGTCAGATCAAGTAAGTGCAATTCCTTTCAGTTCTGCTTAATGTCATCTAGTCCATTCCTCTGCCCCGAAGCAGGACTAGTTATCCCTAAAGCATCCCCAAAAGATGATTATTTAGCCAATTTTTAACCACTTCCTATTTGACCAAGCCTCTCTGGGTAACTTGTTCCACTGTTTGAATCCAGTCGTCCTGACTAGAAAATTCTTCCTGATGTTTGCTAGAAGTGTGCAGAAGGCACATCATCATATGTTTTCATTTACAAAAACCCCTTCGTTTTTGTGGTTTTTTTTTTTTTT
>QEPC01009477.1:6718267-6770320 GCA_003113815.1 Sphenodon punctatus | reverse complement strand
GAGGTTCTTGCTTTTACTTGGCAAGGATCGGGGCAATTCTCAGTTTGTTTTCGTGTGTAAGAACAAGCCGAGAACCCTGATTCTTGTTGAGAAACATGAAAATCTGAGAAGCAAGTTTCAGCCCTAGGGCTGGTTTGAAACATCCCTTCTGTTTTCACGGAACAGTTCCATAACAATGGAACGGTTGTTGAAATTTCAATCGGAATTCTGAGCAGCTGTATTCTGCATGCACAACTGGCCTCTGGCTGTACTGTGCATTCAGAAAATGGCTCCCAGATGTAACTTCACTGCCATTTTGTGTACAGCCAGGTGCCATTTTGCATATGTGCAAAATGACCAACATTTTTTTATTGTTCCAGTGAACAAAAACCGGAATGATCATTTGTTCTGATTTTCACTTAGACTGATTGAACTGACCGGCTCTGTTGAAAGTGGAAACTGGTAGGAAACAGACTTTCACCCCTATTTTTGATGTTGAGTTCTTCTAAAGATTTGGATTATGACGTGGAGCATCGGCATTTCAGACATCACTTCTACAGCACTCTTGTGTGTTTCTTAAGCCACCTTCCTAAACAGGTCTTGTTCTGACATCTAAATGTATGCCTGAAAATGGACACACAGCTTGTGTAGCTTGATGGATGCCATCAAGCCAAGGCCGTTTTTGCCGTACTGTCTTAAATATGAAATATTGGCATGAAAGTAGGGCTGAAACAAATATCTAGTGTGATTATTGAAATCAACAAATTCAACATACTTGCACCTTGTTTAATGACAAGGATGTGAAATAGTATTCACTTTCCGCTTTGTTTGCAATTTCAAATATTTGTTTTGGTAATTTTGTTATTTCAATATATTATGGTTGGTATTTTCGTTATTTTGGTTACTTCAGGATTAGGTACATAAGGGCTGATCTGAGGTGTGTGCTGGGTGTGCTCTGAATGTGCAGCAAGCACATGCAATATGTGTACATGGAGTATATACAATTCACACACAGCATATACATACATTGCATGTCCGTTGTGTGTGTATATATGGTAAACATGGCATGCATATGCCTTGGACTGGAGACTTTGTACTGAAGAATACCGAAGTGACTGAAATGTCAAACACAAAATACTGGGTGATTTCAGACGTGACGGGGCGGATTTGCCCCGTCACGAAATGAAATTTGAATTCCCCGCCGGGATGACCCTGTCACGATCCTGGCAGGGAATCGGGGAGGGGGCAGGGCCATGCAGCGCAACGTGCGGATGCATGGCCCCGCCCGCTCCCCGCCGCACGACCTCCGGCCCTGATGCTTTGGCCGCTCACGTGGCAAATGTGATTCCTCGCCGTGGTAACATATGGGGGGGAAACATCCGTTTCTCCCAACAGACCTTACGTGGTTGCTGCCACCACAGGGGATTGACTGTGGTGGCCTTTGACCACGTAACGTCTGAAATCACCCACTGATGTGGGTGCAACGCAGAATCAAAGATAACGAATAAATGAATGTACGAGAACAATGACAAATTCAATTAGCTGCTCATATGAATGAATCTATGAATTATCTTTGCGAATATAAATTATGTTCCTTTCAGTCGTACATGATGCCATTTGGTAAAGAAGGCCTGAAGCACAATATTGTACTTGTTGGAAGGGGAAAAGAGAGAGTATGCTATTTGCTATAACAATTACATTTTGCCATGAACATTCCCATTAACCTTCAGAAGTGGCCAATTTGTGAAATGGCCACACTGACCTAAGTCATTTCCCTTAGAATTCAATGGGAGTTGGCCATTCTCGTCACTGGAAACCGTGAACATCCGGTCTTTTCTTGTTCTAGTAAACAAGGAACTACCCCTTGGGGGTACTGACTCCAATAAGATGCACAAAATGGTTGTCCAGAAACCTGTTTCCACCCTACTCTGCATTGGACGCACACACTTCTTTGTGTAGAAGAATTCTGGTTTCCATATATACCATATGTTGCAGAATATACCGAGTACTTGACAAAGACGGTAAAAATCTACTTCTGTTTTTACATATTTTACTAATTGTAAGCTGCCCTGAATTGCCTAAGGCAAGAGCGAGCAGGATACTAAATACTTATATAAATAAATAAATACTTGTAGATAGTATTTTTAAAAGAAAGGGGGGGGGGAATGCTCTAAACTCCTTAAATCTATTGTATCCTCTCTAGGGCTGTCCAAAGCTGGAAATGGCTTGGGAACGTGCAGTGCATTCCTGCATTGTACTCTAACTTGGCTAGTGATTATTAGTCTGCTATAAATAAGATTGACATTTCAGCTACTTATTTTGTAATGCTAAACGTCAACTCAAATAAGATAATTTAGGGTTTTTTCTCCCCAGTGTGATACAACATTTTCAGCATTTACAGACAATTCTATTTTTGTCCTTAATTGTTCCCATAAACAAGATCATTATTTTTCTTTAGTTGTCATCTACTTTTGTGTCCTATCTCTGCTTTCACTCTCATTTTCTTGGCCTGGAATGACTGACTCTGGTTCTTTCCTTGCTGATGAGTGGACAGAGAATTCTTGGATGGGGCATTGGTTGTTCGTTTTTGGTTTTTTTTACACCTTGTTGCAAAAGCCTTTTGCGTGTGCGCTTTAAGTCCAGTTAAGATTTACTTTAGGAAATCTTACTGAACCTAAATAAACATGATCCAGATTTATAATAGCTTAAAACTTGTATTTCTAGATTGATGGAATGAATATAAGGTGGCTTTCTATTGTGCCTTTTGTATACGTGGGAATTTGAGTTACTTTGTCAAATTGTCAGTTGTTGAGAACTAGTCGATCATTCACCTAACTCACTGACTTCTCTGAAGCTATTCTGGTTGACAACATCTGAGGATCTGGTCTAGACTGGAAACAATTATCAACCAGTATCTGGTAACCAGCCAGTAGAGTGGTATCTATTTATTTTTTGGTGGCTTTACTGGTTTACCACATTACCGAATAATACCACCGTGTATCACTTACTGTTTTGCCATTTGCTGTATTGCCATTTCCCCATAATTCCTTTCTTGGTTATCTGCCCCACCCCCTGCCTTCCTTGTCCCAGATCTGGTTTTATACTAGTAATGGTGATATCCAGTTACATAATGATGGGCATTTCC
This sequence comes from Sphenodon punctatus, assembly GCA_003113815.1. Taxonomy (NCBI): domain Eukaryota; kingdom Metazoa; phylum Chordata; class Lepidosauria; order Sphenodontia; family Sphenodontidae; genus Sphenodon; species Sphenodon punctatus. Next base: position 6,767,196 of record QEPC01009477.1, on the reverse strand, counting down.
AGACAAGACGCTCTCCACTCACTGCCCACCCACTGTACCTGTTGCAGGGCTGCAGTGTTGCCCTATGAGTGCCCTGTAACGTGTATAATGGGCGGTAGGTGGGTGGGTAGTGGGTGGAGAGTGTCTTGTCTGAAAACGCCCAAAGTGGTAATATGATACTGGTAATATGTTAAACTGGAAAACTGTCGCACCATTATCTGGTTATTCAGTTTGTTGGCTAGCCATGGCTGTAATCCGGTTAATGGCTGAATAGCTACCAAACTCTCTGGAATGGTAAATATTAACTGTGGATAGCAAATTTGATATTTCTTTTAACTCTAGTCTAGTTCTTGGAGAGCATGGTGACTTTGGCCACCATCCTCAAATTACTTACTCTGGAGTGGTTCCACTGATTTCAGTTGAATTACTCTGGAGTAATCTGCTTGAAGATCACAGTTTTTGTGAGAGGATGCAGTTGTTTTCACAGACGGATATGTTGTTGTAGTTATTGTTTACCTATAAATGTGCCTGGTGTGACACAGTTGTGAGCAGAATTGGATCCCTGCCCCAACTGGCTTACAGTCTAGAATGGGCAAGAGGAGGGGCACACAGGGAGAGACTGAGAGATGTTTTTGAAGCTGAAAGGTTGCAGGTGTACATGTTTTGCTTAGTGACATTAGAATAGAACCAGCGGTCACCCAATGAGGTTAATAGGAAGCAGATTGGACAGAAAAGTATTTCCATTTGTTTTAAATGTGCAATAAAATTGTGGAACTCATTGCTGGAGGATTTTGTCCAGGCCAGTCGTGTAGCAGGCTTCAAAAAGGAGGCTGGGTGAATTTTTGAAAGCTAGGTCCTTAAAAACCCTTAACTTATCCCTTGGGGTAGATTCCATCTGTTGCAATAACTCAAATGGTAGTGGCTCCCCAACTTTGCCCTTTTAGGACATTGTCACCTGCACACAGGTACAGAATTATCCCTAAAGGAGAGTTGGTTACCATTAACTGTGTGTGTGTGTGTGTGTGTGTGTGTGTGTGTGTGTGTGTGTGAGAGAGAGAGCGCAGAAACACCTTGGGGTAGAAACACCCCAATGCGTTTTACCATGGGCTAGATTCTACCCCAATATGGGGTAGAAATCTACCCCTCGTGTTCTGATTTTTAACATGTTTAAATTCATTTCCCCATACAGTAGATTTCTACCCCAGGTAGAGGTCTAACGTGAGTTGACACATTCGACACTTTAAGTGTCAAAGACTGGGGTAAACATCTACCCCAACATTGTATTTTTCATGGGTTGAGTTGAGGGTTTTTAAGGGTTACTAGTTGGGTTGGTCAGGAGTACAAAACCCTTGACTGTTGCAAACTGGGGGCATATGGTATGAAATGGATGATTCCTTTGAAACCTGCTATGTGCTCCCCTCTGAGTCTGGTTGGTGTCGGGGACAGAATGCTGGGCAGGATGGACCATGGATCAGACCCAGTAAATGGCACCCCTTATGTTCTTAGTTACAAAGGAGGTGTGGGATCATGAAGAGAGAAACTGTAGGAAAAGCCAATGGTAGATATAAGTTTATTGCAAAAGGGCCTATTGCCCAGGACAACATCATCATCAATAATAATAATAATAATAATAATAATAAATTAGTACATTCTGTGAGGGACAATACGGGGAGGTGAACAGAGGAAAGGGGTGGAAGTCGGGGTGCAGGAGTCTCTTTGCCTCAACTGGCATGCTTTCAGTCCGGTTGGCACAGGAAAAGACAAGGAAGATTAACAACCTTAGCTTACCATGCTCCTATATTTTGCAGGGTGATTAAATTTCCTCTAAAACATTGTAAAAAGCAGCATTGTTCTCTTTTAACAGTGAAAACCTCTTCCCGTAAACATGAAAAGTAATTGTTTGACATCAGTGCTGCTCTTAAGAACACATTTGGCTGATGCGTGGATCGGTTCAATTTCTTTGGTGATGTGTTTTGCTCTTTTTTGACACACCTAAATAAGTGCACATTTTTACACATGTATTTCTGATCACCGTCAAATGGTTTCCCTGAGTGGAGAGAGCGCTGATGGTTCATTGTGAGAGAAATAAGCATTTGATGAGGAAACAAAATGCATGTGGAGCATTTTACAGACCTTGGGTCCAATCCAGACTTTGCACACAAATATGCATGCATGCAGTGCATGCCCACGCGTTGGCATGCATGAGAGAGATGGATCAAGCCAGATGGATCAACCCGTTGTAAACAGACAGAGGAAGGCAGGCAGGTAGTTAAACTCGTAAGCCTGCAGCACAGCAGAGCCAGAGTGAGGGTATTTTCAGATGTGACGGGCCCGGAGGCCCGCCACTCTGAACCCCGGACCGGGATCTCTCTCAGATCCTGGTCCGTGATGAAGCCGGCCATCCTTCAGACGTGCCGGCACCATCACTGTGGGGAATCGGGGAAGGGGCGGTGCTGCGCAGCGCGATGTGCAGCCACACAGCCCCGCCTCCCCCGCACTCTCCTGGCCGCCCGCCTACGGGAAGACGGGCGGGCGTAGCGGCCAAATGAGGCCACTGTGCCCGACCCCGTCCCATGGTGGGGGCCTGATTCCGGGATGGGGCTGGCGAGCAGACGTGCAGCGCGGCCATTGCCAGCCCTGTCCCGGATCATGGCCACTCTAACCACGGTTCTCAGCCTCTGGCCGGCCAGAGGTTGAGAATCGTGGTTAGGTTTGACCCCCCCACCAGAGATTCACTGTGTTGAACATCTGGCGGGGATCAAACAGACGTTCACGGGAATGCCACTACCACAGGGGATCCACCGTGGTCCACTGTGGTGAAAGGCGTTTTCGTAATGTCTGAAATCACCCTAAGTTGTGCACCTTCTAAATGACGTCTAACTTCTCCACATAGGAAATGCATAAATAATTGTTCCACGGACGACTCCTTTGCACAGCCCTATCACAGTTGGGAAGAGAACGCAGAGCGTTTCGTATGTTACCTTGCTGGATTCCCTTCACTCCCTTGGCTTTTGTGGCTCTGTCCATAACTGGTTCTCCTCCTACCTCTCTGACCGCTCCTTTAATGTGTCTCTCTCCAACTCCACCTCCTCCTCCTTCCCCCTCTCAGTTGGTGTTCCTNTGTGTGTGTGTGTGTTGTGGCATGAACAAATCGGTAGAAAACCACACAAACCATCTTCATACAGCCCTCTTGCAGCAGGGGAAAGCAGCTTGAAGCTATGGTCCATTTCCTTCCCCACCGTGAAGGGTTTGTGTGAATGAGTCATTCCTAAGATTAGGCTTTCTGGAATGTGAAGCACATTCTGGAAAATTAACTTGGGGACCTGCGCTTCTTTTCTGGTCTTCAATAGCGGTGAAATTCTGTGTCTGACTGGATTCTGTTTTTTATTAATCCCATCAGTTTGGTCCAAATGAACGAAAATCGCAATGAATGATTATTCCAAATTTTTTATTTTTAGGTTTTTTTGTTGGATTGATTGGAATTTTGTTTTTGCGCATGTGGAAGTTAACTTTGAAATAATAAGTTTTCCCCCAAGTCTAAGGGTTTTTTAGATGAGCGGGTGAATCTAGCGGATTGAGAAATACGCTCTTTAAAAAGTCGCATGGGGAGCATTTACCTGCACCAGAAGTCGCCAACCGCCATTGAAAACAGCAGCACCCAGAGGCTCGCACGGTATTTTTTTAAACTGGATTTGTAAAACCTTGCTATTGAGCTTGTGAGCGGGGGTCCACGGGCCATGGGATTGAGCCCAACAAGAAAACAAAACAAAAAAAATCAATGCAACACACCCCCCCTGAAACTGAAATTAGATCTGAAAATCATGAAAAACTGCAACTGAAAAATCCGAAACCAAAATCCACCCCTGGAATTCCATCACTACTTGCTATTTCCTGATTTGGTCATTTACCAACTTTCAAAAGTCCACAACCCTCCTACTTCACTGACTTCAAGGGGACGGCTCTAGATTGGGGATTTCAGCCGAGGTGTGTCTTTTCCCTAAATTGCAGCACGCGGTGGTATTCTAATCCTTGGCCCACCATGCTTTGCTCTACCAGTTCCCTTCAATCCTGCTTTGCAGCATTCCCTGCTGTTTCAGCCTTGATCTCTCACATAACTCTGCTAGTGCACATCAGTCCTGGCTTTCAGTGCTCGTATCTAGTTTCTCTCTTAACCTTAGCTTGCCAATTGTGCCTGATTATGTTATGGTTTTGTGAAGTTGACAAACGTGCACCAGGGACTGAGATGAAAGACCGGCAAATACCTTCTGGCAGAAAAATGCTATTTGGAATGTATGAGTTCAAACAGAAACCAAAGGGTTTAATCCTCCCTCTGTTGGAATCCTCTGTATTTTGGCTTGGGGGGTCGTTGGAGCTAGGGTAGCACCCTAGTATACAGAATGGCTATTGTGTTCACACTCCTTAAGTCTAAATTCAGGATCCCTCTGCCTCTTCTTCTTCTTCCTAACGTTGTCACCATCTATTTGATCAGGGTCGGCAGCTCCTGTTCTCCATGTTCCTCTGTCCAAAGTATCATCCTGGCTTGAACCTCATCCTATCTTCTCTTCCACCATCTCTTGTTAGGGTCTGTCTCATAACCTTGTGTCCATGGGTGTTTTTAAACAAGGTGCTACCATGCAAGGCCACCCATCAACCACTCATCTGAATGCCCATGTGAAGGTGGTGCAGGGGGATGCACACTCCTTTCATCCATCCAGCACCCACTCATGGACCACTGCTGAAATATCCAGAGCATGCTACGTGGGGGAAGCCAAAAAAAGTGCATGGGAAAAGATGCCTGAACATCTCCTGCCCATATGAACTGGGGCACCCACTCACACCAGCAGACAGGTCCGCGGCCTGGCCACCTCCCTGGTCGCACCCACAGCCCTACCGGGAGCTCTTAAAGGACACGTGCATGAAATACAACACTGTGTTGAGACAGAGCACAACAACCCCCCTTGCAACGCATGAGAGAAGAGCCAATACCATGGAGAAGAGCAGCTCAGACAGCAGCGTCCTGTGTGTCCTGCCCAGTATGCGCCTCTGTTGTTGCCCTGGACTGCCAGCAGCTGCAGCAACTCCCAGGGCTGTCTCTTATACACATCTAGATGTGTATAAGAGACAGGTGCCATGGAGGACAGCAGCGTCCTGTGTGTCCTGCCCAGTATGCGCCTCTGTTGTTGCCCTGGACTGCCAGCAGCTGCAGCAACTCCCCAGGTCATGGGCAGGAAGGGGTTACTGGCTGCTGCGGCTTCATGTTTCCATGGTGTCCGTGGCTGTGTGTCATGGCAGAGGGTGGGGCTTGGGGAGGGGCAACGGCTGTCCGTATGAGTTGTTTCCATGGCCAGTCCATGGTGATGGGAATGTGTAAAGACTGCTTTCCTGGCCATGGTAGCCAGACACTCTGGGAACAGTCAGTTAGAATCCCTCCCCACTCCATGTGCGTGGCTGCTCTGCAGCAGTGCCACTAAGCAGCCATGGACACCCTCTCAAGTCTTGCTAGTTTTAGAAACACCCCATGTCTTCATAACTTCGTGTCTATGTCTTCAAGGTTCTTCATTTTTCAGCCAACACATTCTGGATGCTCTTTGGTCACATGGACCAAATCTTGGTCATATCAAGACTTGGTCTTTCCCATTGTCCTATTAAACTTTTCCTTTACTGCCGCATGAAGTTGTTAATTCCTTCAATCTTTTTAATTTAACTGTACATCACAACTTGCCTTTTTACGGTTGCATAAACCTTGCTCTTAAGTTGAAATGGAATGCTGTGGTTGCATAAAACTCCTGTAAACTCTTCCCATTTCCATGAACCTCTTTTCAAGTGACTGTTTCTACGAGATCCGGTCTTGTTGTTACGAAGTATTTTATTTTGAAGCTAGTGCCACGTAGGTCCTCCTTATGGAAAAAGACTTGGAGAATTTAATTGGCCTGGAACTAAGAAGGTTCTGTAGAATTATGACCACTTTTGGTAGAAATTAATCTTAAAAACCTATTGGATGAGATTATATATTTTATAGGATTCTTTTGGAAATCATGCTGTAGAATTCTGTCACAGTGATGTTGCCTGGCCATGATTCTCAAATAACTTACTCTGGAGCATTCTGTGTTTGACTTTTTGGATGTTGCAGTTGAAGTCCTCCTACATCTAAGCAGCCATCCTTGGAGATCCCTTCCAACTTTGATTGTGTGGAGCAAGAGGTTTGGAGAGTGTGACTTCTGTTAAATTCTTATGAGACTATGGAAAGGCTGCCGCAGAACCATGGAATCGCCATATTTTGCGCAAGTTTTTGCACATTTTAGGTTTTTTTTAAAAAGCCTAAAATATGACAAGACTTGGATTGACATTGTGAAAATCTCAGTGTAGCAGGGAGCAGCATATTAAGGCTGCAGTACCTTTAAGAGGACCAGATTGGAGCTGAGGCCACACCCAGTCTACAGTATAAAGCCAAGGAACAGGAAGTGCAGAGTGAGAAGCAATCCAGAAGCCAAGCAGAGCACATAGCAGTTGGAGTGCTGAAGGTCATGCTAGGCGGAGGAACCTGGAGCTGATGGAAGTAGCTTGAGTGAGGTACATGTGAGAATTTATCCTTCTCCCCTTGCGAACTAGACTGGCAATCCCAACTTGAGCCTGTCTCATTCCTCTGGAGCTCTGCCACCTGTGGGTCAGCCTGGGCACTTGCCCGGACAGCCGCCTGTGGTGCCTGTCCAGTTGGGCCAACCATTGCTGAAAAGAATGTCCACTATTACAAATACACTAAATATGAGGAATTTGGTGGACTTGTATTCATTTGAATGGAGTGCATTCAAAGCAGTATTATTCACTTCCTGCTGTGCTCAGAGGCACAAATACTCCTTTCCGTTGCTTGGTGTTTTATTTGTTCTGTCATTTGTTTACTTGGTATTTCAGTATTTTGTTTACTACTTCTGGGGGGGGGGGGAATGCAGTCTGGGGCTGGTTTCTATTTCACCCTTTCCCAGTCCGTAGACCTGGCCCCTGGCCCCAATTCCTATATCCAATCTCTGACAGAGTTCAGGGTTGGAGGAGGAAAGATGAGGGATGTACATAAGGAAAGGGGACCAATCCATGGCACAAATCTATGATGTGGACCCTCCTCTTTCTGCCTCCAACTCCTATATGGCCCCTGGATCTTGTAGTAAGTTTTAAAGTGGCACCTGAGAGAGAGGAGGTTCCCCGCCACCCTTATGTATCCACTTGTTCTGTTTGGTTTGGTTGTACGATTATTCAGCTGTTCAGTTCTTCGGTCTTTAAGGCCATTCTTAAACAGACCCGGCTGGGAGGTGGGTCCCTGTGTGCTCCACCAAGCGCATATGGACTTCGCACAGTGGGAGGGGGCGGGGCCAGGAGGGTGCACCCGCAACCATGCACCGCCCATTCATGCCCTTGCACAGAGCAACCGGGAAAAACCCTGTGTTGGGAGATGGGGGGAGGTGCATGGGTCGTGGGAGCACGTGCTCACCCACTGCCACTTATAGACAGGTGTTTACACACGTGTCCACTAGGTGTACATGCCTGGGTGCGTCCTAGCTGAAAATGGCTGTAAATATTAGTGAATACGTGTGCAAAAGCACTAGCAGTGCTGAAATGAAGGAACTAGGAATGGGAGTCGGGAGGGGTTTTGGTTTCATTTTTTTCCAGTTTAGGTTCTCCTTGATTTTTGGATCTTGTTTTGGTTTTGTTTTTTTTGCACTGATTTTTTTTTTTTCCCCCTCCATTCTTTTTCCTCATTGATGTCAAAGGAATTTGCTCCCATTGACTTCAATGAGAACAAACTGGGAAAAAAATCTGTGTAAAAAAATAATAATTTTAAAAAACCAAAACGCCGGAACTGAAAAAGAGCCGCAATTTCGGTTTATAGTTTTAAAACCGAAACATCCATTTTGGGGCGGGGTCATTTCAGTTCTATCCGAAACCAAAATTTCCATCCCTGGAAGGAACCCAAACAACTGAACCAAAATATCGGAAACAGATTTCCAACCAAAGAACTATACATCATTCACTTCATTGGATCTGTATCAAAGTAAGCAGATTCAACAAATAAGCTATTTGCTGTGGATATTCGTTTCGGCTCTAGGTATATACTCACTAGGGCTGGTTCAAAACAGCCTTTCTGATTTCACAGCAAAGTTCTGTAAAATCAGAATGTTTGTCAAAATTCTGTGCAGAATTCTGACATTATAGGCATCACAGAGACACGGTGGAACGAGGATAACCAATGGGACACTGTAATACCAGGGTACACAATAGATCGGAATGACAGAGTAGACAGAGTTGGTGGTGGGGTGGCTCTATATGTAAAAGACAACATTGAGTCAAGTACAATTAAAAATTTTAAGGATGCAAACTGTTCCCTAGAATCTCTTATGGATAGAAAATCCAGGTATAAAGGGGAAGAGTATCGCAGTAGGGCTATACTATCGTCCCCCTGACCAGGACTGAGAGATTGCTAAAGCAATGCTAAAAGAGAGTAGACAGGCTACTAAAGTCGGCAACATAACAATAATAATGGGTGACTTCAATTACCCTAATATTGATTGGGAGAATGTTTCCTCGGAGCGGGACGTGGAGGTCAAATTTCTGGATGCTGTAAATTACTGCTTCCTAGAACAGCTGGTTCTGGAACCAACAAGAGGAGGAGCTATTCTAGGTCTAGTCCTGAGTGGCATGCAGGACTTGGTGCAAGGAGTAACTGTGGTGGAGCCACTAGGCAATAGCGATCATTATATGATCACATTTGAGATAATTTGTTGAGGGAGAAAGACAAACAAAAGTACAGCGGTAGCATTTAACTTTAAAAAGGGAGACTATGACAAAATGAGGAAACTAGTGAAAAAGAAACTAAAAAGCCCAGTTGCAAGGACTATGCGTTTGCAAGAGGCGTGGAGGCTGTTTAAAAGCGCCCTTCTGGAAGCCCAGATTAAATGCATCCCGCAAGTTAAAAAAGAAAGCAGGAAGACCAAACGTCTTCCACTGTGGCTAAATGGGGAGGTGAAGGAGGCTATTTGAGCCAAAAAGGTATCCTTTAAGAAATGGAAGGCTAGTCCCAATGTAAATGATACAAAAGAGAATAAACACTGGCAATGTAAATGTAAAGTGTTAATACAGCAGGCCAAGAGAGATTTTGAAGGGAGGCTTGCTAAAGAGGCAAAAACAAGCAACAAAACCTTTTTCAAATGCATCAGAAGCAAGAAGCCTGCTAGGGAGTCAGTTGGGCCATTAGATGACAATGGAGTAAAAGGGTCACTCAGGGAGGATAAGGACAAGCAGAGAAGCTGAATGAGTTCTTTGTGTCGAACGGGTCTTTGCTGCGGAGGATTTTGCGAGGTACCCACGCCGGATCCTTACTTTGTGGGTGAGGAATTAGAAGAGCTGTTATAAATCGATGGGACATTGGAGGATGTTCTAGGGCAAATTGACAAACTGAATAGTAACAAGTCACCAGAGCCAGATGGCATTCACTCCAGAGTTCTGAAGGAAGTCAAATATGAAATCGCAGACCTACTGTTAGTAATTTATTTATTTTTATTTATAATAACATTTATATGCCACCCCCTCCTGCCTCCAGCATCTCGGGGCGGCTCACAACAGTTTAATTTTTTTAAAAAACATTAAAAACAAAGAACAATAATTACAATTAAAAACAATATAAAACCCCATCACCCCCTACCCTACCCTAACCCAACCTACCCACCCCATCTCCCTCGGGAAAGTTCTGGCGGAACAGCCAGGTCTTACATTGTCAGCAAAAAGAGGGGAAGCTGGCAGCCAAGCAGATCTCTGACAGGAGGGAGTTCCACAGCCACGGCGCAGCCATGGAGAACACCCTCCTCATAGTAGACACCTGGGAACCCCGAGGAGGGCGCCCCCAGCTGACCGCAGGGGCTGCTCCAGGACCCGGAGAGTGAGGCAGTCCTGCAGGTAGGTGGGGCCCAAGCCATTTAGGGCTTTAAAGGTCAACACCAACACCTTGAATTGGGTCCGGAAGCCTACCGGCAGCCAGTGCAGAGAGCGAAGCACCGGTGTAATATGCTCGCGTCGCATTGGCCTGTCCCCGTTAAGAGACGAGCTGCCACATTCTGCACCAGCTGCAGCTTCTGAACTGCAGGGTAGCCCCACGTAGAGCACATTGCAGTAATCCAGTCTCAAGGTAATAAAAGCATGGATGACTGTGGCCAGGTCCAAGTCCGAGACATATGGCCTAAGCCAGATGCAATTGGCGAAACGCTCCCTTTGCCACAGCCGCCACCTGGGCATCTAGGCGGAGCTGTGGGACAAGGAGCACCCCCAGACTCCAGGCCTGAGAAACCAGGGGAGGATGGAACCCATCAATGATGGGGGCCACCACTCACTCGGCCTTCCCCACAACCATCACCTCAGTCTTGTCAGGATTTAGTCTCAGGCGTCTCGCCCTCATCCAATCCCCCACAGTGGACAAACACCGGATAAACACCGAGACTGCGGGTCCTGAGTCGGAGGAAAATGACAGAGATAGCTGGGTGTCATCAGCATATTGATGACATCTCACTCTATAATCCCTGACAACCTCCCCCAAAGGCTGCATGTACACAATGAACAAGAGAGGGGATAAGATGGCACCTACGGTACTCCACACGTGAGGCCCCGGGGGGAAGATGAAAACTCCCCCAGGATCACACGTTGGGTTCTCCCAGCCAGGAAAGAGCAGAACCATTCAAGAACAGTTCCGCCAATCCCTGCCCGGTCCTGCAGCTGAGTCACCATCAACAACTCATGATCAACGGTATCAAATGCAGCCGAGAGATCTAACAGGATCAATAGGGTTGAACGACCCTATAGAGGTTGTCAGCCAAGGCCACAAGCACAGTCTTTGTGCCATAACCCGGACGAAAGACTGACTGCAAGGGATTGAGAAAGTTAACCCGGTCCAAATGCCACTGAAGGTGACGAGCCACCACCTGTTAAATAATCTTCCCTAAAAAGGGAAGGTTAGAGACTGGCCGATAACTGCCAAGGGCATCAACGTCCAAAAATGGTTTATTGAGCAGGGACCGCACCACCGTCTCCTTGAGACAGTCCGGCACCATGCTCTCCTCAAGGGAGGTGTTGACTATCACCTCCAGCAGTGACCCCAATGCCTCCCAGCTAGCCTTAACCAGCCAGGATGGGCATGGGTCTAGTTCACAATAGATGGTTCGAACCTTCCCAAGAGCATCCCCCACATCTGAGGGTGACACTGCCTGAAACTCATCTCATAAAACAGTACAAGAAGGGGCTTCTACTGCCTCTGACCCATTCTCTGCAAAAAAAAGTAGCATCAAAACTGGTGAATTTGAGAGATTTTTATCTGCAAAAACGTCCGCAAACAAATCACAGCAAGCATTTTATGGTTCTACATCCAGGTGGAGGGAGGCTGGACTGACCAGTCCCCTCACCACTCAGAACAGCTCAGCCAAGCGGGACTTAGCAGATGCAATGCAGGCTGCAAAGAAAACCTTCTTTGCTCTCCGCACCGCAACGGAATAGGTACGTAACCAGACTCTATGCTGCAACAAGTCAACTTCAGTACACGAATGACACCACCGTCACTCTAAGAGCCACCCTTCCCACTTCATCCACCGCAGCTCCCTGGTATACCATGGGGAGCTGCGTCGTCGGCAATTCAGGAGCGGATGCCTGGGAGCCGCACAGTCGATGCCCTCGGTCAGCCTGATATTACACCTAGACACGAGATCGTCGAGTGAGTGGTCATAGAGTTCAGAGGAAACATCCCCTAGAGCTATCTGGAACCTTCCAGGTTCCATAAGCCTTTTGGGGGCGAACCAACCTAACTGGTTCCACACCCTCCCAGGGGCCAACATGTGGCAGGATATCCACCCAGAGGGGATAATGATCCGTCCACGACAAGGGCACTGTTGACACTTCCCCCACCAATGGATCCCCTGCCTCAAGGCTTGTGCAAAATATCATGTCCAGGGTATGTCCTCCAACATGTGTAGGGCCCACTACTCTCTGAGACAGGCCCATGGTTGCCAGTGCGGCCATGAACTCACGCTCCACCCCTCCAAGACTGGCATCAGCGTGGATGTTAAAGTCCCCCAGAACTGTCGTCCTGGGGGACCGCAAGACCACCTCCGACACCAGCTCGGTCAGTGTGTGCAGGGAGGCTGCTGTACAGATGGGTGCATGGTATATCAGCAGTATCCCCACTCTGTCTCTGGTCAAATCCAACCCCAGATGGAGACCCTCTATACCCATGATAGGTCGCACAGGAAATCTCCTCACAGACTAGGCATCCTTAAATATAATGGCTACACCGCGCCCCTGTCCCCTCCCCGGTCCCTCCAGCTGTGGCTGATGCTGCACAGACTACTCAGCTAGGACAAGTTCAGCCAATATAGGCCCTGATTTAGTGTCCAGCCAGGTCTCCATGACACATGCGAGGTCGGCCGCCTGGTCCAGGATCCACTCCCGGATCGCAGTTGACTTTTTAGCCGCTGACCTCGCATTTATCAGCATCAAGCCAAGGCCAGGGGCCCTCTGAACCCCGATCACCTCAGCACCTGCCTGGGGGCCAGTGAGCAGGACAGAAACCACCATCTGTCCCATCATACAGATTGAAGACGCCTCCCAGAAGGACCATAGTTCCCCTGGCCCAGAACGACCCCCTATGACTGTAGACTCCCCCGATCTGTTCCACCGAAGCCCCAAAAGCTGCCCCACTAGCCCCCCGAGGGATATTCCCCCCCAAGACACCCCCTCATCCTCCTCAGTCACAGGAGGATTCCTCCCTCTAAAAGGGTTGCATCCCTCCCTCACACCGAGGGGGGTCAGTCCTTCCCACCCTAACCCAGTCCCCTTGTCCCGCTCCCTCATGACAAAAACACCCCACCCTCACCACAATTCCCCTTAAAACAACAAAGAAAGCCTTCCCACCCCCAGTCCCGCTAAGGGCAACGCCTAAGGGAATGGGTGGGTGGGAGATCCGTGGGGGTAAGATGTGTTCGCCCGGTTTGGGGCGGGCCCTATGAGGCTCCCAGCCCCTGAAGCCAGGTCAGGGATCCTGGCAGCGGATGACAGCCAGGATCCCTCATGATAAGGTCCCTCATGAGAGACTCTTGAGAATTTTAAAAAGTCATGGGATAGGAGGTAGAGTCTTACTATGGATCAGAAACTGGTTAAAAGATAGAAAGCAAAGGGTAGGACTAAATGGGCAGTTTTCACAATGGAGAGATGTAAAAAGTGGTGTGCCTCAGGGATCTGTATTGGGACCAGTGCTGTTTAATGTATTCATTAATGATTTGGAAAAGGCTGTTAAGAGTGAGGTGATCAAATTTGCAGACAACACCAAGTTATTCAAGGTAGTTAAAACATGAGCAGACTGTGAGGAACTGCAACAGGATCTTACGACACTGGGTGCCTGGGCATCTAAATGGCAAATGAGATTTAATGTGGACAAGTGCAAAGTGATGCACGTAGGGAAAAATAATCCAAACTATGCGTACACAATGCTGGGTACTAAGCTAGGAGTTACCACTCAGGAAAAGGATCTGGGGGTGGTTGTGGACAATACAATGAAATCCACAGCGCAGTGCGCAGCAGCAGTCAAAAAAGCAAACAGAATGTTAGGAATTATTCGGAAGGGGATAGAGAATAAAACTGAGGATGTCATAATGCCTCTATACAAATCAATGGTGCGACCGCACCTCGAATATTGTGTGCAGTTCTGGTCGCCCCATCTCAAAAAAGACATAGCTGAACTAGAAAAGGTACAGAGAAGGGCAACAAAAATGATCAAGGGCATGGAAGGGCTCCCGTATGAGGAGAGGCTTGGTAGGTTGGGGCTCTTCAGTTTGGAGAAGAGACGACTGAGAGGAGATATGATAGAGGTCTATAAAATCATGAGTGGTGTGGAACTAATAAACAAGGAGCAGTTATTTACCCTCTCAGCTAGTACTAGAACTAGGGGACACTCCATGAAACTCATGGGTGGCAAGTTTAAAACAAATAAAAGAAAATATTTTTTCACTCAGCGTATAATTGGGTTGTGGAATCTACTGCCAGAGGCTGTGGTAAGGGCCAGTACTATAGCTGAGTTTAAAAGAGGTTTGGACAAGTTTCTGGAAGATAGGTCCATTAGCAGCTATTAGCCAGACAGGATCAGGGAACATGACGGGAGCTGAGGGAAAACAACAGTGAATGGATCCCCCATTGTGACCTGTTGGGTGCTTCCCCCAAGCCACCGTGATTGGCCACTGTCGGAGGCAGGATGCTGGGCTCGATGGACCATTGGTCTGACCCAGTATGGCACTTATGTTCTTATGATCAAAATAATTTCTGGTTGGAATTCCAAATGGATGGATCTGCGGAGATTTATTTTGTTTATTACCCCCTTACACTCCAACCCTCTCCCTAGCACCTCCTATCCCAGCATACTAAATTCCTGGCCAAACAGGAAGGTTTCTGGCATCTCTTCTGAAAGATGAACAGGCTTGGGCTTAGGCCTTGAAGGGAAGGAAGTTCCATATTTTTGCAGCAGTTTCCCATGAACCCCTCCCTGCGTGCCCTTGTGGTATGGACCTCGCGGGCAGTTGGTACTCGCAGGAGGGCATCCCCAGCTGACCTCAGAGGCCACAATGGAAGATAAGGGAAGAGACGCTCTTTCAGATACCTGAGGTCCAAGCAAAAATATGCTCAAATTAGTGTCCACCGTACAACAAGATAGACCAGTCTTGCAGAATGGTGGCCACCATTTATTTATATGGCAGTTTTCTTTAAAAAAAACCCCACACAAACCTGGTCCCAGTTCCAATCGGACCGAACCAAACACCCGCTTCCATCAGAGACAGAATCCGTGTGAAAACTTTGATTCCCTCCTTGTCTTCACTTTGGACTATTGCTCTTCCCTGGCGGAGCACAACAAAAAGCACAGAAAAAGAACCAATGTTTTATTTTAAAAAAAATCTCAAGTGTGTTTAAAGCTGCTCACGTAATATTTTTTTGAGGTGGGAAAGAGGGTGACTCATGATTTGGGATTGCTGCCCTGGCATGTTTGAGAGAGAGAGAGAGAGATTTCTCAAGTCTTTTTATGATTATTGTTTTTATGGTAAGCTATTTTCAGGAAGAGAGAGAGATTCTGCTGGCGAGGTGCCAGTGGGAATACTCTCATTGCCAGGAAGCCAGATGCATGGTCTCATTGCCTGGCTCTCTGGCAAGACTTGGAAAGCTTCAGCAGGTGTGACTGAACAGTGTGCAGGAGCCTCAGGTCTGCATAGCATGCTGCCTCCAAGGTGCTGCGTGCTAAGTTTGTCATCGTGCTGCTAAGCCCCTCTAAAAGCAGACATTGCTTGAGTTATTATAAAATCCCAAATGGGATCTGTCTTTGCCCAATGGACAGAGTAGCTTCTCCTCTAAGCTCGGTGTGCTGTGCCTTTTTAAGGGCTGGCTTCAGAGCAAGCTCAGGCGGCTAGTTAATAAGATTTGTACCCACCGTCCCTCCCCCACCCCCTTTCATCAAAATCCTTCCACCTCCTCAGCAATGTTGCTCGGAGAGCAGAGATTCACAGTCAGCAGACTGCAGTGACAGATGGCAGGTCATAAGCCCTCTCGCTAAGCTAGCACTGCAAAGAAAATAGGGCTGGGGGGTGATTGAGCAGATAGGCCTCAAAGCAAAAGCATGATGGGATAGATTGCTACGATGACATGTCCTTGAAGGATGCAGCCTCTCAGAGGACCCTGTGGACAAAATGAATGTGATGACGATGCGAAAACTTGTTTGCAGAAATAAGGCAAACCCACTTAAATGGACGGCTTGCAGTCTCTGTCATGCCGAGTAGCTGAATTTCTGTTAGCAAGATGTAAATATTATTAACTGATTCCTTTGCAAGGAATAATTTGTGCTCGCCATCTGAGACTACCTGGGCATGGTTAGGCTTCCCATCCTCTTAATTGCCCACTGACGAGAGCTGAAAGGGAGTTCCGATAAGTAGTGTCAGACTGGGTCAGACCAATGGTCCATGAAGCCCAGCATCTTGCTTCCAACCGTGGCCCATCTTGGTTGCCTGGGAGAAGTACTCGGTAGGTATACCATTTCTTCTTGGCTTGAAATGCAGAATTCAGCTATAGCTCCACAACACAGAACACACTCTTTGGTCCTTTACAAATGCTAAATAATAATAATTTTCAGACTCAGCTATGCAGAGTTGGCATGTGAAACCGCCTGCAGTCCTTGGTGTCTGAATTTCAGTGAGTTGAATTTATTTGTTGACATTTAACTTTCATGTACACTTTCATTTTGGAAGCAGAGAAATTTTGTTGTGAAAGAATTTGAAAGGTTGAAATTACTAACCTTTTTTGACACAAACATTTTGCTAACATTTAATCTCGGCGGTGCTGAAAAGACATTTTGTTCCTGCTAAAATTTCACAATTTCAGTCTTTTTTGTTTGTTGTTAAACCTGTTCTACCACAAACTGCGAATTTTTGCTTTTGATAGACTAGAGAACGGAACTAGAACAGAACTGACTCTCAAGTACTGATACAGGGACTCTATTTTAGTGACTTCCCACCTGATTCAAAATGATCTTGATAGGTTGGAAAACTGGGCTAAAACTAACACAATGAAGCTCAACAGAAATAAATGTAAAGTTCTGCATTTAGGTATGAAAAATCAAATGCACAAGTCTAGGAGAGGTGATACCTGACTTGGCAGTAGTACATGTGAAAAGGATCTAGGGATTGAAGTTGATCACAAACTGAACATGAGTCAGCAGTGTGATGCAGCTGCAAACAAAGCTAATGCAGTTTAAGACTGCATTAACAGAAGCATTGTTTCCAAGTTGGCAGAAGTAATAGTTCTACTCTATTCTGCGGTGGTCAGACCTCACCTGGAATATTGTGTGCCATTCTGGGTGCCCACGCTTTAAGGAGGACATCAACAAATTGGACTGTGTTCAGAGGAAGGCAACAAAGATGGTCAGGGGTCTGGAAACCAAGTCTTATGAGGAAAGGTTAAAGGAACTGGGTATGTTTAGATTGGGGAAGTGAAGACAAAGAGGAGACATGATAGTGGTCTTCAAATATCTGAAGGGCCGTCACAGAGAGGATGGCAAAGACTTGTTCTCTGTTGCCCCTGAGGGCAAGATTAGAAGTAATAGGCTCCCCACAAACACCTCCCTGTGTGTCCTTGTGGTATGGACCTCGCGGGCAGTTGGCACTCACAGGAGGGCATCCCCAGCTGACCTCAGAGGCCACAATGGAACATAAGGGAAGAGGTGCTCTTTCAGTTACCTGGGGTCCAAGCAAAAATATGCTCAAATTAGAAGGAATAGGCCCCTGCTCAAGAAACCATCTCTTGACACTGATGCTCCTGCCAGGAAGGTTCTAACCTTTAAAACCCTTCACGGCCTGGGCCCTACTTATCTGTGGGACCGCTTCACTCCCCACATGCCCGTGTGACATTTGAGATCATCCGTGTGAGCCTTTTTGGAGGTTCCCCGGGCGAGGCGGGTGGCCACCAATGTTAGATCTTTTTTGGTGGCTGCCCCTGTGCTGTGGAATTTACTCCCAGAGGAGGCTCGGTTTGCCCCCAGTCTCCTGCTATTTTGGCGTTTATGTAAGACCTGGCTGTTCCATCAGGCCTTTGGCAAGGGGTAGGGGTGGGGGTAGGGTGGGTTTCTTTTCCCTGTGGTGATCTTTTAATTGTTTTTAATTGTTTTATTGTTTTATCATTTATATTATTGTTCGCCGCCCTGGGTTGCCCTGTGGGCAGGAGGGGCGGAATAAATTTTTTAATTAAAATAAAAATATATTAGAAAGCAGATTTCAGTTAAACATTAGGAAGAACTTCTTAATAGTAAGACCTGTTCAACAATGGAACAGACACTGCCTAGGGAGCTGGTGGGCTCTCCTTCCCTGCAGGTTTTCAAACAGAGGCTGGACGGCCATCTGTGGGGGATGTTGTAGCTGCAGATTTCCTGCACTGAGGTTTGACTTGATGCCCTCTGATGTCCCTTACAACTGTATGATGTCACAGGGGACGGAGAGCGTCGGAGACAATTACAGCAATGGGGTGATCAACACAGACAGCCATATTGTTCCTTCTGCTTTTAAGCTTTTTTAAAAAAAAGAACGCTAGTCTTAGAGGAAAATTATGCTTGTGTTTTATTAATGACTTCATCCTATAAAATATTCCCTGTCCTAATTTCACTCCATTTCACTCCGTCTCTGCCCGACGTATCTGAGAGACTGCCTGTCCTTCCCTGCCACTCATGCCCCATTGCGGCGCCTGTGATCAGCTGGGGGCGCCTCCCTGTGGTACCCTTGTTTGTACGATGAGGCTCACAGGGAGGCGTTCTCGGTTGCTGTCCCGGTGCTATGGAACTCCCTTCCGCCGGAGGTTCGTTTGAGCCTGAGCATCTTCCAAAGTCAGTGTAAGATTGGCAGTCAGGGATAGGGGATGGGGGGGTTTGGTCTTGGGGTAGAGGGAGGGGATGGATGTGGGGAATGGGAGGTAGCATTGGGAGGGGGTTGGGGAGGGTTGGGACAGCTGGGGATTTTGGGGGTGGTTTTTGTATTTTATTGTTTTTATGTTTTGTGAAGTATCCTGAGGCCATTTTTAGACGAGCGCAGTGGTACCCGTGCTTGTTTTCCAAAAGACCCGGAAGTCTGCTTTACACGGGCTGCCACCACCGCATACGCGCATGCACGGGAGCTGCGCATCCATTTCTGGCCGCGAACTGACTGGGTCGGCAATCGAGGCCGGTCATATGTGGCCGGAGATGGATGCGCATCGTCCGCGCATGCGCGTATGTGTTGTTGTCGTCATCATCACTTGTAAAGTGGACAGCCGGGTCTTTTGGAAAACCAGCGTGGACACCGCTGTGCTCCTCTAAAAACGGCCTTATACTGTGGAAGCACATGATAAAAACGTGACTAAATAAAATAAAACAAAATACATATCTTTCTGAAGGAGTCGCTGTACTATGTTTATCTGATAGCGAGACAGGGAAAAAAAACAAGAGGTCCCAAAACCTCAAGAATATCTTTTATTTTTAAAAAAAGAGGTCAAGGCAGAGGACAGAACGAACAGTAATAGGAAGAACTGCGCTAATTGCACCCTGACCCCTAATGCGTTGAAGCAAAGTGAATGCTTCTCTTTTGGCCAATGAGTCACGTGATACTAAATACCGTCCCTACTGCAAAGGCTGTACATGATGATTATTTATTTATTTTATTTATTTTAACTTTTTTGATCCTGCCCTTGTTATCGCTTACAAGGAAAGGTTAGGATGCTAACCAGAGCTCAGTGGACCCAGATTACATTCTGTCACGGCTTTCCGTGTGACAATTGGGTGAGTCTCTTCATAAGAGCTGAAACCAATGCTCCAAATGAATGTAGGCAGGACTGTCCTCAGCCCTTAAAGTCAATGGGAATTTTGGTCATTGGGACCAATCCATTCCTCGCTCAGTAGGCGCAGGTCATGTCATTGTGCGCTCCTCACGCCCAGCAGATGCATGACCTGTGCACGAGGCGCACAAGATTTGTTCAATGTGTGTGCAGTGCTTGTGTGCCCCTTGAGCATGATACAGCCGCAAGACATGGGTTGGGCCCCATTGACTTTCATGGGAGGGGATTGCAACCCAGGGGTGTGGCTAGGCTGGAACGGGCCTGGATGCAAGTCCCATCACCATCCCCTCCCCTCGCAGAAAACTCTCCACTTACATGGTAACAACTTCAAAGACACTTCTGACAATGCGGCGCTTCTCCCTGCCTCTGCTTGCTGCGCCTGGAGGCTGTGGCTGCGCTGCCTGCCTCTGCTTGCTGCGCCTGGAGGCTGCGGCTGCGCTGTCTGCCTCATGCTGCCGCTGCCAGTACTTGCTCCCACCTGTGCTGCCTGATGGGTAGGTCCCACGTGCGCCACACACTGCAGGCGTTTCCTCTGCTGCTCAGTTCAGTCTCCACCTGGCCATGCCACAACAGGACAGATTTGTGCCCCCTTCTAGATTGGGCCCTGTCCTCCCCCCCCCCCCCCCCGCTTGGGCCCCGGGACAAAAGTCCCTATGATAGCTACACCTCTGTTGCGACCTGAATTTGACAAATTCGGTACAATTGAATCTGTTTGAGTAAAGTGTCGTTTTCTTTCTTCTGTGACATTTTCAATCATTCTTTTTTGGATATGGGGGGTTCATTATTTGGCTACTGTGGTATTTCATTATTCAGTAGTTCATTCGCTTTGATGGTGCTATTTGGCTTTTTGAATTTCAGAATGTGTTTGGACCAATCACAATCACGCTCGCATTCGGAAATTTTAAAACCTGTCCGATAGTACTGCCAAGGTGAGCGAAGGACTGCATGCTAAAAAATACTGAAATGAAGAAAACAGAAACACTTAATTTGAGACTTTTTCAAAGGTAATGAAGACAAATTCAGACAGTTGTTCATGGGAATGAATATGCAAATTACATTCATGTATTTAAAATGTCAAATTCATTTCAGCCTTAATTTCTGTCTCTCAGTTCCATAGGTATAACATAGGGATAACGGAATATCCTGATCCTATGGAAATAGGGTACCTTAGACTGATTCTACCTGTGCCCAATTTTGAATAGACCCACCGATTTTGGTAGGACTCCTTGCATTTTGTGTTCATGTTCCAAACTGATGCTTCCACTGCCGCCGCCAGACACACGGCCAGATTCCCGGCACCACCAGGTAGGTCGGGCTCTAGTTCTGGCGGTGGTGGCAGCAGCGCTCCGGAGCACTTCAGGCTGCTACTAGACCTTCCGGTTTGACCCGGAAGGCCTAGTAGCGGCCTGAAGCATGCCGGACCCACGGCTGCCAGATCTGAGGCCAGACCTGCCGCCGTCGGACCTGGTAGCCAAATATTTTGTACCTATTTTTGTGCCCCACCTCCGTGGTCCTGATGCAAGACTTTAATCAGGACAGAAGTAGTGCTAGAATCACATCATCTGAATGAGTCCATATTTTCCTATTACCTGCATTTGTTCCTAAACCCACTGGAGGTTTAATGCGTCCTGGTGCTGAGCACATGCTGCTGGTTGTTCTCGTTTCCTGGTGAATTCCTTAATGAATCAGGCAGGAGAAGCAGGCTAATTAGGAAGGAGAGAGTTTCTATTTATACACATTCCAGCGCACTGATGGTAAGCATGTCAGGAAAGGAATGCAAAAACATTCAAGAGAAAAATATATCAACCCTGGGTGAGGAGAACATTGTGTTTTTAAATTCTGGATTCTTTAAACAATAAAAAAAACACCCCTTCCTTTTGTGTTAAAGATACAGTCTCACGTACATGCTATTTTGAATGCCCTATTTATATGTAATAAAATGCTCATTTATCTGAATGTGAACTTAAAACTGGAACATTAAAACTGATCCCTGTTCAGTGCTTGCTGACGCTGGCAGGTGAACTACCACTAGAGCCAAGACAAATTCACAATGTTATAGTTGCAAAGATTATTTGTACATCAGGTCAATTGGACAAATAGCCAAATAAGTCTTTGCTAGTGATACAATAGTCCCATCTTTTTTCAAATATTTTATTTTGGAATGCTTGGTTACTCTACTCTTTGCTTACTTCAGTTTGGTATTTTGATCATTTCAGTTTTTCATTTGGCTATTTCTGTATTTATTTTTTGGTTACATCATTTTGGCAAAATCTGTACCATTACGCGTGTGCACTTCCCAGGAACGGCACATCACAATGACCAAAACAACCAAACCGAGAAATTAAAAACCCTGAAAAAAGAGAAATGGAAAAAATAAATACCTGAAAAATCGGATATGCGAGTACTCGTTTTGGTTGAGGGTATCGTTCAGGTATTCAAACAACTAATCATAGGGTGTTTACAAACATGACGCTGGCCCAGTACCTCCTCCTGCCCAATGGCAGCTCAGGGTGGTTTACAATCTTATACAAAATTCAAATAAAAATATAAACATATAATATACTAAAATACAATACAATAATAAATATCAATTTTAAAACACAGGTTGGACAAAATTCCCAATCCCCCCAAAAGAAAGAACACCCACCCACTACCCATCCCCCTCACCGAACACCTGGAGAAACAGCCAGGTCTTACACTGTCTATATGGAAGGAGGGGAGATCTGGGGAGAGGTAAATCTCCACTGGGAGGGAGTGCCACAACTGCAGCGCGGCCACCGAGAAAGCCCATTCAAATGGGAGACCTCCAAGTGGGTGTCCCTCGCCGACCACGGGGGCTGATCCAAGGCACGAGGGGTGAGGCGGTCCTGCGGGTAAGTTGCCCAGGTGGTCCCCCCCCAAAGTTACAGTGGCACGTTTGTTCCAGGCATGCTAGATGTGAGCCCCGGAAAACCCACAACCTGGATGGCGGACAGGCTGGAAATGTGGTCCTGAATCAAAGTGGGCACGACTGTGCCCAGCTACCACCCAGTCAGGCCAGAGCAGGCAAACTGGGTGGGAATGTTTGTTCCCGGCCCCAGTTTCTCCCAGCTTGAGGGAGTGATGAGCCATGGCTGCCTGTAATAGGCAATCATGGCTGTTCATCATGGAAGGAGGCGGGACGACAGCAGCAGCACAGGGAGCATGGCCAGGCAGCCGCACGTTGCTCCCTTCTCCTGGGTGGGATGATGGTGGCTCCATCATGTTTGTAAGCACCCATAGAGTCTCCGAGCTGGAGGGGATCTCAAGGGTCATCTAGTCCATTCCCCTGAACCACCACAGGACCCGCAACACCTTGACTATCTGAAAAGAAAAATCCATATAATAGAGAACATATTAAATGTTAAAAATACCCACCAATAACAATCCCATTACCAATTTCAGCTCTACTGTCTATATAAGAGAATTTGGTGCTCAGAAAATACTGAGCACTTGATTTTATTTTACCGAATATTTTACCAAGTATCGAGTATTTGGCTGTGTTTCTGAGAACTAGCCGAACGTTCGGATCTGATTCTCGGAAACTTGGAAATATTTGTGAAACTTTTTTTTTTTTACTATTTGGTAGGGGTCGGACTATCAGTATTGGATTAATCCGATAATACCGATAATTGCCGGTATCGGAATACCAGATTTTTAACATTGTGGGTATTACTGGATTTTTTTACATCGATGCCATTTAGCATGGTCACAGTGTAAAAAAAGGGTAACATCGTCAATGTTGAAAATCCGATATTCTGATACCAGTAAATCCGGTATCAGGAGATCAGATACCGATAAATCTGGTATCCTGCAATCCCCCTGGAGTCCCACCCCTACTATTCGGTGCAGCCTTAATTGGATTCATGCCTATCCTGGCTGGTGAAAGCCAGCTCAGAAACATTGGGGGTATTGCTGGACTGGGTTGTTAATGCCTCCCTTTGGGAGGGCAGGGTGCTTGATTGCCTTAAAAGGGTAACCATTCATCCCCTGCTTAAGAAACCATCCCATGATGTTGACTCCCCTGCCAGCTATCGCCCTGTTTCTAACCCGTTATTGAACGGGTGGTCGCCTCGCAGCGCTAAGCGCATCTCAGTGCTATAGGATTTCCGAACCCATGCCAGTCAGGGTTTTCCTTCTGGGCATGGCACTGGGACTGCACTTGTGGCCCTGGTTGATGGTCTCTGCTTGGAAATTGGCGGGGGAATTGGTACCATGCTGATGTTGTTAGATCTGTCAGCGGCCTTTGATATTGTTGGCCATGGGGTGGACATGGCTGCGAGACCTGGCAGGTGTGCACGGGGCTGCTCTTGAGCGATTCTGGTCATTCCTGGATGGGAGAACTCCGAGGGCAGGTGGGGTGTAGCTTGTTGTCCCCGCCTGAGCTACCTGGTGGGGTCCTTCAGGATTTCATCCTGTCTCCATCCTGTTCAGTGGGGCTGATCCCATGCCCTGCAGATCCCTCATGCAGGATCGGCCCCAGTGTCTATCTGAGGCACCTCGTCAGAGTTTTGGAGTAAAATGTCATTCCTATCCTGCCAACACCCAGCGCTGTCTCTCCTTTTCATCTGACCCAGGTCCGGCAGTCTCAGCGTCTACACAGTGCCTGCCTGCCATTGGGGGACTGGAATAGGGCTGTACTGAATAGTACTTCTGGGTACTCGGGCCGAATTCCGAAGTTATGAGTAATCAGCCCGAGTACTCGGCAGCCCGTTGGTGCTGTTTCCAAAGTATTGGAATTTGGACTCAGAATTCTGGACCTTGGGAAAGTTTGAAACTATTCAGCAGCACCAGAGCAGGTGTTGCCATGTGCAGCAGCTGCAGCCGTTTAATTGCCTTGCCAATCAGGGTGCACAATAGCATATCCACCCCTTCCGTGCATAGCCCCATGGGTGCCACCAGCCAGACTAGCAGTCATAGCAAACACACACAAGAAACCAGACATCCATCCCTCCACCAAAATCTCCATTGTGTGTCTCCAGCCCACTTATGCAAGGCAAAACGCCACCCCCCCCATCATATTAACCAGAAAGAAACTAGAAAGTATTCCCCCAAGTGCCTCGGCTGGTCACATCTTGGCAAAGTTATCGAACCCACAGCCAAAGTGCTACCAGGAAAGCAGGCTAGCAAGAGTGGGACAATTGCTCCAGAAGACAACCCCCCCCAAAGTGCAGCTGCTTGCAGAAATAAAAAAACACCCCCACCAAAACCAACAATAGTGTACCCACAGCATGGCCCACCATCCACAGTACTTTCACCCGCTTCTAATCATTATGCCAACCAAGCAGTGCACAAAAATGCAGGCTAGCAAGAATGGAACATTCGCTCAAGGAAAATACCACCACCCCACGAAACAGTGTGCAACTGCATGGAGAAATAAATCCCACCAAAAGCCAACCAGCCCAGCAGTCACAAAATTAAGAAACCAGACATTTGTGCGCACACCCCGCTAGGGGCACCCTTTTGGCATGGCATTGGTAATGTGGCACTGGTAACTTGAACAGACCAGGCAAGGGGAAGTGGAGCCAGGCAGAGAGATCCCTCTGGCCGCATGGTGCCAAATGCCAACCAAGCAGCAGGCAGAACTAGAAGCAATGTGGCACCCAATTATTATTATTTTTTTTAAAAGCATGGCACGGTAAAGGTAAATGTAACTCCCATCCCCCAGTATTGGTGCATTGGACCAGGACCAGGCCAGGCATCCCACCTGATCACTTACAGATCCAGCACTGTAGCACACAGCCAAATTCACCAAAGAAAATGAGAATGAAATGGCTGCAGCCACTTCTATTTTGCCTTGCCAGTCAATCAAAAGTTTGCCATCTGGCTTGGCTAGCCAATCAGAACTTGCCACCTAGCTTACCGTCACTCAACTGTTCCCTCTTATACCAAAAAAGTTTCATTTCCAGAAGAAGCTCAACTGTCCACCAGGCCCCCACGCACATAGCAGCTTCTGAAGTTTTCCAAAGAATGGCCTTGGTCCTCAGAACTTTGGACTTTCAGAATCAAATGCCTTAATATTTGGCCAAGGACATTTTCTGAAGACTGAGTTTCAGCCCTAGACTTGAAGTGGGAGGGCCGATTGAAGCAGAATCCAGACAAGACCAAGGTGGTGATATTTGCCTGGCTGACTGTGACCTGGGAGATGTAGGGACCCCTGTTATTGATGGGGGTCTAGACTTCTTTGGTCACTCAGGTTCACAGCCTTGGGGTGCTCTTGGATCCACTGCTGTGCCCGGATTATCTGGCTGCGGTGGTGGTCAGGAGTGCCTTTCACCAATTACATCTGGTGAGAATGCTGAAACTGTTATCAGATTTAGATCTGGCCACTGTCATCCATGCCTTCATAACCTCGAGGCTAGACTACTGCAATGAGTTCTGTGGGGCTGCCCTTGAAGACAGGTCACTTGGGAGAACATTACACCGGTGTTCCAGAGTCTGCACTGGCTACAAATAGCTTTCCAGGCACAATTCAAGGTGCTGGTTTTAACCTGCATAGCCCTAAATGGCTTGGACCCCAAGTATCTGAAAGACCGACTCTTCCCTCTAGTTCCCTCATGGCCCCTGATTTCAGCCATGAGCTCCCTCTTGCAGGTGCCATCTCTGAGTTGTTTTTACAGCTAGGGTGTGCAGGGAGGCATTCTCGGTGACTGTCCCACAATTATGGAACTCCCTCCCCCTGAGGGTCTACCTAAGCCCGAGCCGCCTCATCTTCTGGAAACAATGCAAGACCTTTCTATTTGGCCAGGCATTTGCCAGACAGGGATAGGGTTGGATGTGATTGTGTGTGTGTGTGTGTGTGTGTGTGTGTGTGTGTGTGTGTGTGTGTAGGAGAGGGCTGAGTGGGGTATTAAGGGGATGATGATTTTAATGATTTTTTATTTTTTATGATTGTGTAGAGAAAGTAGGGTATGTTGGTCTCAAATATAGGCAATAGAGACAAAGTAGTAAAGTGATATCTTTTATTGGACCAACTACATTTGGTGGAGGGATGCAAGCTTTCGGACCTGACAGGGTTCTAAAATAGCATCACTGGATCCACGTGTTGGCAGCAGAATCCTCATTCTTCCCAGAAGAACTCACCCTTGCTGATTCTCCATTCTAGGTCCTTCTGGAGCAGCAACAGCAGGGGTAGAACTCCAGAAGGCCAGGATTCAGGCCTTCTGGAACATCATCAGGGACAAGGTTGCTGGCAGGGCCTCCAGAGTGCCAGTGGGGCTACTGGTGAGGACAGGGAGTATGGCTCCCAAGGTCAAAGTTAATCTCAACCTCATCCCTGGACCCAAGTCTTATTAGTGGCAGGAGCTTTTTATTTTAGTCTTATTTACATAGCCCTTTCAATGTTCAAAGTGCTTTACAATCCTTATGCAATCCATGCACTCCAACAGCACTGTGAGGTAAGCCACCATAATTACCATTTTACAGATGGGAGACTGAGGCTGAGAAAGAATGACTTCCCAAGGACATTTGATGAATTCATGGGTAAGGTGGGATTTGAATTGTCATCTCTCAGGCCCAAATCCAGCACCTTATCCACTAAGCTATTCTTACTGATGTCTCTTAGGGGTGTGCAATTTTGTATAGTTTAATTAATTACAAAAATGAATAGCGCTTCACTTGTTTTCATAACTAAGGTAACAAAAACAAATGAATAAGTGAACAATATTAATTTGATTCCATTCATTTTTTATTTTATTAAAAATAATTAACAAAATTAAAACATCACAGCAGGTGTGCGAATGGCCATTCTGCGCATACGGACCCTTTCCCAAAATGCTTCTGGCAGCATCAGCATTAAGCTCCATTTTGGAAAAGAGCTGCACCTGCACAAAATGCCTCCTGCAGCCATTTTATGCATGCGCAGTGATTTAAAAAACAAAATATCAAAAAATAAAATGAAAAAATAAACAAAACTTTGGCACAAATATTTATTTATTTATTTAATAAAGTATATCCCGCCCCCTTCTGGTAACAGCAGCTCAGAGCGGCTAACAAACTGCATATTAAAAATACATAAAATACAATAATCACAATAAATACAAAATAATATCATAAAACGCCATCGAAATGGTGAGGCATAAAAGAACAAAAAAACCCATCAATCCCCACCCATCTCCCTTGCCAAAAGCCTGGCAGAACAGCCAGGTTTCACATTGGCATTGAAAGGAGTAGAGGTCACCCAGGCCTCCACTGGAAGGGAGTTCCACAGCCCAGGGCGGACAATGAGAACGCCCACGCTCAAATATGAGTGTGTTCAGCTCATCAGAGGGTCAGGGTCCTAAATGGAGACCAGTTTTCATGGGAAACTGCTGGTCTCCCTTACTAACATGATTCAAGCGAAGTTGAAATAGGGTACTTATCTCCAAATAAACATCCAAGCTCTGACGTGCACCAAAATAAGACTTGTGAATTAAAACTAGGCTAGTGATCTCGGTGCCGGTTTGTGTACAGTCCAGTCCTAAAGCAAGAAAAGAACTGAGGGTGTTAAGGGACATGACGCTGGCCCAGATAGGCTTGCTTTGGCCCAACCGGATCAGCATCACATCTGTACGTGTTGTTCTGGACCTGCCCAATGCGTGCCTGGAACAAACCTCTTCTGGGGTGGTGGCTGTGGGCCTGGATTAAAGCAGCTTCCCAGCTGGGCCTAAGTGGGTGGAACCGAGTAGGAACCTTTGTTCCTGGCCTGGCTCCTCCCAGAGTATGGGGTTGCCATGACTGCCTGTCACGGCGGGAAGGCGGGGCAATGCTGGAAGCATGGTGCCATGGCCGGATGGCCACACGTTGCTCCCCGTGCCCTGCCCCCCAGCTGGGGGAGCCACAGGAATGTTTGTTCCCATGGCCAAAGCTTGCTTGGCTGGGGGAAGCCAACCCCCCGGGTGGGACAGCCAGCCACATGGATATCTGTTAACACCCTGAGAGGTATTCCGGCAGGGAGGATTGTATTCGCCACTGCTCCACGCATTGGGTCATCTGTGCAGAATAGTTCATGTTCTGATTTGATAGTGTTTTCTATCCACCATGCACAGGGGTAAAGCACCTGGGGACTGGGAAAATAGCCCCACGGTACATAGAACCACAGAGGAGATATTGACTAGTAGTGATTGCAAGATATTCTAGCTGACGACTCAACCAAATTTTCTCCACCACAACTGTGCTCTCCTGAGAACCCTTCAGTCTATTGTTGATGACCTTGACCATTGATCTGAAGAGAGAGGTTCATTTAAGAGGAGGCAAGACCCCAACAGATGACTGACTAAACCTAATATTTTCATGGCTGCGTCTCAGCGAAGAATTAGTCTTTCCAAAATCCAATAGAGATCAACCTTTGCACTTGAGAGCAAGAGAAATGAAACCTACTGGCCTTCATGTTGTTGCTTGATCCTCAGAGAGAGAAAGATCTTAGGGGGGAAAATGTCACTTATTTTCTATCTGCAGAGATGGTGGCAAACATGATTGAGCATCTGAGAGAGAGAGAGAGTTTCTTTTGTTCGGTAAAGAAAGTCTCAATTAAGAGAATGTTGCATCTGTAAAAGCTTTATGCAAACACTCATTTTGTTGAACGCTAGAGACGAGAGCTGAGCTGGTCTTAGAATTTTCGGGGCTCAGGTTGAAGATAAAATGTGGGGCCCCTGTGACCCCACTCCCTTCCCCATGGTCCCACTCCCTTGGGGGCACACTCTACAGGGCCCTAAAGGTGGTCATATTTCTAATCCTGCTGGGAGAGAGTGAGGGCCCTGCATCCAGCCCTGGTGAAATTATTGGACACTGTGGGGGGGCCCAGAAAATCAGAGTGCAAGGTGGTCATTCTGGGTTGACCAGTAGTAAAACTGGCCCTCCCTGCACCATAATAGAGATGTTGAAGAGACCCTCAGGAACAGCATAACAGCTAGGTGCTTGAATGGTGGTTATGCTGCACTGTTTTAGATAAATCCAGCACATTTATTGATCCTAGTATGGACCATTGTTAGTGTCTCAGTGCCTCAATTTCCCACCTGTAAAATAAAGATAGTCGTATTTCTCTTCCTCACTGGGGTGTTGGGAAGACAAGATAAATACCTAATGTTTGAGTGAATTTTGGATCTTTACAGTAATAGGAGGCCATTTAAGGATCTTGGATAGATGGCAGGTAGAGTTGAACCGAGTACTTGCAAAAATGGGTATTGAATTTCCAGTATCCTAATTGACCTGACACCATCGGGTACCATTTGTTACCTGATTTGGGTACCGAATATTCTGGAATGTCAACTTCTGGTCTTGGAATTTTGATTTCTAACACCAATTTTTCCACTTTAAATTGATTTATTGACTTCTGACACCTAATTATTGATTTTCCGTCCTGGAAAATTGACTTCCAGTCCCAATTCTTTTTTAAAAATTTTGTCCTGATTTTTCAGTTTTCCAACCGGATATACCAAACAGTAATTGGAAAATAAGAAAAAACTGGTCCTGGAAGCTGGTAATTTTTGGGGTGTCTGGGTACGGATTCCTATGTGGTACCCAAAAATGTGGGTATTACCTGCAGGTACTAATTTAAGTACCCATTTCTTCTCTAATTCATGAAGATGCCAAGCCCAAGGAAAATAACTGAGGTACAGAAGGGATCCATAAAATATAGTTGTTGTATATCACAGCCAACATGTTGATATTCCGTTCTGCACCTTTGGTTCACACAAAAGCCTCCCCCCCTGCCACACATTCTGACAATGTAAAGAGGCCTTAAATGGGGGAAAATTATCACTGATGAGAGCTCTTTTCCCTAAAAAAATAATCAAGCTTTGTTCCTTCTGTTTCCTACATCCCGGCCGCCACCAAGAGAAATCTGGGGGAATTGGAACTCAGGATAATTTTGTTTGATGCTCAAAGTCGAATATCACTTTGTCTTTGTCTTTTCTGCAGTGCTGGCAGTGGTGGGAAAGAAGTGTTTTCCAACAAGCTGAACAGATAGGATTTGGAAGGCAGGGGGAAAGAAAGCCAAGACGTTCAGGAGAGAGGAATTGATTTTGATGATGTTCCCTGCCCCCTCTT
The DNA here is from genome assembly GCA_003113815.1 of Sphenodon punctatus. NCBI lineage: Eukaryota > Metazoa > Chordata > Lepidosauria > Sphenodontia > Sphenodontidae > Sphenodon > Sphenodon punctatus. Next base: position 6,736,770 of record QEPC01009477.1, on the reverse strand, counting down.
TTCTAACTCTAACCACACGACGGAGGCAAAAGGTGTTCTGGCAGCAGTAAAAAATGGCAAAGGAGGTGGCATGAAAAGAGGGAATCTGGACTGTGGATCGCTCCTTGTGTGAGAGAGGCTGAACAATTCCCTCAGCTGTGCTTATCTCACTGTGCCTTTGGTTGGCATATCAGCCCGACAAAGGGTTTACACAACTTGGCACAGCAGCTGGGGAAACTGTTTAAAAAAAATTCCAGTTACTGAAACAATGAAGTAAGATTTAGAAAGAGCAAGAAAAGGCATCCCCTAAGGATTCCTATCGTCAAAGGATAACATTTCCCATCTTTGTCCAGCGAGGGATGTTACTGCGTTGAACAGCGACGTTCACAATGCTGCGAAATATCGGATATTGGCTATTATATTAGGAAGGGTATCGAGGATTCATCGCCAACGTTTTCTGGAGCTGGGTGGAATTTTAATTGAGGTGGCGGCAGTGGCGTAGTTCTTCAGCAAATTATTGCAAAGCTCATAAATCACCGTGTCAGAAATGGTTTCTATTTGACTTCCCAATAAGCTTGGGCAGCATAGTCCTTGCCTCAGGAAAGCTTAGGAACTTCAAGCACATGTTTAAAGTTAGTCAAAGCTCCTGCCACCGCTAGCTGAGCGGTGTGGGAGGCAGTGATTGTGTTGTATGCCTCTATGGTACTATACTCTTTGATCAAGATGTCACATTCTCCGGAGAGACTCCGAAGTGGACTTCGGGGGCTGTTGATACTACCCAGCGATAGCACACTGGGTCTTCCAAATAACCTTTTCCATTTGGTCATTAAAGGGACAAAACTGAATATGATCCAGACAATTAGGTTTGCATGGGTGGAGGCGCTATACAATAATAATTATTATTATTTATTTAATTTTGCCATGGATATAGTAATTTGATTTAAAGTAATGCCACTTGACATTTTTAATAGCATGATGGTAGAACTTCATCTGGATGGTCTTAAGATTCTCTTCTATTACGCTGGTACGGTCTCATACCCGTAGGTCATGATGCAGATGCTAGGGATGTTATATCTTCCAAAAACCTTCAAGTTATGCAGATTCTAAAGTGCTTTCTCAAATAGCAGCACTGGCAACTTCGGACATTCAAAAATGAAGCGAGTTCTCCCCCAGTTCACAAAATTGGCTTTAAAGACTGTTGTGTGTGTTAATTAAATTTGTGATACTTTTTATTTGGTTCAGGGCCATTTAAGTTACACTTGTTTCATGTTTTCAAGCCTCCCACAACCGTGAGATTTAGAAGATTAATAATAATAATAATAAAAAAAGGTGGCTAGCTTTAAGAAAAGCTCCAAATAGTGTTAGATTTACCAAAAAGTTGTTTTCCTGAATTAAGATGCTATGACTAAGCATTGTAGTGGGTGAGGTAGGGAAAACCTGATCTGTAGGGTTGGAAAACAAGCCTTCTAAAGAGAGACTTGCTTAGGAGCTCAATCGGTTTAGCTTATCTAAAAGAAGTTTAAGGGGTGACTCGGTTGTGGAGGAGGGATAAGCATCTTCATGGGGAGAAAGTATTGGGCATAAAAGACTCTAGTGGAGGAAGGCAAAACAAGAAGGCGCGTTTGGAAGTCATTGCTAGGTAAGTTCAAATTAGAAAAAAGGCGCCATTGTGTAACGGCAAGGGGGGGGGGACCATAATTTGTTGTTGTTATTATTTTAATAGCTCTTTCAGTGTTTAAAGTGTTTCATAATCCTTATCTAGTTTGCACTCACAACATTAGGCAAGTCATTCTTCTTCTTCCCATTTTACAGATGAGAAAATGAGGGTGAGAGAGAAATTAATGACTTTCCCAGTGAGTTCACAGCTAAGGCAGGACTTGAAGCCGAGAGGGCTGAAGAGTGGCGTGTCTATTGGCTCTGCCGCAGGCACACACCTCAGGGCCACACCAAAGGACCCTTAGGTGTGGCCCTTGAGTGGGGACCATGGGGCTGGGGTGAAAAGCTGGGAAGCTTGGGGAGGTGGGAGGATTAGAGGGGTTGAATTTGTGGTTTTATGTAAAGGGGGTAGAGGGAGTGGGTTTTTTTTTGTGTATTATCTTTTATTATTTTGTGGGGAGGGATATTTGGAGGGGGAGGGATGTGGAGTAAGTGGGTTGGGGGGGAGGGAAGATCTCCCCCACTGCCAGAGCAGGGCAGCCTGGGGGGGCCGGGTGGGGGGGAGGGCGGTGTAGCCATGATTTACAAGGAGGGTTGGACTGTGAGGAGGTATCCGGTGTAATCCGTATCAGGTATTGAGGGTCTTCACCTTGTGTTTGATTTGGCAGGTGACGTTTTGGGAGTGCTGCTTGTATACCATGCACCTACCTGTGCAGCAGCCTCCCTACATGCTCTGGCAGAGATAGTGTCGGGAGTGGTGTTGCAGTCCCCAAAGTCAGTAGACTTGGAGGACTTCAACATTCACGCTGACCTTGAGGGAGTGGAGCATGAGTTCATGGCCGCCATGGCAACCATGGACCTGTCCCAGAAAGTTATTGGCCCAACACAGCGGGGAGGGACATACCTTAGACCTTGTGTTCTGCACCGGCCTTGAGGCGGGTGCTCCATTAGTAGGGGAATTATCAGATGTACCCTTGTCGTGGATGGACCATTACCTCCGGCAGGCCTCTCTCCTGGCGCATGTCTGCCCCCAGAAAGGGGCATAACTGATTTGGATTTTTCGCCCCCCGGAGGCTGATGGAACCTGATCAGTTCTGGAAGGCTCTGGGTGAGTTTCCCTCTGACCTTGACGACTGTTCCATCAATGACCTCGTTGTGTTCTGGAATACCTTGCTGACAGAGGCCATTGATCGGACAGCTCCTAGGTGCCCACTGCCCAGGCGACAGCTCCACAGGCCTCCTTGGTTCTCCGAGGAACTGCGAGGGCTGAAGCGAGAAGGGCGGCGGTTGGAGCGACGGTGATGTCGTTCGCGTGCCAAAACCCACTGATTGCGTCATAGAGCCAGTTTATGGGTCTATGCCATAGCTATGCTGCCAGCGAAAAAGGAATTTTTTGCTACCCTCATAGCATCTGCTAAATTCCGTCCAGTGGAACTTTTCCGGAGGGTGTGGGGGCTGGTCAGTCTGGCCTCCCTCCACCTTGAAGTGGAGTCATCTATTGCTTGCTGTGACATATTTTGGATTATTTTGTGGATAAAATCGCTCGGATTCACCATGACTTCGATGCCGCAATTAATACATATGGGCAACTGGAGGTTATGGAAGCCTCGTCTTGTCAGGTTTTGTGATACCAATTTCAGTTGGTGACATCCGCCGATGCGGTTGGTGTTCTTGGGGCTTTTAGGGCCACATCTTGTGAATTATATCCTTGCCCGTCCTGACTGATTAAATCTTGTCGAGAGACAATGGGGCCATTGCTAGCAGGGGTGGTCAATGCCTCCCTTTGGGAGGGCAGAGTGCCGGGCTGTCTCAAAGAGGCAGTGGTTTGGCCTCTGCTCATCGCTTGACTTTGGCTCTCTTGCCAGCTATCGACCTGTCTCTAACCTTCCCTTTTTAGGGAAGGTTATTGAACGGGTAGTGGCTTAGCAGCTCCAGGGACATCTTGACAGCGTCGGTTATCTCGACTCCTCTCAGTCGGGATTTCATCTGGGGTATGACACTGAAAATGCACTTGTGGCTTTGGTGGATGATCTGCGCCGGGAAATGGACTGGGGTCGTTCGACCCTGTTAGTTCTATTAGATCTTTTGGCTGCATTTGATACAGTTGATCACAAGATGTTGGTGATGCGCCTGTGGGAATGTGCAAGGGTGGGCAGGACTGTTCTTGAATGGTTCCGCTCTTTTCTGACCAGTAGAACGCAGCGAGTGGTTCTTGGAGAGTTTTTTTCATCATACTGAGACCTCTTGTGGCATTCCGCAGGGTTCGGTTTTTCCCCCTCTCCTGTTCAACATATATATGCAGCCACTCGGTGATGTGATCAGGAGGTTTGGAGTGCGGTGTCATCAATATGCTGATGACACCCAGCTGTATCTCTCTTTTCAACAGATCTAGTACTTGCAGTCTCGGTGCTTACTCGGTGTTCGACAGCTGTGGGGGACTGGATGAGGACTAACCGACTGAAGCTGAATCCTGACAAGACGGAGGTGATGTTGGTGGTTAAGGCGCCATTAATGGTGGCTTCCATCATTGCGGGGTCTGCCCTCCATTGGTATCCCAGGTACGGAGTCTGGGGGTGCTCCTTGATGCGCAGCTTCATCTGGACGTCCAGGTGGAGACTGTGGGAAGGAGTGCCTTTCACCAATTACATCTGGTGTGATGGCTTCAGCCATTTGTTTCAGGCTCTGACCTGGCCACCATCATCCATGCTTTCATCACCTCTAGATTGGACTATTGTAACGCGCTGTACGTGGGGCTACCCATGGTGATAGCTTGGAAACTGAAGCTGGTGTATAGTGCAGCGGCCCATCTTCTGGTACGACTGGGCCGCTGGGAGCACATTACACCAGTGCTCTGCTCTCTGCACTGGTTGTCGGTGGTTTTCTGGACCCGATTCAAGGTGTTGGTTTTGGCCTATAAAGCCCTAAATGGCCTAGGCCCTGCATATCTGCAGGACCACTTCACTCCCCAGATGTTGGACTGACCCCTGTGGTCATCAGGGGGTGCCCTGCTCGAGGTCCTTCGGGTCTTCTGGGCGGCCATGCAGGGGAGGGTGTTCTCAGTGGCCACGCCACAACTGTGGAACTCCCTTCTGGTGGAGGCCTGGTTGGCCCCGGATCTCCCCTCTTTTCGGAGAAGTTGTAAGACCTGGCTGTTCCATCAGGCATTTGCCGGGGGAGATGGGTGAGGGGGTGGGTTGTTGATTATCCTCCTTTTAGTTAATTTAATGTTTTAAGGTTTTGCAAATTGTAAGTCGCCCCGAGCTGCCTGTGGCAGGAGGGGCAGGATAGCAAAATTTAATAAATAAACAAACAAGCAAGCCCTGGTGTCCTAGGGCCATGTCCAACATCTTATTTGGTAACTTACATTGAATCTCCTTATTGGTGTGTTTTTTAGATGCTGAAAGGAGGGAGGTCTTCCATGTACCTGGAAATGGAAAATACAATTCCGTTAGATGGTGTGTGAGGCCTCAGAAGGGCAGCAGTGAGGGTGATTAACAATTGGAGTCAAGGTTGGTTCTGGATTCTCAGTGATTTTGTGTGTTCCTAAAGCAGGGGTGAGTAACCTTGGCCGTGGGGGCCAAATATGGCCCCACAGCAAGTTTTTTGTGGTCTTCCTAGTTCCTGGATCTGTCCCGCCTCCTGGATCCAGTTCCTACCCCCAATCATGGAAACTGGAGCTCAAGGGAAGGGAGAAGAGATCAGGGCATGCACACAAGGATACAGGAGAGGGGACAGAGCCACGGCAAAGATCCATGATCTGGACCTGCCTTTTCTTGAGCGTACCCCTTACACGCTCCCCCCTCCATCCACAACATCTACATGGCCCTCCGAGCTTGTACTCATTTTCAAAGTCCCCACCCCAGGAGAGAAAAGGTGCTTTAGCGAATTGCAACTCAGTAGGCATGCTGTAGGAATAAGTTGGATTCAGTCGACCTGTGCTATACCGGAGGTAAACTTAGATGATCTCATTGGTCCCTTTATAACCTGTTAAAATCTATGAATCTGTTTAAATAAAAACCAGCCGACCCTCTCCCAGGGGGCTACCTAGCACAAGGGCTCGATTCCCTTGCAGCCCTGTTGTGACATCCTCATCCTCTTCAGCGTTCATTTTAAACTTGAGGAAGGAGGGGAAACTGTTGCCTTCTTTTGTATGGCGGCTGATCTTACATCCTTTCCTGGCTGTTTCTTTTTTTCCCCCTGTATTAAAGCGATGCTGGGGATGTGTCATGCCTTCAAAGCACACTTCCTTGGGAAAAAAATCAATTTGAAGGGGAGGAAGGGGGGGGGTCTAAACCCAGCAGAGACATGACTGTGTAGGGCTGTATAAATAGTTGATTTATTATCATAAAAAAAAATGCACTCTAAAGATTTTTTGGATCAAAACATAGCCCGGAAAATGTAAAACAAAATTAAAATGAAGTCGGTATTCACTTTGTCAGCAGTTATTTTGTCACTGCAAAGCATCTCCTCAGAGGAATATTGTGGAGCACAGCAGCAGGCGAATGAAGCAAGCAGCTACGGCGTTTACTTTAAAGGGAGGTGCAGGGACATCTTCAAACTGCACTAATGGATCCCTGAGTTTTTTTTTCCCTAAAGTCTGATCGTGCCACTGACATTGCCTCTGAAGTCGGATGCTGGTAGCTGGTTAAACCTTCCTGTTTTTCACCACATCAAGTGATTTCTGTAGCTGGGGGAATGGAGGAAAGCTCTTCCCCCTTTTTTTATTTAGACCTCGAGATATCAATGAAGACCTTGATTACAATTTTTTTTCCACCCTCAAAGGGTCAGTGGCCATTGGCTGCCCCCAAACTCTTCTCTTCCAGGAGCACAGAATTCAGTGTTAGAGTAACACTGTGCATGGAAGAATGGCAAACAAGGACTTGGCTTGAAAGCTAATTCTGGTTCTCCCCTACAGTTATAAAAACAACCAACCAACCATATCCATCCATGGTAAAATTGTGCATCCTATTAGTGAGATGGAGTGCAATCCTCAAGTCATGCCCATACATACATGTGTGCAAACTTGTGGTTGGCGTGCACTTCACATTCCCCATAGAGGGGATGCGTGCAGGTTCTGCACAAATTGCATGTGCAGGGTTTAGGAACGGACCCATGGTGTATTTGTCAATAACTTGTGTTGGATTCTTCAAGCTGGAAAATTAAATCAGGGTGCTGTATCCAAATAAACATGGATCCCTAACTGCTGCTAGTATGGGAATCTGGATCAGTGTGAATTCTGGATTGGACTGGGAGATTGGGAGTTAGAACACTTGCAACACGTTCTCATGAGAGTAGAATTGGGGGGGAAAAAACCCATGACAAACAGATATATCTGTTGAAATTATGGCACCCAACCCATTAACATCAGGTAATGATTGGTACTCAATTGGTACCCAGCAGGCTGCTTGATTTACCAATTTTTCTGACTTTCAGTACCAATTATCTGGTTTTCCAGTAGGTAAAATAGCAAATCAGTAATGGTAATACCTGATATTTCCAGGTAATCAGGTGCCCATCTTGGTGCTTGGGTACTAGTTGGGCACCCAACAGATAACACTATATTGCGGGTATCAGCCACAGGTAGCAAACAAGAGGGGGGGAAATGGCAGAACCCATTTTCTCCACTTTGGGTGATTTCAGACTTTACGGGCGCCCGATTCACCACAGTGGATTCCCAGTGGTGGCGACCCGGCTAACCACCCCCCATGGGCAAGAGAGGCCCCAAACAGACGTGATGGGAGTGGGACCACGGCAGGGAATTGGACCGGCAGACCACAGCCCGGGGCAGCACAACAGATGTTACGCTGATGCTGGACCGGGCCATGGTCAAAGCACCCGGAAGGCACCGGGGCGGCTCGTGCCGGCTGCTGCTGTGTGCCCTTTAAATCTTCCTCCCCGGCCTGTGTTGTTGCTCGTTGCCTGGCAGCGATGCTGCATGCTTTGTCCCCTGCTGGGAATCATGTTGCTTGATTCCGGCCGGTGGTTGCTGTTGAGTCGTTACTTTTTTTTGTTTCCTGGTGGAAATCACTTTGTCCACGCTTTCGGAGATGGTCTAGGCCGGAGCTCCGGAAGTGTGGTTATATTCGACCCCTGGTGGGGATTGACTGTGGTGAACATCTGGCACCCCCAAAACAGACATTCAGGGTGCTTTGGCCCCGCCGCGGGATTGACCGTGGTTCACTGTGGTTGACTGTGATCTCGTAACGTCTGAAAATACCCATTGTTCAATTGTGTGAATAGCCTAGTTCATAGGATGCTTTATTTTTGATTTGCAAGCTTTAGGGATGAATCTAAGATTTAATAATGATGTACATTCCTTGCATGTTTCTTGTAACATGGGAAGGGACACTACCCACTTTAGTCCATCATTTGTGTAACAAGTGCGCTATTCGTTTTTGTAACTATGGTAACTAAAAACGAATGAATAAAGACGACGTGTGTAAATCATCTTCGTTTTTATTTTTTTGTTTTGATAAAAATAATAACCACTGTGCGTGTGTGCCCTTTTCCAACAATGTCGGTGCCATTTTGGAAAAAGGCCGCGCATATGTAGAACGGCCCCCGTGGCCACTTTACTCTTGGCACAGTATTTTAAAAAATTTTTTATATTGAATAAAATAAAATGAACAAATAAATGAAAAAGTCGAGTCCTTTATGAAAACCCACAAAAACAAGCTGTTTAAAAAAAAACAAAAATGAAAACAAAAACAAATCTGGCTTCATTTGCCCCATTTGTTGGGTGTGACCTTCTGCACACCCCTAATATATATTCATGTGTAGTGGACAGAAGGGGATATCTATTACAACAAAGAAGAAGGGGGGCACAACATAGTAAATCTGAGGACCTCTGTTCTGTGAATCAAGACCCCACATTAAGAGTTCCTCTTAAAATGGTCAGATGGAGAAAGTCTCCATGTGTTCCTATTGTTGCTCTTTCACAGTCTTCCTTTGGAGAAGCCCTGTTAATCCTGAAAAATTCCTTGACACTGGGATTCTAGGCTCCAGGGAACAAAAGAAAAACCAGGAAGAAATGAAAACCTGTGTGTTAATTCATCTCTCCAAACCCTGCAGCATGATGTGGGAGGAAGAGGACTGAGGGGAATTGCTATCTCTGTGAAATGGATTTACATGCTTTAACTCCACTACCCGCTCCCCCATGTAAAAAAAATAAAAATCTAATATTTTATCTTATTCCACACGACCCTAGCAGATCTCTCCCTGGAGACCATAAATTGCTCCCTGGCTGTCATTATTACTCCTGGACTCAGCTACAGTACATTGGGAGAGTGAGCTTTGTTCCTCATAGCGCAGAGGACATGCCACAAATAATTTAAGGGGCCATTTTTCTCTTTATGCGACGTTAAATATTCTTTACTTAATTTTTTTTTTTTTTTAAAAAATGGTCCACACCACTTGGCGTAGAGTAATTTATCCAGAGGAAGGGCTTAATAAGACAGTGCTTGCCTCTAAATCTAACCTCCAGAATCTTCTCTTCCATGAAGCACTACGTCCTCTCACCTGGAGACTTATTTAAAGCCACCATATTGGGCCAGATTTCCCAAAGTGACAGTCGTCCTGGTGGGGGCATTTCAGTTTAAAAAAAAAAAAAAATTCTGTTTTTGAAGCAACAAGTTAATTGCCAAGCTTGCGGTGTCCTCATCATTGGAACTTCTCTAAAGTAGATGAGATCAATTCTCATTTGGGTTGCACAGACCCCTGGTGGTCAGCAAGGCTATGGAAAGTTGTCCACAGATAAACTATGGAGCTGACCATGGCTACAGAGAAGTGGTAATTGGTGCAGTGGCTATCCCTGCGAGGAGGCCATACTTCTCCCAAAGTTGGCCATAGTGACATTGGGGACTGGGGTTACCTCCTCTGTTCAGCTATGGTTAGACCACAATGGCCCTTTTCACACAGATACTGTTACATTTTTTTAGACATGCTGCAGGACTGCAGGTGTGCTCTCTGGGTGCCCTGCAACATGTCTAATAAAATATAACATTATTATCATTATTTTATTATAGCGCCAGCCATGTGCCTGGCGCTGTACAGAACATAGGAATAGACGTGGTCCCTGCCTGTGGCTTACAATCTAAAAGACAAGGAGGGGGAGACAGGGAGAGACAGGGGAGAAGACAAACAAACATTCAGGCGGATGTTAGAGTGTCTGTGTGAAAAGGGCCACCAAGTGCATCCTGGGTCACCACCAACTCTTGGGGGCAGGACCAGAATCAGACAAGTGCAAACTATGTGACCACACAGGGATCCATGTATTGGGGGGACCACAGGACAAAACATTAGGTCCATGAATGAACATGAAACGATAACACAAGTGAGAGAAGCATTGGTGTAAAATACAGGCCCAAAGAGGTTCAAATGAGAGGAGCTCGGGCCTGCAGTGACTCAGGAAAGGGACCCAACATGTGGGGCCTACAAGTAAGCTAACAGGGCCTGAAATGCATAGAGCCTCAGCCCTTGGTGTTACGTTCAATCAAACATAAAAAATTAATTGTGGAAACATTTTCCATTTTTTCTAATGGGCGAGTCTGCTCTGCCACTGCCTGCTTCACCCTGAGTTAATCGGTCTGTGTAGAGGTGCCCATCAGATGTGCAAAGTTGCCGGAGATGCTCTGGAAGATCCTGGAACCTGCCGTGTGGAGCAGGCCAGCCAAACCTGGGGTAACGTCTGAAACTGGAGCTGCTGTCTGTCTGTTGGGTGGACCCGTGTTTTAGCTCCATGCCCGGCCAGCTGTTGCCCCAGTCAACACCACGGAGTTGCAACCACCAGCCTAGATCATTGGGCAAGTGGTCACAGCTCTATGCCGGGGGTGGGGGAGGGTGCTGCACAGGCGGCCTGCGGACCAGGGACACCGCCGGTCCATCTAAAGTGTACCGAAGCAGAGCTGCAAACAGGCAGATGCGGGAATGCACTGCCAGAGAAACTCCTGTGCAGGTAGCCTCTGTATCGATCTGTTTACACCCAGTGTGTTCTCATCAAACATTCCTATGTTGGGAGTGGCCTACGCCATTGCCAATAGTTCATACAGGGCCCAGGATTTGACACTGCAAGGAAGTGCATGTCAGTCCACATGTTGAGCGTGGTCCATCCCTTCAAAATGTTTGGGAAGTACTGGGTTAAACAACCATCTCCCAGTCTAAGATGGCTTTGTTAATTATTTCTGCCTCCACCGAGGCAGGGTATGGACTAGATGTCCACTCTAGACAGACCATTTAAAAATTCTACCACTCTCCTCTCATATCTGAGTATTTATATATTTTTATTTGTTTCGTCAATCTTATATCCCGCACCCTCCTGCTCACTCCCAGCTCTGGGCAGCTCATAGTCCATACATATTAAAAATACAATATACAATATAAAAATATATATAAAATATAAAATGACGTATATAAAATCTTAGTAAAAGTGCAGAAATAAGAAAACCCTCCGCTCAGCCCTCCCACTCACGGGTACCTGTCTCCCTCACCAAAGGCCTGGTGGAACAGCCAGGTTTTACACTATCTTTAGAAAGAGGGGAGGTCTGGGGGTTGGCAGGCCTCCGTTGGGAGGGAATTCCACAGTCTGGGCATGGCCACAGAACGACCTCCCCATCATCGCCACCCGGGAAACCCGGGTGGACCCACGCTTTTATGCTTCGAATTGTCCCAGTACAAGCATAATTTGGGGTAAACATTATTTTATGTTGCACCACAAAATGTATGTTGCAGGGACAAAATGCCGGCAGCTGAGCCCCAATCCTTACCAGACCTCTGCTAGGGGATGAAGAATTTAGGTAGAGTGATGAAAGTTATATAGAGCAAGAATTTAGACCCATGTTTTCCGATTCTCAATCTGATTGATTGATTGAGAATCTCAATCGAGCCGCCTAACCATGAGTATATATTACCTCTCGGTACCCCAGGCAGGTCCATTGAGTGAAAGCCGGGGCCCCAGCATACGACTAGTAGCGTTATAGAAATGATAAGTAGTAGCAGTATTGCCAGTACGTCAAGACGACTGGACAGCCTCACCACCAGCCATCGCCCCTGCCTGTTACTCTTACTCATTGCCAGTTTCTGATCAAGCCTTGCAGTTTTGAAGTCATCCCTTGGATTCCTCATTGGACTGTACAAATGTTGGGCTAAGTTTCTGGAGACATCCAAGCTTTATATTTATACGGATTCCGCTTGAAGTTGTTGTTTCATCCACTTTTATCTTATAAATCGGGGCTGAAATAAATGTGCCTTTTTATTCATGAAGTTCATTCACACATTTGTTCCCAAAAGTGAATCCTCAGGTTCATCTTTGTCACCGTTTTGTATCTTCAGCTCTTCATTTTGGGCACTTTGGTATTTTTGGCACGAAGTGGCAGTAGAGGGTGGTTTTTTTTGTTTTAAAGGTGATTGGTCCATCTGTGTGGTGTAATGTAGCAATCACATCTGCCTTCAAAAACCCTGCCTAATGTTACCACTGAAGTGGCTGAAGTACTGCACACCGACATACCAGAATGAAGATTCAAAATCCCAAATGAAGCTGGATGCAGACAGCATTTTGTACCCATTTTGCTAATACCGATTTGAATATACCAAATTTATAAAATTCAAAGTTTCCTTTGGGGATGTTTGTTTCAGCTCTAATATAAATATTTGGAGCATTGTGTGGGCAGTCCACCAAGCTTGTGGCCCTAGTAAAGTGTCTCCTCTGTCATTTCCCCTGCTCTGGCCCCAATCCAAGCTCTGCACATGCATCGCTCCTACAGAGTGCACTCAAGTGCAATGTGCATACTTTTTGTGTGCAGGATGTGTGCACGGCATTAAGTACATGTAGACCTTGGATTGAGGCTGCTGGGTGTTCATAAATGTGATTGTGGCAAACTAGGGATGGGCGAACAGAACTGAGTTCGGAAATTTGGTTCGGTTCGAAAATCAAGCTCGGTTCAGAAGTTCAGTTCGGTTGACCGAACTGGTAGAGTTCGGCCTAAACTCCAAACTTCCGAACTACGTTCGCCCATACCTATGGCCTACTTTAATGGCCCACTTTGGTCCTCTGAAGCCCACTTTGGGCCTTACGCCTCCAGCACATACGTTGGTGTGCCACTAGATGTTCGGTGGTGAACCCGGGCTATGATCTCCGAGACCTTTGGGGGTCATAGTCTGGGCTACCATCCACCCAATCAGGCCAAAGTGGGCTGCAGAGAACTATCACATGTGCCTTAGCCCACCGTGACCCAGCCCAGTTCGGTTCTGCCATGGTCATCCACCATCATTGGCCGCCATGACTGCCAATCATGGCGGGGGGCAGAGCGCTGGGCAACTGGCAACACATTTGTGCAGATCCCCACCCTCCCCAGCAGACTGGTGAGCCGAGAAAAAGATCTTATTGGGAAGCATCTTGTGCTTCCTGGATAGAATTGGATGAATAATTTGTAACAAAGAATTCATTTAATTAATTCAGCCTTTCTGTCTTCACAGATTTGCTGTGACTAGAGGGCAATTTGTTCATTACTGGACCCTTGTCACTATGGCCACAATTCAAGATTCTGTGTGCAACATGTGCTGGTGTTTGTGTACACCAAGTGTACATCAATTACACTCCTCATGAATACAGTCTCAAGTGCATACTGCATGTGCACACAGTGCACTGTAGGTGTGTGATTTGCACACACCAAGTGCATTGCACGTGTGCAGTATAGGAGTGTGATGTACACACAGAGCTTGGATTGGGGCCTTCATTTTTTTTGCAAATAATCTTCGATCCACAGTTAACTCATGAGCCGTTCATCGTAAACACCAATAATAAAAGTTGGGATTATTTGGGCCAGCCAAGCAAGTCATATGGTATATTCTTGACTTGTTTGAACAACCATCATTCATAGGCTAAAAGTTCTGGCATATTTATTCTCATTTACAAATCTGACATGCTTTTCCATCAGATATTGTGCTGTTGTACGTATCCAGTAGGGATGGGAATATTGGTATCGGATAAATCCGATACACCCGATAATCAGGTATATCAGGTTAAACCGATAATCCAATAATCACCAGTATCAGCATACCAAATTTTTAACATTGGCTGCTTTGCGGGGTTTTTTACATCGCGGCCATTGAAGTAAATGGCCGCAATGTAAAAAATGGGTAAAGCGGCCAATGTTAAAAATCCGGTATGCCGATACCGGTAAATCCGTTACCGGGGAGATCCGGTATCTGGTATTCTTCCCGGTGTCCCATCCCTAGTATCCAGCCTTCTGCCCCTAAACTCTGTCGTAAGAACATTCAGAAAGAGAATGCACAATCATCATGAACACAGGTGGCTTAAACACATGTAGGTCCATTTGCAACACTGGGTGTCTTTAGACATAATGTCAGTGGGTGTCTGAATGTGTGTTTTCACCTTGATATGAACCGGTTTAGCCCTGTGTTCACCATGTGGCGCCGCTTAGACACACCCATCTTGGGGCAAATTGGTGTTTTGCTCGCCATTCAATCTCAGCACACAAACGCTGCCACCTCGATCCCCGTTATATCTGCTAACACGCCATGCGATATCGTTAGACACAACATTGACCACATGTTCAGCCAGAACACACAAATTGTCCTTGTGATGCAATGGTGTTCACATCGTGTGTTCAACGGGTGGCCAAATTGGTGTTGGGATTGTTATGGTGCTTACACACAATGGCCAAACACGTGTTTAGGGGTTTTGACACCCGATCTTTATGTCTAAGGATGCCCACTGTGAACACTTAATCATGTGCTTAACTTTACTCTTGTGCTAATTCTCAATGGATGAACAGGTTCCTTAAATCTGATGGGAAGAATTTTTGTTATTTTCCTCCCCATCCTCTGGCTAGCTCTGATGCCCCACTCTGTGAGCAATATGGCTGGCGGACCTTTGTGAATGATGATCTGCGTTTATTTATTTTTATACATGTCACAGTACGTTTGATCCAGGCATTCCATGCGACTGTCGTGTGTATAGTTCACATATACAGTGTTAATTACATTGCTCTGGTGACATAATAAAACACTGAGAGTGAATCCTGAATGGATTATTTACACCACCACCTGAACTCAAAGTAATTATAGTAATGTCATTTGGCTTTCCCCTATTTCATTTCATGTATAATGTAATATTTCAAAAACATTCCAGTCCGCATCTATCTCTAGTTCTACGTACGGACTAATAAATTGTGATTCTCTTTCATAGGTAATATATTATCAAGTGCGCATTAAGGGAGGGATCTATAGTTCTGTCAAGACAATCCATAAACTAATTTATGTATACACAGAGACAATGGATGCACTTCTCTGATCACAGTAAATGATTCTGCATTTACCTGTATCAATACCCTTCATTCTGCTGGGGTGCTTGGGAGTGGAAGTTAGAGCAATGCTGCCCATCTCAGACCCGTAGCTTTTATCAAGGAATTTGTCTCTCGCTGGGTAACAGACCTGACAGTGGTCCGCTGTGNTAATGTCAGTGGGTGTCTGAATGTGTGTTTTCACCTTGATATGAACCGGTTTAGCCCTGTGTTCACCATGTGGCGCCGCTTAGACACACCCATCTTGGGGCAAATTGGTGTTTTGCTCGCCATTCAATCTCAGCACACAAACGCTGCCACCTCGATCCCCGTTATATCTGCTAACACGCCATGCGATATCGTTAGACACAACATTGACCACATGTTCAGCCAGAACACACAAATTGTCCTTGTGATGCAATGGTGTTCACATCGTGTGTTCAACGGGTGGCCAAATTGGTGTTGGGATTGTTATGGTGCTTAAACACAATGGCCAAACACGTGTTTAGGGGTTTTGACACCCGATCTTTATGTCTAAGGATGCCCACTGTGAACACTTAATCATGTGCTTAACTTTACTCTTGTGCTAATTCTCAATGGATGAACAGGTTCCTTAAATCTGCAGGGAAGAATTTTTGTTATTTTCCTCCCCATCCTCTGGCTAGCTCTGATGCCCCACTCTGTGAGCAATATGGCTGGCGGACCTTTGTGAATGATGATCTGCGTTTATTTATTTTTATACATGTCACAGTACGTTTGATCCAGGCATTCCATGCGACTGTCGTGTGTATAGTTCACATATACAGTGTTAATTACATTGCTCTGGTGACATAATAAAACACTGAGAGTGAATCCTGAATGGATTATTTACACCACCACCTGAACTCAAAGTAATTATAGTAATGTCATTTGGCTTTCCCCTATTTCATTTCATGTATAATGTAATATTTCAAAAACATTCCAGTCCGCATCTATCTCTAGTTCTACGTACGGACTAATAAATTGTGATTCTCTTTCATAGGTAATATATTATCAAGTGCGCATTAAGGGAGGGATCTATAGTTCTGTCAAGACAATCCATAAACTAATTTATGTATACACAGAGACAATTGATGCACTTCTCTGATCACAGTAAATGATTCTGCATTTACCTGTATCAATACACTTCATTCTGCTGGGGTGCTTGGGAGTGGAAGTTAGAGCAATGCTGCCCATCTCAGACCCGTAGCTTTTATCAAGGAATTTGTCTCTCGCTGGGTAACAGACCTGACAGTGGTCCGCTGTGGCCAGGCCCTCACTTGCACATCTGTATCGGTCCTGCCAGATGTTGGCCCGGGATTGCCCTGGGCACTGTCAGTGGCTAGTTTGGGCTGTGACTTCAGAAAACCCTGACTGAGCCAAGGCGGGCCACAGTGGGTGTATGTTCCCGGGCCGCCAACCTGTCCTGGGTCAGATCCGCCATGGTCGGCTGCCGTGGCTGACTGTCATTGGCTTCCATGAATACCCATCCTGATGGGGGGAAGAGGGGGAGGCAAGCACTGGGCACAGCGCATGGGCGTGGCTGGCCAGCTTCCTGTTCATGCTTCTCCTTACTATTCAGTCTCCCTATATTCAGTCGACACACAAACCAATTTTTTTAAAAAAAACACCACCAAAAACTACTTAAAATACCAAAACAATCAAAATACCCCAAACCCTAAAAAATAAATTTAAAAAAATCTAAAAGTATAATACCCAGACAACCAAAATGAACCAAAATACTAAAAATAAATTAACCCCTGCAATATATTTAAAATACCCAACCAAAATTACTCAAAAGATTAAAAAAAACCAACCCCACATTAAAAAATAATAAAAATAAAAACATGAAAAATAATAAAAAATTGAGAAGTAAGTTAAAAAAATATTACACCAAGGGAGGGGTCTAGTTGTTCTCTGCAGCAGCCTGCGAACTGGGCCAAAACTTCTGCTCTCTCCCCCACCCACCCCCTTTTCCTCTGGTAAAGAGGTGGAATGGGGAGAGACAGCTTCTGAGGCTCCCAATAGGGTGGCCAGGATGGCTGGAAGAGATGTTCTAAAAGCCATTCTGATTGGCTGAGTTCCTCCATAGGAACCCAGTCTGGGAGTCTGGGCTGGCACCTCCTCCAGTCCCTCCCCAATCCCCAGCAATGCTTACCTAAGGCGCCGACCGGAGCATGCTCACTGAGGGCTTGGGGAGGTGACTCCTCTTAGACCACTTTCAGACATCCCCACCCCCGCGCATATTCTGGCTGCGGGGAGGGGGGATGCGCAGCCAGAATATGCATGGGGATCGGCTGGTCTGAAAGCCCCCCCGCCTCCGGCTTTGCCAGCAGACACATGCAGGAATGAAGAGCAGGAAATCGAGCTCTGCATCCCTGTGCATGTCTGCCGGCAGAGCCACACGCGGGGGAGGAGGGGGGGGACTTGTATATTTTTAAATATTTTAATTTTTGTAAGCCGCCTTGGCAGGAGAGGCAGGATCTAAATGTTGAAAATAAGTAAATAAATAAATACATTATTTGGCTGGATCTGAAGAAGTTGCACACTAAGTAGGGTGCACTTTCTGGGAAACTAGGTCCTCCGTGCCGAAACTCGGTATTCAAAATTACTCAGTTTCTCTGTTTTACAGAGTAACCAAGGAATCGGCCCAGTACTCGGATAGATCCTTGGATGGTCAACGTATGGGTCCTATATAAGAGAACTCAGTACTCTTGTTGAAGGCTACTTGAAGCTATCCAAAGTACTGTAGGAGGCAGGAAGGCATTTCCGTGGACTACAGTGCAGGGTTTACCCCTTATTTGACTGGATCTGAGGAGACTGTACAATAAATAGGGTGCACTTTCTTAGAAACAAGGTCCTTGGTAGTGCTGAAACTCGGTATTAGAAATGACTCAATTTTTAACGAGTATCTCTGTATTCGACTCTGTTTTACCAAGTAACCGGGGAATCGGCCCGGTACTCAGTCCCGTACTCGGGTAAATCTTTGGATGGGAAACATACAGGGCTTTTCCAGGTCCTATATGAGGGAACTCAGTATTGGGAAAATACTCGGTACTCTGTTTTATTTTACCGAGTATGGAGTATTCGACCGAGTTACTGAGGACCGGACGAACGCTCAGAGCTGCTTCTTGGAAACTGAGGAAACTCGGAAGTACTCGCAAATTTATTTTTTTCCCCTATTCGGTGCAGCCCTAGTCTTCGTGTTTCTTTTGAGCATGGGTAGGTCCTGAGCTCAGTCAACCCTGCCCCCCACACACTGCAGGTTGCATATTTTTGGCTGTGTCCCAAGCTAAGAGGCATCAGTAGGGAGCATGGGGATTGTGCATTTGAAACCAGGCCTGGCAGGCCCCTTCTGTCTAGTTCTGCCAGAAATTGTGCTGCAGAACACGCATCTTGGTGAGAAAGTTGGGGGCCAGAGAATGTTGCACTGTGGTTGAGGGGAGAATCGGGGTGCTGCTTGTGGGAGATGGGACTATTAGGGTTCTGATCAGGGAGTTGGGGACATAGAATACTTCCACCTTCCCAAATGTAAAACTCCTAATTGTGCTT
>QEPC01009477.1:6695800-6716947 GCA_003113815.1 Sphenodon punctatus | reverse complement strand
TGCCTGCACACATGTAGGTGGGTCCTGGGCTTCCGTAGGTCAAAGCAGGCCACAGCAGGCCAAGGTCACGGTCACATCTCTTTTTTTCCAAGTGATTATTTGCCACCAGATGTAAACAAGGGTTGCATGGCTTGGAGGGTTAAATGTGTGTGAAATCTCCAAGCTGAGGCCATTACAACCTGAGGTTACTACTCCTGGTGGGTTCTTTTCTGCCTCTCAGTGAAAATTTCATGTGAACCAGCCCCGAGTCATTGAAGCTGCCAAGTCACTTAGATATTTGTGAAACTTTTAACCTCTGGTCTTGACTTTGATGTCCATTCTTTTTCATAACTAAGATTTAAACTGTACCAAAGACTGATGGAAAAGGGGCAGAGGAGGAGAGTCAGTATCTTTTAAAAAAAATTATTATTATTATTTTTATTGCTTTGAAGTTGTTTGAATCCTGGTATGTTTTAGTGCAAAAAAAGCAAAAGCGATGAGTACATTCCCAGCTGGCGTTTATGGTGCTGTACTCCAGAGTGCCAAGGTTTCCATGACATCATACAGTAACTGTAGAGCCCATCAGTTAATTAGATACTATATCCATGTATTCTAGTTAATTGATGCTTCCTTTATGTGGTTTATTGTGCTGCAAACTGGCATTGCTTCTGTCTCACTGAACAAACACAGAGAGAGGAGGAAGGAGGTTGTGGGATGCTACAGGTCCCAGACAGGCGAGAGTGAGTGGTAGTGGCACTGATGCCTCTGTGGTGTGTGTATGGGGAATCCTTCAGGAGGATTCATTCGGTGTGTCACCTTAAACACCGGTAGTTTATTTCGGCTATGGAATTGGAGAATTGGAAGTAAACCTTGTATGTATCTTGGATGTGAATGAACCTCCCAACATGAATCATCACAGCCCATTACTTACCATGGCCTAGTTTTAATACTGGATTTAGGGGATCTACCCACAGGAACGAGGATGAGTTATAGGGAGTGGAAGTTTCAGGATAATAGATCATACACTTTGTTCAGCTGCTCTTTTATGGTTGGTTCACTTCTAAGTCTACTAATGGCTATTGGCCAAGTAGGCTGGGCGTAGAATTGAAACAGACGCCTAAATTTGGTACCCATTTTCTAGTATCGTGTTCGGTATCTGATGGGCTGCCCAATCACTGATCATGTACCTGGATACCTGAAATATCCATTTCTAGTTGTTGATCAAAATTCTGGGAGCAGAAAACAGAAATTCTGGGACATTTGGAATTCATATTGGGTCATAATCGGATACCTATTCATACCCATTTAAAAAAATTCAATTTGGGTACTAGAAATTCAACATGTATACCCTTTTTTGCAGGTACTCATTTCCAATCTAGTTTTGGGGGGGACGGGGGACGTACCCTCTGACTATGGAGCTCGGAGCAAATGGCAGGGAATAGATTACTCCATTATGACCTGTTGGGTATTTCTCTGAAGCAACTGAGAATGGGCAGGATGCTGGGCTGGATGGAGCACTGGTATGACCCAGTATGGCATTACTTTCGTTGTTAAGCAAGGGCCCCACCTTCCTATAACTTAGTGGCACCTGGGAAATTATTGGTTTGTCTCACTGGTCAACAAACAGGCCATAGATCTGTCCCTCAGAATATCCCAATGTCTGCATCAGGTCCCACAGGATTCAAACCTGAGTCTTCGAGTCTTTTCAGCATGGCTATCCAGTCCTCAGTGCCACGGCTGAACCACATTTGGCACTACACCAGCCGGTGGGACCCGATATCTTGTGGACTAAGCAGCATACTCTCCACTCCCTCTGAAGGCGGGGCCACATTATAAAAGGTCAGGGCAACCAATTTGCCCCACCCCGTTTTCTGAAACGGTGCCACCCCCTTCAGAGTGTTGAAGCAGCAAATTCATCAGATATTGTATTGACCACAAATATTTGTTTTAGCTCCAGTTTAATTGATTAAAAGGAATATTGATTAATTGACTAAAATATAATTGGTTGGCAGCTCCACTCCTATATCAAAATTGGGCTAGCTGAGTTGGTAAGGTGTTGGACTTTGACCTTGGACAACAGGATTCAGACCATAGCCATGAACTCAATAGGTGGCCTTAGACAGTGAATGTTAACAGACATCACACTGGCCCGGTTTGGCCCCGGTGGCCCACCAGATGTGGGCCTGGAACAAACTCCGCTAGGAGTGGCGGCTGGTCCAGAAACGTGGACCCAGAACAAAGTGGGCCCACAGTCCACACCCAGTTGGGTGAGAGTGGACGAACCAGGTGGGAACGTATGTTCAGAGCTGTGGCTTGTTGCAGCATGAGGACTTGCCATGGCTGCCTATAATAAGCAGTTCAGGCTGCAGGGATGTGTGTTCCTAAGGCTGGAGGGAGCTCTCCCCAGATAGGGTTAACTGATGCCTGTCATGTTTGGTAACACCCAGTGATTTGCCTCGGGTTCCTATCTGTGAAATGGCAACAATAATGACTTAATTCTCAGGGTTGCTGTAAGGGTGAAATCAAATGAAAAGTTAGTCTGCTGCAGTCTGGGCTGAATCCGTGCAGCCCCCACTCAGCTGCCACTCACATGTTCTGTGGGTCCAGTCTAATAAACCGGCAGCCTTTGACATGTTTTTCATGTGCTTACGGGCAGCCCCCACTAGCAGTGTCAGTAAGAGCGAGAGCAGAGCGAGGGACAGGAAGTGGTCACTCCTCCGATGCTCTAGGATTTCCGCCCATGACTCCATAGCACTGGTGGACCTGTACATACAGAGGCGCTGCACACAACCAAATTGATGGGACGTGGACACATGGGCACACACGTTAGGCAACATTCACCTTCATAGCGGACTCCACATTCTCCGAGACCATGCCATGAGTTGGAACTGCGGATCTGGTGGGTGGTGGCCGTATGTCTGGTGGGGGCCAACATCTGGCAAACACCTAATAAATTGGCAGGTTTACTCCCACCTGGTGTGGGCTATTGTCTTGTGTATTTTCACCCAAAGACTTTGAATACTGAAAGTGCTGTAGAAATTATAATGAAAAAGAAGGCTATTTTGCTCAGGTAAAAAGAACAAGCAGCAGAAGAGGTGTTTATACAACAGCAGAGCTGAACTGGGAATAGCTGTTCCTGAACTGTTGCCGTTAGGAAACATTGATGAATATTTGTCAGTATTTCCAAGTTTCATTTTACTATTGTGCTTTCTCTGAAATCAGGAATGTCAATGTTAGTTTTTCGTGACTTTCAGCCATTTTTCATCATTTTCTGGCATTTATTTTGTCATTGATGGTTCAAAGGCAGTACGTAAAGACCAAAGCAGCAGAAGTGCTGAACAAAGGCATTGGACCCTCCGCCATGAAATACTGGCCGGGGGTGGGGGGGTTGCCGCACCCCTGCTGGAGAGAGATGGCACCGGGGCATTGTTTGCAGGGAGCAAGAAAACCCTGTGCGTTCGGCCTGGGGACCTGCGGTTGGTCACCCAGGCATCACGTGCCCAGCAGTGCTGGGACGTGATTGCTCAGCGTGGGGGTAGCCCCTCCCTCTTTTAGAAGTGGGGAGGCGGATACCGCCTGCGCGTCTTTCCTCCCGCTGAAGCCCCGTTCAGCCCCCGGTAGCTAAACAAACAGGCAGCACCCACCCACCCGTCCCTACAATACTGCAGGATGAACTGGTCGCCAGTAGGGGGCCAGGAAGGAATTTTGGAGGGCATCTCAAGTCTTATTGCGATGCCCTTTTGTTTTGCCTTCTTTGCAGTATTGTAACTAATTAAATTAAATTAAACTAGTGTAAGAATTCCAACAATTTGGACTTTAGATTATTAATTGGAAAATGATAATTGGCAGCCAATTAAAATAAATAGGTGCAATTTGACGAGCATGATTGGATCTATGATACGATGACCAGATCAATACAATCAGATGCATAATTGGTACCGGATTGGTTTATACACATTAAGTCGCACTCTTGCGGGGGTCCAGTATGGTTAATAGGGTTTGTTAGGTAGTTGTAGCATAGAAAAAAGAGTCCTCTCCATAAGAGATGGGGGGGGGCGATACCTGGTGACAAGCAGAGCATGGCTGACACCAGAATCGTCCCTCTGGGAAGGGGTGTCAAGTGGGGGCAAGGGCAAGCACGACCCTCAAACCAAATGGCACCATTCTCCTTACTCAAACCTGCTTGGGTGTTCATCCTCCTTCGGCCTTTGCCAGAGAGCTGTTCGAAGGGAATGTGTTACAGGTTTTGGGGGCAGACATTGGAGGGCATATCCAAGTCTGCTACCTGTTGTTATAAATAGAATTAAGAAATAGAAAATACTGGACCCTTGATTGCTTAGTAGCAATCTCACCAACGTTTCTTGCTCTGTTTTTTACATTAAAGAGTGCGGTCAGTTTAATCCCAATTGTTATGCCTCCGTGTCTCATTTCGGGGGGTGGGGTGGCAACTGAAAGCAGTGAGAAAGTGGTGGCAAATGGTCTGTTTCC
The DNA here is from genome assembly GCA_003113815.1 of Sphenodon punctatus. Lineage (NCBI taxonomy): Eukaryota > Metazoa > Chordata > Lepidosauria > Sphenodontia > Sphenodontidae > Sphenodon > Sphenodon punctatus. Next base: position 6,712,480 of record QEPC01009477.1, on the reverse strand, counting down.
AACAGAATGTTGCCAACAAATCCATGGATTCAGCTCTTTACAGCACTTGGATTGGAATAAGCCGGAGCAATTCTCCATCATTTATAAATCTTCACATTCTGGCTGGACACCCCTCTAAATGACAGGAGTAAGTCCAATATATTGGTTGGATATAGGAAATTCAGTTGGCCTGGGCTATATGGGAAGTCAGACTAGAAGATCCCCTTGACCTGTATTCACTAATACTGAGATGCATCCAAGTAGAACTTGAAGCTCGATGGTTAATTTCTCTGTGGTTTATTAAATTGTTTGTACTCCTACATAAACGTTGAATTCATTTAGTTTACATCCACCCGTTGTACAAAAAGATCAACAGGACCTCAGTATTTGAAAGTAGAGAAGGTCTGTCAGAAGTCAATAAGTGTTTCACTTACTCTTGTGATAATTTTGGCCTCCTTTGATCTATTCAACCCAGAGATTTCAACCAGCATATTTTAGCAGAGAACGTTTTTAGCAGACAAAAAACCAAATTCCCTGCCAAAGGACCAAATCTTGCGTCATTCTCCCCACTCTGATCCCATTTTGGCCAAATTAAGAACTCGTTCAGTTTTGGCAGCTGAACACGCAGTAGCGAAAAGAGAACTCTGTGTCCCATAAAGTCAAGCTACATCCTGGAAAAATTGTCTGTCTCTTCTCTTTCTCATAAAAACGTGTAGGTTTGATCTTCTCGGTATCACAACCTAAAGCATCGTGGCCCATATCGATCCCTGAGCCAAAAGATTTCTGTAACAATATTTGAGGGAGGAAAGGGCCTTCAAAACCACACAGACATTTTTCAGGGGAGGAAAATGGCTTTGGCTTGCCATTAATTTTCGCCCTCTCTACAAAGATGAAATTTATTTTTAATTTCAAAAATTTAGTTTTTCATTTGGGAAGAAAAATGTGATTTGATTTTTTTAATGCAGATTTTCAAAATAAAAAAAAACTTTCTGATTATCTGGGTATGGAAAATATAATTTCCTTACCAAAGCTGAGGCAAGAGCAACTGTTCCCGTACTGCTGGGATATACTTACCTTTCAGGAGCGTTGACAACTATTCATCAATATTCCCATGCTATCCACTGAATCTGTGCTTCTGCTGTTGAAATCAGCTCCTTTGCTTTACTGCCATTCTTTGGTATTTAAATTTTCTGTATTTTTCTGGGGGGGGGGGGGTTGGGGGGGTGAGTTTGGTAATTTTTGGTATTTTTCGCCAGTTGTTAAGATGTTGTATTTTCCACCAGTTGTAGTTGAGATCAGCTCCATTGATTTTTCTACCATTTTTTGGTATTTAAAATTTCTGTATTTTTCAAGGGGAGGGGTCGGGTCAGTAATTTTTGGTATTTTTTTGCCAGTTTCCAGTATTTTCATCAGTTTCTAGCATTTTAAAAGAGTTTCCGGAATTGGAATGTGGAAAACAACGACTAGTCTTCAAATACACTAATCAAAATATAGTTTACAAGGGCCCAAGCAAGGACCAATAAAAGAAGGAATGAAAATGTTGTTGTGAACTTGCAATTGTACACAAGGAAACAAAAGTAGCCTGTATGGAATGTTACACAGTGTGGGGCTGCTCCTGCTTAGGAACAATGACCAGATATACCGAACAATGGAAATTACCAAATGGGAACCAGCAAAAATAGTGAAAAAGCCAAAAAGTTTCCTCATCACGCGAGCACAAGCAAATGGTGTGTTTACAATGGAATCAACTTTTGCTGCGATTGCTCAATTCATCAGTATTACTGACCAGCCCCTCCCAAATCTGCAGTTGGTAGATCAAATCAAGTCAAGCAAGTTACTCTGATTTACACCAGTCAAGAATATGGCCTTATCTCTAATTTCCAGTAAACCAACTTGAATGCTGATGATTAGACTGAGTCCCTCCTGCCTTTCACTACCACAGAGGTTCCCAAACTGTCTGCAAGACTAAGGTAAGTGGTCTGCACCCAATGACAGCTCCAACGTTTGTGAGATACTAGACAAAAATTTAAGATGGCCCCTTATGTTTTATCCATGATTATGATGGTAGCACTGGGAGCACATTATACCAGTGCTCCGCTCTCTGTACTGACTGCGGGTGGGTTTTTGGGCCTGATTCAAGGTGTTGGTTTTGGCCTAGAAAGCCCTAAATGGCCTAGGTCCTACCTATCTTCAGGACCACCTCACTCCCCAGGTGTTGGATCAACCCCTGTGGTCATCAGGGGATGCCCTGCTCAAGGTCCCCCGAGTTTTCCAGGAGGCCACGCAGGGGAGAGCGCTCTTGGTGGCCATTCCATGACTGTGGAACTCCCTTCTGGTTGGCCCCGGATCTCCCCTCTTTTTGGAGAAGTTGTAAGACCTGGCTGTTCCACCAGGCATTTAGCAGGGGAGATGGGTGGGGTGGGTTGTTGGGTAGGGGTTATTTTTCTTTTTGTCCTCCTTTTAGTTGTTTTAAATCGTTGTTTTAATGTTTTGCGAATTGTAAGCCGCCCTGAGCTGCCTGTGGCAGGAGGGGTGGGGTAGCAAAATTTTTAAAAATAAAAATAAAATACGAATAAAATAAATCTAGGCCTAAAGCCACCTCTCTGTCAGGTTCTGGAGAATAGGAAGGGTAGGGACTCGGGTGCACCGGCATCTCCGGGGCTTCCGACCCCGGTGGCGCCTCGCATCAACACAGAAAACCGCCCCCCCGCCCCTGCTGACAGCGGGAGAGCGCAGGCGCACACACAACAATGCAGCGTCCCCGGGTAACCAGGCAACCCATGACTCACTGCGCATGTGCGTCCCAAACCCGGGACCAGAGAANTGCCTTTCGCACTCGCTATGGGCACTTCGAATACCTGGTGATGCCGTTCGGCTTGGCCAATGCCCCTGTCACCTTCCAAAATCTGATTAATGATTTATTTTGAGAAATTTTAGACATATTTGTGATTATCTACCTTGATGACATTTTAATCTTTTCAGCTACGGAACAGGAACATGTGTCCAGCATGTGCAGGTAGTATTACAACGCTTGTGCCAAAATAACATATTGCAAACTAGAAAAATGTACCTTTCCTGTGTCCTCTGTTGCATTCTTGGGGTTCGTGTCCCCACAAGGCATTGAAATGGAACAACAAAAGGTACAAGCAATAGAGAGATGGGCCCCACCGAGTAACGTGAAAGCCCTACAGAGGTTTCTTGGTAGCACCAATTACTACCACCAATACATTCCGGACTATGCGTATCTAACAGCTCCATTAACAAGACTATTGAAAAAGGGGAACCCTTACGTATGGGGTCGGATCAACAGAAAGCCTTGGAAACTCTTAAAAAGGCATTTACACAAGCCCTGATCTTGCAACACCCCGACCCATCCCAACCCTACATGGTAGAGACAGATGCCTCTAGTACGGCCATTGGTGCGGTACTCTTGCAACCGGGAGTGGGAGGCAGCCCCCTTCTTCCCTGTGCCTTCTATTCCCGACAGCTTACAAGAGCTGAGCAAAACTATACTATTCTTGACAGAGAACTGTTGGTCATAAAGGCAGCCTTCGACGCCTGGCACCATCATTTGGAGGGGGCTCAATACCCGGTAGTTGTTATCACTGACCACAAGAACTTGACCTTTCTCCAAACAGTGTGAATCACCAATGCCCGGCACACCCGCTGGGTGTTGTTTTTCGCACTTTTTAATTTTTGTATTCAGTACAGGCTGGTATACCAGAATGTTTTGTCAGATACCTTGTCCCGATGTCAATACCCCGAAGACCACCCTGCGGACCACGGGTCCTTGCTGTTGATGCCACAAATTTTCGCTGGAACATGGAAGCCATCCTTAGAAAGCCTCCATGTTCGTTCCAGCGGGGATGCAGAGCTACAGAAAGACCCATGCCTACGAGCTAAGCAAGATCTTTTCTATTTTCAGGAGAAGGTAGCAGTTCCCGAACCAGAACGGAACTCTTGTGGGCCCATCACGATGCCCCCCTGGCCGGTCATCCGGGCCAACACAGTACCCTCTAGCTCCTTCAACGACATTATTGGTGACCTTTGTTACGAATTGATGTTCAAAGGTACATCAGGGGGTGCACCGTATGCTCCAGCACCAAGGTTCCACACCAGCGCCCTCGGGTTATTACAACTCTCCAATGTACCCCAGGGATCCTGGAAGCATATCAGGATGGATTTTATCGTGGAACTCCCTCCCTCCAATTCCTTTACCACTATTCTAGTGATCATAGACCATTTCAGCAAATTGGGACACTTCATTCTTTGTCAGGGACTCCCCACTGCTGCCCAAACCACACAGCTTGTCTTGCAGAACGTTGTCAAGTTACACGGACTTCCCGTAGAAATTGTAATGGACAGGGGAGTACAATTTCTGTCACGCTTTTGGAAGGCCTTGTTCTCTATGTTACAGGTCCGCCTCAATCCAACGACGGCATACCATCCGCAGGGAAACGGCCAGGTCGAACACGTCAACCCCTTCGTTGCTATAGCAACTATCTCCAGGATGATTGGGCCCAATACCTCCCCATCGCTGAATTTGCATACAACAATGTCCCCAACACGTCGCTTGGAGCCTCCCCCTTCTTTGTCACCTATGGTTACCACCGGTGTTTGTTTCCCTGAGCTCCCAGATGTGAACATCCCAGCGACTGGGGCCCTAGCACAGCGGTTACAGCTAGCCCTTTCGGCAGGCCCAACGCTCCTTAGTCGCAGCTCAACAACAGTATAAGCAACACGTTGACTGCCATCGTAGACCAAGCTCCGGACTTTAAGGTGGGAGACTTAGTTTGGGTAGATTGTCAACATTACCCTTCCCCCCGCCCCTCCACTAAACTCGATATGAGATTTATAGGATCCTTCCCTATCTCCCACAAGATTAACGAAGTCACGTTTCAGGTTCAGTTGCCTCCGTCATTGCATATTCACCCGTCCTTTCATGTTTCCCTCCTGAAGGCAGCATGTCCCCCATTATTCCCACAACCTACCCCAGGACTGTCCTCGGCCCCGTCCATAGATGTTGCCCCTGAGCACGAGGTTGAGGCGATACTCGACTCCCAGTGGCGTCGAGGTAGATTATTTTACCTCTTGGAGTGGACGGGGTTTGGGCCCTCCGACCGCTCCTGGGAACTCGCTCTGCTGTTTGCGCCCCTCGGCTCATTTGGGCCTTTCACTCCCAGTGCCCCTCTAAGCCTGGGCCTCATCAACACCGTGGTCGCCGCTCTGGAGGGGGGGGTACTGTCAGGTCCAGGAGAATAGGAAGGGTAGGGGCTTGGGTGCACCGGCATATCCGGGGCTTTCGACCCCGACGGCACCTCGCATCAACACAGCAAGCCGCTCTCCCTCCCGTGCTGACAGCGGGAGAGCTCAGGAGCACGCACAACAACGCAGTGTCCCTGGGTAACCAGGCAACCCGCAACTCACCGCGCATGCATGGCCCGAACCTGGAAGTGGAGCCTCGGTGCTCCGCGCACTTACTGGCAAGGTTGAGGGGCAGTGCTATTTAAACCCCGCAGATATAACATCCTTTGCTGGTGATCTGACCTTGTGCCATGGGACCGGTCCCCGAGCGTTGTTGTGAGCGAGTGTGGTGGAGCAAGAGACAGATGGTGTGCGAGGGAGTGAGAGTGTGACGAGCAGAAGGTGAGTGCGTGGGTGGGTGATTTGTTATAGAGAGTGATTGGTGTGCACACATGAGTTTACCTAGCCCCTGTTTCCCCGAGCCCCTCCATCCTAGCGTGAGTGTCCTGTCCCCTCCTTGTGGTTGTGTCCCCTGGGTACTGGGTTTCCTGTTGCCCCCTCTGAGCCACCACTGAGTTCTCACTCCCTTCCCTGGTACACGTGGGTGAGTTGGAGACTTAATGTGGGCACCATGCCGTTCTCCAGTCCCTGTGATGATCTTCGGCTGGGGATTGCTCTCGTAGCCTGTCCCTCCTGCCAATATAAGACCCTGAGGGACCCTTTTGACAGTGCGTGCTGTCGTTGCAACTGGTGTAAGACTGTGGACCCACCCGTTGCAAGCCTCGTCCCCCTAACACTCTCTGCAGCTACATCAAATTCTCCCACCAAATTCCCGGCTCCCCAAACTTCCCAAAGGTTCCTAGCTTTTTACCCCAGCCTCATGGACCCCACTCAAGGGCCCTTTGGCACCGCTTTTCAGTCCTCTCAGGCCAGAACCCTGCCCCTGAGCCACTGGAGGAAGCCCCTTTGGTCATGCCCCCCTCTCCCCCTGCGACCAGGAAGTGTGGGGTAGAATCACAAACAGGGACCAAGGCGCCCAAGTCACTCCCCGGTATGACTCAGGTAGGGAAGCTGTTTTGGGGGCGAGCCCAACCAGTCCCAGCCCCCTGTGCCTTGATCAGCTGGGGAGGCAACTTATGAGGTGACATTCAATAGGGTAGCTGCCTCCTCTGCCCGCTAATGCCCCACCAATGGCTCTTTGGCCACCACCCGGAGGGCTCCATCCTCAGGGCAGTCCCCCTTTATGGAGTTACCTGGGGGAGGAGAGCAGTTACACAGCTGCAGGGGATCCAGGCGGCTTGTGCAGTCAGATTTCTCCAGGATTCCTGCCCAGCCCCCTTAGATGACATAAGTAAACTCCTACATCCATAGAGCTTAAACGAGTACCCACAAAAATGGGTATACCCATCGAAATAACATTCGAAATGATTTTGATAAGTTGGAAAACCAAGTTGAAACAGACAAAATGAAGTTCAACAAGGATAGGTGTAATTTAAATAAATAAATAAATAAATTTATTGCGTGACGCAGTCATTGCATACTTTTAAAATCAAGACAAAATATAAGCCCTTATCAGTAAACGGCAACAAGAAAAAGAAAAGCAATCAAAACGTAGCTACAGAATAGGTGATAACCTTAATAAAAATATAAATATAAATAAAATGCACTTTAGACAGAAATATTTACAACAAATAGCAAAATTTGAACCACATCATGACTACGCAACCGGCAGCTACAGAATAGATGGTAACCTTAATAAGAATATAAATAAATGCACTTTAGACAGAAAAATTTACAACAAATAACAAAATTTTAACCACATCATGTCCACACATCCGGCAACTACTTTAGGTAAGAGGCTGGAACTTAAGGAATCTGTCCCTTGTTGCGAAAGCCTCAACAAGAAAACAGAGACCGCATCCGTGTATTTGGAATTGGTATCGGGGAGGAAAATGTACAATAGCTCGATACCAGTTCTCCCTGAGACCTTTTCAATGAGGGGAACCAAATAATTTTGACGTGGCACATCCTAGAGCCTACAAGAGAAAAGAAGATGTTCTACCATCTCTGCATCCATCATATCAAAAGGGCACAACCTGTTTGCAAAAGGGTTCCCATGGTACCGCCCCTCCAAGAGACGAGTAGGGAGAACATTGAGGCGGGCATACAGAAAAAGATGCAATCTTCTGGCAGAATAAGTGCCAGACAAATATGAGGCCATGACACTGGGATTAGGTTTCACATCCAATAGCAGCATGATCTTCCTGCAGACTAATAGCCTCAATTCTGCTATAAACCAGGGACTGGACACTCCTGAAGGAGGCTTCCCGCAAATGTTGTAAGTCAAGCCCCCACCTAGTCAGCTGATTACTCACGGCCTTAGCCCAAGGGGAAATAAACAAATCCCCTGACATAAAGGCCAAACGCCCGGCAGGCATGTTGCCATAGGCCCGGAGCCATAGGGAAGCTGCCTGTAACCACACTACCCTACCCCAGGCCATCTGACCCAATTCAGTTCTGACAGCAATCAACGGTGTCCCATTTGGGATGATATGGAGTGACCTAAAGGCCCTGGATTGGAGGGAATTAAGTTCTGTTTGGCAATCCAAAGCCCAAATAGCGCCGCCATAGAGTAACTGAACGCGCATCTTGGCATCTACTGTCCTAATAGCCGGGACCAAACTTCCATGCCCCTTCCTGCGAAACAGATGGACAATTGCCATAAGTGAACCCCTTGCTAGATTTACAGCCCTCTCTCTTTGTCTCAACCAACCAAGGGAAGAATGGAATACAAGTCCCAAGTATTTATATGACCCAAATTGGGCAATAGGGTGGTTCTGGATGTGCCATTGGTGAACCTTTTTACACCTCCCAAACACTAAAACCTTGGTTTTGGAATAGTTAATCTGCAAGTTATTCCTAGCACAATACTCAGCAACTGCCCGTAATTGCCTTTGGAAGCCAACCCTGGTTTGAGACATTAGAACCGCATCGTCTGCATAGAGTAGGCAGCCCACAGCATGGGAAGCCAATTTAGGGGGAAAAAACTCCGGGGCTGACATACTAACTGGGAGGTCATTGACAAAAAGATTGAAAAGGGTGGGGGCCAAAATGCACCCCTGCCTAACCCCAGAAGAAACCATCAACCAAGAAGACAGATGGCCCTGCTCTGAACAACGAACTGCCATTCTAGAATTGGCGTGCAATAGCTAGATTAGCACAAGCAACCTTTTATCCATCTGCATGGCAACAAGTTTACCCCAGAGCATCTCCCTATCCACTGAATCAAAGGCAGATTTTAAGTCAACAAACGCGCAGAAAAGCTGCGCGTTTGTATTGACATACTTTGCAGCCAAGTGACGGAGCACGAGGCAATGATCCAGGGTCGACCTATTCTGCTGAAAACCTGCCTGTTCCAAGCAGAGGATATGGGTCTCAGCCAGCCATTTATTAATAATCAGTAGGAGGTGCTTGGCATAAAGCTTAGCCATGATGGACAGAAGGCTGATAGGTCTGTAGTTCCCCGGATCACTTCTTGCCCCCCCCCTTGTGAATAGGGACCACAACAGCCTTGCCCCAATCAGCCGGGAAATCCCCCATCGAGCCCAAATATGTAAAAAAGAGGCCAAAAGGGGCGCCCAACAATGTACGTGGTTTTGAATTAAGTCCCCCGGAATGTAATCAATCCCGGGGGCTTTATTGAGCTTAAGTGTTCTAATCAGCAAAAACCACCTTGTCAACGCTGACCGGAGGCCAAGGAGGAAGATCCCTCAGGAATGGGAACCTCATGGGTTCTATCAGGGAAAATAGACTGGAAATGGTTAACCCATTGTTCGCTGGGAATATCCACACCCCCTCGTGATCTTGTCCTACCAAGAGATCCATTTGCTATTCTCTAAAAACCTCTAGGGTCATTGTCCCTGGCAGCATAGATCATAGAATCCCAGAGTTTAGCCAAATATGCATTTTTCTTTTGGGAGACTAGCTGACAATAGATTTTCTTAAGCTGGTAAAATTCATGAGGTAGGTCCAACAAATGTCCCATCTGATAGCTTTTGTACAGCTTTTGTAGATCAACCTGGTCTTGGTGGATCTACAGTCCTGATCATACCAGGGGGCCCACCTACCTGAGTCAGCGAGTCCAATTTGGGAGGACCCCAACGGTATGGAAAATCTAGTGGCCAGCTGACTTATTAGCCTCTTGTATTCACGAGTAAGATCTACCTGCAGAAGGGAAGAAACTAGCAGTCTTCAGATGGCCTGGCAATGTACTGAGGACAATTCAGCCCCCAGCAGTGAATATTTACTGCCTTGAGGACCAGTAAATATTCAGGGTGCCCGACCATGGCTTCCTCCTATATCGCAAACAATTCCGGGAGGGGACACCAGCTGGAACTGCAGCACTAACAGGGACATCCAGGTATAGCGAAAGTTGCAACAGAAGGTGATCACTGTGCATTGCGTGGCCAACCAAAAATTCTTTGACAAGAGGGACATCATTTAAAGATATGGCCACGTAATTCACTATGCTTTGGCCCTGATGTGAGACCAACGTAAATTCTCCCTCCAAATCATCATGGGAGGCTCCGTTCAATAGATAGAGATTGGCATTTGCAATCAGCCTAGCCCAATGAATGTCAGAGCCATTAATGGCTGCATCCTTAGAGCGTCTAACTGCAGGGCCTTGGACCTCTGGGTCTACCAGCCAGGGACAATGTTCAGAGAGAGCCTCATCTGAGGCACCCAAATGTGCATTTAAGTCCCTGGCAAGGAGAAAAAAAAGCAGAAGAAAATTTACCTTGTAGATCCTGGACCAAGGCATCCAATTGGGGCCAGTAAGAGGAATGAAAGCTGGTCGCATTTGCAGGGGGATTTTTCTTACCTAACTACAGAACTTTACAAATACAGGAGGGGTTTGCGGGGGAGGGGAGGTACCTGTCTTGGCAGCAATACATGTGAAAAGGATCTGGGGATTGTAGTTGATCACAAACTGAACATGAGTCAGCAGTGGAAAAAAGCTGTAGAGTAGAGCTGCTATGAGTACCCACAAAAACGGGTATACCCATCGAATTTCTGGTAACCGAATTGAAATGAATATTTCCGGTACCTATTGGTACCCTAACCAGTTTTCAATCAGGTACCTGAAATGCCGACAACCAGTATACTCAAATGCTTTTTTTTTTGGTCCCAGTTTTGGGGATTGTTTTGGAAATTTCAATATCTTGGTATGTCGATTGTCGGTATTTTGGTATGCTGATTGTTGGTATTTCGGTATATTGGTTGTTGGTATTTTGGAACTTTGAGTACTCAAATGGTATTCAGGTTCCAATCTGGATACCTGAAACGGTACCTCAAAATGCAGCTATTGCCTGTGGGCCCCAAATCTGCTCTATGTAGAGTCAAAGCTGCCTGGCTTGTGGTCATAGCCATCCCACGGAGAGCACGTGTTGAATGTCTCTGGCGGGAGCAGGGTGATCTGCGAGACACTTTGTGGACTGATGATTTGTTGGTCTTAATGTTTGGGGGAAATTGCACTGTTCCAAAACATGAATGTACCTCTCCACCTGGAGCATCCATCCATTTTGCAAATCCCTAACTGCCTCTTCCTGCCCTTCTCCACCCAGAGCAAGGAACTCATCCCTCTGCAGACATTCTAAAGTAGATGGGATGTATTCTCCTGGGCATGGATGGAAGATGACAGCTATCAGACATGAATTCTGTCCTCCACATGAACCTGTGGGGTGTGTGTGTTTCAATCCATTTTCTTAACCCTATAGGGTCCGTCTAGAGCAATTCAGCTTGCAGGCCAATTTTAATTTCTGCTGAGGAACAGAACAAAAAACACTCAAGAGTTAACTTCTTCCCATTTGCAGTAAGGCGATGCTTCCCATCCTCATTCTGAAATGTAACTGGCCTCAGTCTGTTGAAGCATTGGCTGTAGTTAATGCAGGGTTCAGGAGAAGGGGAGTAGTTTGCCACATTTGCATGCCATTTCTCTAATGCCCACCAAATTATTGCCACTCTGATCCTGTCTCCGCACTAAGTGCCGCAAAGACAGTGCACTTTAGAAAATGGTGCTGACTTCTATTAGAGGCAGGTAGTTTTGTCATTGTAATTCTCGGAAGCGTTGCCTTTTGGAGGCCCCTCTATGAGCCTCCTTTTGCTTCTAATTACTGCACTAGGAGGTATGGGTGTTGGCAACACGGGAGGGGAAGTGGGAGAGGGGTTGGAACTCAATGGTGGAGAGGGGAAGATTTCTGCGGTAATTTGCATTTAAAGCTGGAACTCAGCATTATATCTCCCTGTTCACCCATTGTCTATGAACATTTTAGCTCTTCCTTCTGCCTCATCAGAATGAATTAAGCATTTTCATTGCACCACCAGCCTAATTAGAGTCATTTGCTACAGTGACACAAAGATTTTTTTGATTTTTTTTAATGAGCATCTCAGCTTTAATACACAATGGTAACATTGGGAAACTCCGATCAAAAGGTAAATGTTTTGGGGTCAGGGATATTTTTCAACATTGTCACAAGAATAGAAACAAGATCCTTGAGAGGTGATGCCTACGAGGATGGCTCCACCAGAAGGAAGTAGAGACTTGCTGCCTGAAGGATGAAGCATGCTTTTCTGTTGGGGTTTTCACCTGTTGGAAGGATGTTGACATGGTACCAAGATGGCGTTACGCTTTGGGAATGCAAAGCAGGCAAGGAAAGGGTTCTTGCAAAGTGAGGGTGACATCCGACAGCCAACCAGGAGAGATTTACCATAGCTAGAGGAGTTTGGGGAAATGACACTGATCACGTTGTCTAGAAAGAAAGGCTGTTCATCACATCATTGTAAGAGGTGATAATAATATTGTTTATTGTTTAAGCCGTCAAGGCCATAACAAATCATAAAAGAAGAAAAAAAGCTCTCAAAGAGAAAGTCAATACATAATACATTTTACAATAACAATATATAACATAATAAAAAGATCAAACCAAGATCACACACGTACATTTTTTTGCCCTTTAATACAAACTATTTAGCTTAATTTTATTAAATATCCATTTCTAAATCCTAAAATATTTGTGAGTTCAATTTTACTGCCAGATCTACTACAAGGAAGGTTGACAAGAGTATAGCCAGATATTCTTAAATGATATCTCAAAACTTGCCTTGCCCTTCCCGGGGATTATGGCGGCAACACTTGACCCCTGCAGTAATTCAATCTAAACCTGCAAAACTTGCCTTACCCTTCCCGGGGCTTATGGTGGCAGCACTCAACCCCTGCACAAATAATTTAAACGATAGATAAACATATAATCATAGGGGATAGTCTATACCACCCAACCTTAGTTAAGCAGTAGTTATACATGATTTATCTTATCATATACCTCCAGATACCCAGTACCTCCATTAAGTTGCCCAAGTTCATACATATAGGACATCATATACTTAACCTATATTATACATATCATATCATATACCGTCCCCGACCTCCTCGCATTGCATATACTTTAATCTCACCCTGGCACATCTTTCAGCAAAGACGGCCACCTGTTTAGTCCAACAGGGGTTCTGGTCTCCAAGAAGATAAATAAGCTGTCTATTTGTTGCCCAGCCTTCTCCTAACCCTATACTCGGCCATAATCCTAGTCGGAGATGATCATACAAAGGGCACCTTAAAAGATAATGATCAAGCTCCTCTATCTCTATCCCACAAGGACAGCACCTCTCCTCTCTTGGAATTCTCTGAAAGTGCTCTGTAAGTACCCCCATTTTTAGCGTACGCAACCTCTGTAAGAGATGAGGCACTTTGACTTGGAAGTGTTTGACGATGTCGCGCAAGCTGGTGTATATGGCAACTGCTAGTCAATTGGAACAGGCTTACCTAGTTATCAGGAACCTTTCCCTGCCTTCACAAAGTTGTCCTTTCTATATGCTCATCCTGAAAACTCTTGCAGCAGAGGATCAGAATAGGGCCAATGAGGCTAAGGCTTATAGATGGTAGTGCTACTATCTGAGCCAAATGGAAGTCCACCGTTCTGTCTCAAGCCAGGCTAGTAGATCAGAAGTTTCTTTTCTCAAATGGAATGTGCTCTCAAAGATACAGTGCATAGCGTTCAGTCCTTTGTTATCCACAGCTGCTCCTTATGGCTCTCAAGGGTCAAGTTTCAGATTATCACTTGGGTATTGTATCATTCCAAAGCAAACTGCCCATTCTTCGAGGGACTAGAAATTGGGCATCAATCTGTGTGAATGTGTTGTCTTTTTGAACACACATCACACCACCATGTCCAGTAATTGGGTAAGGGGAATAAGGTAAGCCCCTGTCCTCCTCAAGTTGAGCCTCACACTAGAGCCCTGTAGCGAGACCCTCGGTGGGTGGGTTNGAACAAAAAACACTCAAGAGTTAACTTCTTCCCATTTGCAGTAAGGCGATGCTTCCCATCCTCATTCTGAAATGTAACTGGCCTCAGTCTGTTGAAGCATTGGCTGTAGTTAATGCAGGGTTCAGGAGAAGGGGAGTAGTTTGCCACATTTGCATGCCATTTCTCTAATGCCCACCAAATTATTGCCACTCTGATCCTGTCTCCGCACTAAGTGCCGCAAAGACAGTGCACTTTAGAAAATGGTGCTGACTTCTATTAGAGGCAGGTAGTTTTGTCATTGTAATTCTCGGAAGCGTTGCCTTTTGGAGGCCCCTCTATGAGCCTCCTTTTGCTTCTAATTACTGCACTAGGAGGTATGGGTGTTGGCAACACGGGAGGGGAAGTGGGAGAGGGGTTGGAACTCAATGGTGGAGAGGGGAAGATTTCTGCGGTAATTTGCATTTAAAGCTGGAACTCAGCATTATATCTCCCTGTTCACCCATTGTCTATGAACATTTTAGCTCTTCCTTCTGCCTCATCAGAATGAATTAAGCATTTTCATTGCACCACCAGCCTAATTAGAGTCATTTGCTACAGTGACACAAAGATTTTTTTGATTTTTTTTAATGAGCATCTCAGCTTTAATACACAATGGTAACATTGGGAAACTCCGATCAAAAGGTAAATGTTTTGGGGTCAGGGATATTTTTCAACATTGTCACAAGAATAGAAACAAGATCCTTGAGAGGTGATGCCTACGAGGATGGCTCCACCAGAAGGAAGTAGAGACTTGCTGCCTGAAGGATGAAGCATGCTTTTCTGTTGGGGTTTTCACCTGTTGGAAGGATGTTGACATGGTACCAAGATGGCGTTACGCTTTGGGAATGCAAAGCAGGCAAGGAAAGGGTTCTTGCAAAGTGAGGGTGACATCCGACAGCCAACCAGGAGAGATTTACCATAGCTAGAGGAGTTTGGGGAAATGACACTGATCACGTTGTCTAGAAAGAAAGGCTGTTCATCACATCATTGTAAGAGGTGATAATAATATTGTTTATTGTTTAAGCCGTCAAGGCCATAACAAATCATAAAAGAAGAAAAAAAGCTCTCAAAGAGAAAGTCAATACATAATACATTTTACAATAACAATATATAACATAATAAAAAGATCAAACCAAGATCACACACGTACATTTTTTTGCCCTTTAATACAAACTATTTAGCTTAATTTTATTAAATATCCATTTCTAAATCCTAAAATATTTGTGAGTTCAATTTTACTGCCAGATCTACTACAAGGAAGGTTGACAAGAGTATAGCCAGATATTCTTAAATGATATCTCAAAACTTGCCTTGCCCTTCCCGGGGATTATGGCGGCAACACTTGACCCCTGCAGTAATTCAATCTAAACCTGCAAAACTTGCCTTACCCTTCCCGGGGCTTATGGTGGCAGCACTCAACCCCTGCACAAATAATTTAAACGATAGATAAACATATAATCATAGGGGATAGTCTATACCACCCAACCTTAGTTAAGCAGTAGTTATACATGATTTATCTTATCATATACCTCCAGATACCCAGTACCTCCATTAAGTTGCCCAAGTTCATACATATAGGACATCATATACTTAACCTATATTATACATATCATATCATATACCGTCCCCGACCTCCTCGCATTGCATATACTTTAATCTCACCCTGGCACATCTTTCAGCAAAGACGGCCACCTGTTTAGTCCAACAGGGGTTCTGGTCTCCAAGAAGATAAATAAGCTGTCTATTTGTTGCCCAGCCTTCTCCTAACCCTATACTCGGCCATAATCCTAGTCGGAGATGATCATACAAAGGGCACCTTAAAAGATAATGATCAAGCTCCTCTATCTCTATCCCACAAGGACAGCACCTCTCCTCTCTTGGAATTCTCTGAAAGTGCACTGTAAGTACCCCCATTTTTAGCGTACGCAACCTCTGTAAGAGATGAGGCACTTTGACTTGGAAGTGTTTGACGATGTCGCGCAAGCTGGTGTATATGGCAACTGCTAGTCAATTGGAACAGGCTTACCTAGTTATCAGGAACCTTTCCCTGCCTTCACAAAGTTGTCCTTTCTATATGCTCATCCTGAAAACTCTTGCAGCAGAGGATCAGAATAGGGCCAATGAGGCTAAGGCTTATAGATGGTAGTGCTACTATCTGAGCCAAATGGAAGTCCACCGTTCTGTCTCAAGCCAGGCTAGTAGATCAGAAGTTTCTTTTCTCAAATGGAATGTGCTCTCAAAGATACAGTGCATAGCGTTCAGTCCTTTGTTATCCACAGCTGCTCCTTATGGCTCTCAAGGGTCAAGTTTCAGATTATCACTTGGGTATTGTATCATTCCAAAGCAAACTGCCCATTCTTCGAGGGACTAGAAATTGGGCATCAATCTGTGTGAATGTGTTGTCTTTTTGAACACACATCACACCACCATGTCCAGTAATTGGGTAAGGGGAATAAGGTAAGCCCCTGTCCTCCTCAAGTTGAGCCTCACACTAGAGCCCTGTAGCGAGACCCTCGGTGGGTGGGTTATGCAGGTCTAGGGGCCCTGCCTTGAGGACCAGTAAATATTTCTCCTGGGCTGGGTGGGCAGAAGCCCTTTTTCTACAATAGTTCAGAGGAGCAGACTTGTTCCAAGTTGGGTGAGCAAAGCAACCCCTCCCATTCCAAGCACTTCAGGACAGGTGGGGCTGGTTTACTCACCACTGATCAGTAGGGATCAAGGCAGTGCTGCCGTACTCAGGAATGGGATATGGTCAGGGACCCAAGTTGACTGCACCAAAAAATCTTAAATTCTGCAACCAGTGAAGCCAAATTCTGCAAATTCAACACGAGCATTAATATTTGCATAATTAACTTGATTTGCATAACTATGCATGCTGAGAAGCAAATTTGCAATAGGTTTGACATAGAATCACAACTTTGCTAATCAAACACAACTCAAATCCTCTGGAATTTCAGCACCTCCCTCACGCAAACATAGGGCCTTCAGACCCCACCCACCCACAATTCATCTCCCAGGGGCCTATTTACCCTCGGGTCATGGTCAGGATTGGCTGATTCTG
>QEPC01009477.1:6657048-6685055 GCA_003113815.1 Sphenodon punctatus | reverse complement strand
CGTGCTTCCTCTGGGAGGGAGTTCCACAACCGTGGCCCAACCAACGAGAATGCCCTCTCCATTGTAGCCCCCCGCTTTACATGGGGGACCTCCAAGAAGGTGCCCCCGGCGGACCGAAGGGTCCATCCTGAGTCGCGGAGGGTGAGGCAGTCCCTGAGGTATCCAGGTCTGAGACCGTATAGGGCCTTATAGATATGGCCTACCTTCATGCTGATTAAAATATCCACATATGGATACATGCATATGTCTACATATGCATATAGGGGATGTTTTTATGGCCCGTGTTTTATTTTATTTTATGCTTTTTATATGTTTTATATATTGCTACATGCCTTGAACCTTTGGGATAGGGTGGAATATACATACATTTAAATAAACAAACAAACAAATAAATAACCTGTACCTCTGTTAATATATGTAATATACTTCTCTATACTATGGTTGAAATGAATATCTGGTGAGAATAGCAAATTTGAAGATTTTGGAATACTCATATCTGTTGTGAGTACGAATCAGTATTCACTTCCTGTTGGAAATGTGGTTCCGACTATTAATTTCGTGTTTAGCATTTTGGTGACTTTGTTATTTTGTGTTCGGTATTTTAATATTTGATACTTTGTTCTCTTTGGTGGAATTATCACTAATGAGTACTGCAAAAACAAACCACATCCAAAATGCCAAAATACTGAAGTGACCAAAGTATTGACTACAAAATAATGAAATGAAACAGCCAATAAGAGCTTGGGCGTTTTGGAACAGTGAGAGAGATGAATTTGAATAGTCATTTCTGGGAAAAAATATTCAAATTATCAGAGTATGAAAAGCCATATTTGTTTCAAACCTACACGCACACATGCCATACATACAATATGTACACGTACATGTCTACACATATGCATATATATGGACGTACAGAGGATGAATCGACCTTTCATTCTGTAGGTGCTGTCTGGAGTTATCTAGTTAAGCTTTTCTTCCGATTTGCAGTCACTGGGCCATGTGATCCTCCAAACAGTTAGTGCTGGCACTGTCATTTTAGAGCAAACGTGAGTCCCTTTAATTTCACTGAAGCTCACACCAATGTTATCCACTTATGGAATCATGCCCATAGTGTTTTGGAGTTGGATTATGGACAGAGTTTAAGATGAGACCTTCTAGTGCTTATTACCCATACTTGGGGCAAGAGTTTCAAAAGATCTCAGCCTGTGTAACGTATCAAAATAAGGGGTAGATTTTGAGCAGCGCTATGATCTCAGTAGCATTCATCATGTCACTCACAGCCAGATTTTCAGAAGAACTAAGTATTCTGGGTAAAATAGGAACCAAATACTTTGTAGAAAGAATAGTCCAGCCCATTGTGTTTGTGTGTTTCTTGACAGGGCTAGCCTTAGAATTTGGGGGCCTAAGGTAAAGATAAAATGTGCAGTTCCTGGTGGCCCCTCCCCTGTAGCCTCACTCCCTCAGGAAAACAAAGGTCACTCTGGGCCCTCCAGGAAGTACAGAAAATAGTTGGGTCTGGGGCAGTTGAACTGAGTCAGCCTATCTTAAGGCTTGCCCTGACTTCTGGAATATTCCTAGTAGCCTTTGCACGTTGTAGCTTCCGCAGGCATACAAAACATGTTGCACGTGCTTCCCTTCAGCTCTGTGGGGTTTTGGTTTGATTTGCTTTTACGAAATAACCATTTGGGAACTTGATTAGTTTTACAACCAACCCTGCCACGCCATCGGAGAGGCACACTGAGCTCACTGATGTCTGACTGCTGTAGCTGCTTTACGCGGTCTGCTCTGTCTGACGGAGGACCCTAGGAGGGCCGAAAGCTTGCTTCTCCATTCACTGAAGCTGGTCTGATAAAAGATATCACCTTGCTATTTTGTCTCTATTTGCCTCTATTTGGGGCCAACAAGGCAACCATACTCTCTCTATGTTGTCTGTTAGAGTGGCTGTTGAATTCACACCGCCTGCAGATGGATGGAGATAGGATTTCTAGTGTATGTGGACAACTTCTTGGAAATCAAGGGGGAATAAAAAATATATTTGAAAGAGTTCTGCCACTCAGAATGGTATTCCAAATCAATTAAAGGGACTGAATAACATTTTTTAAAGATATGGCACTCTGAAGGGAGGTTTATAACTGTGCTTATGTCACCCACCTTAATTCACCCCAATGTCTCAGTGTTAAAACTGCCACCCCACAGCACAGAGACAGGAGTTCAGGGTTGTGGTTCAGGATTCTGTCTGTTGCTTTCCTCCTTTCTCCGGTCAGAATTTTCCAATTGCTGATTCTGTGCTTGGAATTTTCATTATTTCTTTTCTAAAGACTGTTTTCCGAAAACAAATTTAAAAAACCCTTTATAATTCTGTATTTATCTTCTGCATATCTACAGTGCCTTGGGGAATGCTTTCACCTCAGGATAACTGGCAATATAAATCATAATCATTTTGTAGTCGTTGAGTTATGGTTCTTGTGGCGATGTCATTCACGAGAGGGAAATTTGCGAGGAACGCTATTTTGAACTTGCCATTGAAAATGTTAGTGCATCTGGGACTATTTTTATTACTTTTAAAGAAAAGCCCTCCACTTGGAAGAACTGGTGCTCATGAAATCGAGGGCCTGGGAGAACTGGCAAATCAATGGCAGGTGCCAGGCAAGCTTCCTCTAAATGATTTTATTAATGTGTCTTAATCCTGACCCTTAAACACCCCTCCTTGCTAATGCCATGGCCTCCCATGACCAAGAGATTACAAAGCCTGCTGAATTGTACAATGCTTTAAAAAAAATAAAAATTAACATGCTGCGTAAGTATTACAAGACCACCCAGCTTATTGCATTTGTGACCCAATTACAGTTTGAACTGGGTTTTCTAGATGAACTCATCTAAGGAATGAAATCTATTTTCCAACTTTTGTGGTGGTGCTGGTGTTTGTTGTTGTTTTTTCCGTGAAATAACAAAGAGGCGTTGCTCAATGTAAGGGTAACCACCTGAAAAAGTCATATCCAAAGACCAACTGTGGTGGTGGTAGATGAAGCTGCTGAAACTCAACATGGTCGCTCCTTTTGCTGCCCTTTAATTTGCAAATGCTCAATCTGTTGTGATTTCTCTTCAGATTTTAATAAATACATGAAAGTGCATTCTGATGCTTCCAACCTGCAAGCTACATTTCCACCGGCAGCTGATTTTGATGACTGAAATGGCAAACCTCTGAAAACAGGACAGAATAAGAAACTCCTAACACTCCAGTGATAGAAACAGTCATCTTAGGCCTTCATCATCCATTGCATAATGAACTCCTAGAGATTTGTCGACAAATGTGGAAGATCCAGAGGCATGAGATGTATTTAAAAGTAGAAACTTTTTAGTTAATTTAACATTAAATTGTCTGACCCTATTTGAAAAGAAAATGGCTATAGTGCAACTTTTGCAGGGGAAAAAAAATGCTAAATTGTATTTGTTTTGAGAAATAGATTTCTCAAAATAAATAAAATAAAATAAATGAAATAAACTTATTTTGGGGACATTTAAAGGGGGGGAACATATAGTCCATAGTGTGCATCTAATCTGTCATCTGTGTGTGTTCATAGATTTATTAAATTGTGCACAAATATGCAAAACAAGTATTTTATATCCATCTGTACTGTGTGTGTGTGTGTGAGAGAGAGAGCTGACAAGTGTAATGTGCATGCTTACATGTAATGTGCATGTAGATTGATATAGCAATAGAAAAAATAAGTTCCTATGAATTTTTTTAAAAACAAACATTTGCAGTTTTAACGTGCAGTTCAACCATAATACATTTTTGGTGTGTTTATGCATCTCTCTTTTAGTTATGGATGTTCCTCTTGTGCATTTCTCCCCTCATTCCTCTTTTGACACTTTTAAATTTTAAAACGCTAGTATGGTTTAAATTCGTTTTCCCTCTGCAACGGGACCTTTTTGTTCTTAGGAAGGGCAAGAGGCAAAAGAATTAAACATTTGTCTTTGAGTACCTGAAATTTACATACACGATATGCCAATGAACTTTCCTATATTGCTTAAAAATCCCTGCTTTATTGTGAATTCTGGCTATTTTTTCTGTTTTTATTCAGTCACTGATGAAGACAAAAGTCCAAATGGTAGAGGAACTATGTTCAGTTTTTCACCACTCCCTGTTAGATGTATTAATTATGGCTATTAATTTTCCTCATAGCTCTGTGCTTTGTTAACACATCTCTCTTCGAAATGGTTGGGCACAAACCATTGGGGAGAGAATTTTCAAAATAAGCCAGAGAAGGGGAAGATTTTTCTTTCTTTCTTTCTTTCTTTCTAGAATGAGGTTCGAAGGCTGCTGAATTCACACATTTTGACTGCAGGTTAATACTATCATTTTATTTAATTTTAATTTAATAGCATACTTTGGAGTTGGCAGTCACATGTGAAAAATGATTGTTTTAAAATACGCAAACATCTTCAAAAGCCTATTCCTGCCCCCTCACATGAATGAAAGATATCTCTTTAAACAGAAAAGATTTCTAATGAATCACGGTCTTGGAGATCCCATTAGAGTTACCCCTGGATTTCTGTCTCCAAAGTCTGGTGGTGCTTTCAGAAACCGGCACGAAAAAAACAATAAGTGACAAAATCTTTTGTGCCGTTAAACTGGGAGCTTGGGGGCAGGAATCCCCTTGTGCATTTTAAGGCGAGCGTAAGTGCTTAGCTCTGTATTTTGGAATTAAATCTCCTACCCTCTTTTAAAAACTTGATGATGGAAAACTCTGACCTTCTAGCTTACCGACAACCAGTAGAAGACAGTGACCCTAGAAGAGCTTGATTTACTGATGGAACAAAGTAAGCCATAAAACCTGGAATAGACTGTGTTATTGTCAGTAAAAATCATAAAGAAGAAGAAGAAAAAACACACCCATAATCGCCAGCATAAGAAAATAGGGGAGGGGGGAGAGAACGGGAAGAGAACATCTCTGGTGGCAAAATGGTTAAAAGAGAAGAAGAATAAAATCCAGTGGAGGAAGAAAAAAAAATCAAGCAGTCAAGTAGTTAATTGACTTTGCTTTAATCAGCCCAATGAATATTCATTAGTGTGCTGGTCCTAATCATGGGGGCCATGTTGTCCGCATTTAGCAAGCGCACGCTCAGCATCATGCACGCCTCAACAGCTTCCTTTCCTCTCTGCACTGACATTAAATTTAGAGGCTTTACGCCTTCACTAGCTTGCAGTTAGCACTGATTGGCCCAGCTGCTCTACTTGAAAATGCCATAGCAACCCCTGGCTGGTTGCCTAGCAACATTTTTTTCCCCCAAAAGGCCTGAGACGGTAATCCATAGGCTTAGTGTAGAAACTATGCCTTTGTGGGGCGCGTGTCTAGGTGTGCTTGTGTATTATTATTATTATTATTTTATTTTTAAAAAATCTGCTCCTATTGGAAGATCGGACACTGACTATAGTACTTCGTTATACGGTACAAGTGATGCTTGCTTTCCTCCTTATCAACTGATCGCGTTTTGTATAAAATAATTGTCATGGTGTCAACTTTTATCATACAATTCTAGCTGCTACTCATCTCCACTCCACTGATCTTCCTCCGGTTGAATTATTTGATAGCGTGTGATGATTATTTATTTATTTATTTATTTATTTTTATCATCCGTGGGTGCAGAATAGACCCAGTCTTTTGTTGCTCAGCTCCTATCCCCAATCATCTCTCGAAGATGCAGGGAGTGACTTCTATCCGTGCAATCGCCAACAGAGGCCTTTTTTAAAATGGGCCGCGGTTGAGGGGGCGGTCTGCAGGTGCACCACAGCAGGGGTGGGGTGTGTGTGGGGGGGGGCAGGCGGGTGCACACCCACCCCCCTC
Organism: Sphenodon punctatus; assembly: GCA_003113815.1. NCBI lineage: Eukaryota > Metazoa > Chordata > Lepidosauria > Sphenodontia > Sphenodontidae > Sphenodon > Sphenodon punctatus. The sequence continues at coordinate 6,679,206 of QEPC01009477.1, read as the reverse complement.
CCACCCTGACAGATCTCCATGCGCCGAGGCATCTCCATGCTCGGAACGACCTGCGTTGTCACCAGCTTTGCCCCTTCGCAGCCCCTGTGGCTAAGAAGGCCAATTTGTCGCACCCTTTCCCAGGGGAAAGTGAGCAGTATGGCAGGTGGGGAAGGAGAAGGCTCTCCCTCCCCCCACCCCCCATGTGGAGCTCTCACCGCGGGACTTCAGCGGGTGGGAGAGTTTCAAGGCAGAAGACGGCAGCCACTGGGTTGTGTTTACCCAGCCTGGATTTCTAGGCACCCCTGGCCGGGTGGGCGCGAAGAGCGCGCCATTTGATTGGTGCACAACCCTAGGAAGGGCGGTGCAGTTCGTTGTAGCGCTGCTTGCCTCTGCGGTTCAGAGGCAGCGGCAAACAGAGCAGCACCATCCCACCCGCCCATACAACACTGTGGTACACCGGTCGCTTAGCAGGGCCAGGAAGGAATTTTTGGTGAGCAACACAATTCGGCCTGTTGTTGCTTGTTTTTTCACCTTCCTCATAGTGTTGGGGCTATTTGATTTGATTGGCAACGTTTCCCTTAGAAATTTAGGTATGAGCTGCTGGTTTTCACTTGTCGCACTCTGCAGGGGTTCAGCACCAAGTTAGGTAGGTTAGAAATAGAAAGGGGCATCTCCGTAAGAGATGGGGGGTGATACCAGCTGCAATTGCAGGGTATGGCAAGCGGTGGAGTCAACCCCCTTGGGAGAAGTGTCCACGAGGGCAGTAGGGACATGTATTGTCTCCAGCTCCGGGGCACGATCCTCCTTCTTCCGGCTCCAAAGGGGCCTTGTCCCCCTCCCAATAGCTCATTAATGGGGAGGGGGAGACGTTAGTTCAATTGATAGGGATTGGTACCAGATGGTATATCTGACCAATCCCTGAGTTTGAGTGTTTATGAGAGGTGCTGGATCCAAATCACTTGAGTGATTGCCCCCACCATTCCAATTCGATACAATTCTTAATTGAATAAAGAGTGCAGCCATTTAAAATCTATTTTGGTGTGTCCTGTTTCATTTGGGGAGTGCGTTGACAAACTCCATTGTGTGTGGGTTGTGGGAGTACCCACACACCCTCACATTTACATGGGATGCTCCCGCACATGGATGATGGGTGTCCACGTGGGGAAGTGTCTCGTTTAAAAAGGGCCAGAGAGAAGAAGCCATTGTCTTAAAGAGATAGACAGCCCAATTATATTGTTGGAAGTACATTATTCTTTCTTTAGGTGGTAGTTCTGAAAACATATTGATTGTTCTATCAATGGAGGTGCCCTCACATATAATAATGGAGGTATCCCAGGCTAGGCTGCTGAGTTCAGCATATTTCAACTACAGGCTAATATTATAATATTTTATTTAATAATAATAATTATTTCTATAGCCCTCTCTCTGCTAACATGGCGTTTGGAGTGCTTTACAACATCAAAATATGATAAACCATTATAAAATACACTTAGAATAACAGTCCAATAACAGCAGTGGATCCTAAAAGCTCATGGAAAATAAATAGGTCTTCAGGTGCTCTTGAAAGGTGAGGAGGGAAGAACTAAAATGGACATCTGGAGAGAGAGGGAGGGAGTTCCGCACCGATGAGACCACCACAGCAAAGACCTGATCACCTGTTGACATAATGTGTGATGGCGGGATCCCCAGAGAGTGGGTGGTGTCTGAACACAGACGCTCATCAGTGCGAGGCTCTAGGAGCAGTTCTTCATTATAGCTAGGCTAGAACTGAAATGGGTATTTAAATAAGTACCCGCAAGTCATACCTGTCTTTTTGGGCACCCCAGTGTGTTACCCCAGTACCAACTGGGTACCCGGAAACCTGAAAATTTCATAACTTCTGGCACTGATTTTTTATTTATTTTTTTCTGATTGCCAGTCAGTATATCAGTATATCAGGTCAGAAAACCAAAAAAAATGGGCTTCCAGGACCAGAAGCCAACTTTCTGGGATATTACTTGAATCGGACCGCTTGTACACGGGATGGGAGGGGAAAGGGACTGGAGCGAGCTGGATTTTTCAGCCCTGTAATCCGTGAGGGACGTCGTGCCAGAAATGGGCTAGCCTCCCCCCTCCCCACCCGCGCACACGAGCATAACGTCCTGTGATTCTCCCTGGCGCGATCACTGCTTACGGCACTCCCCCACTCACCTGCCTCGTGGGCAAGTGGCTTCAGGTCACGTCAATCAGGTATAACCAATCAATCAGTACCCGATGTTGGTGGGTCGATTTGGGTACCAGAAACTTGTCGGGAATACCTGTTTTTGCAGTTACGCTTTTCACTCAGGGCCTACACCATTCTGGGCCTTAAAAATCAACAGCACAATCTTCAACTCAATCCACCACTCCAGAGCCGATGCAGACAATTCAGAGAATTTGGAGAATTCATGATCATGATTGTCCAAATCTGTAAGCAGTGGCATGGTTGAATTCTGAACAAGCTACAAATGATGAAGCAGCACTCGGAAGGCCATAGAAGAGGAACTACACCCATCAACCCTTGTGACCACCACAATTTTATTTGCTTATTTGAACTGATATCCTGCCTCTCAGTTGAGAGGTGGCTTCAGGGGAGGGAGACAGTGGGGTAGGGAGATCTCTAGCATGCCTCTTAACTGAGAGGTGGGCGGCAGGGAGATCTCTAGTGTGCCTCTCAGCTAAGAGGGGACTGTGGGGGAGGAAAATGGCGGCGGGAGAGAGATCTCTAGCATGCCTCTCAGCTAAGAGGCTGCCAAGGGGGAGGGAGCTCACTAGTGCCACTATGTGGTGGCTGCGGCAAGCCCATGAAATATGGGCGGAGCGCTGCGTGTTTATAGGATGCACACACTAAACATGTGACTGGGGGCTGCATGGACTGAACATGGACTTCAGTGAGCTAATGGGTGTCTTTAGACAAAGCAAATATCAGGTGACTGTCAAACCCCCTAAGCACATGTTTGGCCGTTATGTGTAAGCACCATAACAATCCCACCACCAGTTTGGCCACCCGTTGAACACACGATGTGAACACCATTGCATCACAAGGACAATTTGTGTGTTCCAGCCAACATTGTGTGTAATGATATTGCGTGGCATCTTAGCAGGTACAATACAGGGAATGAGGCAGCAACGCTTGTGTGCTGAGATTCGGTGGTGAGCAAAACATCGATTTGCCCCAAGATGGGCTGTGTGTCGAAGCAGCGCCACATGGTGAACACCGGGCCAAACCAGTGTTCATATCAAGGTCAAAACACACATTCAGACACCTGTTGACGTTATGTCGAAGAACACCCAACGTCTTACTTGTCACGTAAGATGTGCATTATGACAGGTCACTTTTCAGCCAATCCACTGGAGAAATTGTTCCAGAACATTTTGTCCCTGTGAAAATAATTCCTGCAATATGGCCATGGTAAACAAGAGACATGGGGGACCTTGGGTGTGAGGACAGGGCCAGTGTTTCCAAAGCAGAATGAGAAACAGAATTATGTTTAAAATTCTGGGTTCAGATCCTGGGCCGCTAACGGGATTTATCATTAATTGCTACTTAGCGAGAAACAGAAATGTTTGTACTTCATTTTTGTAATGTGCCATCTTCCACAATCTCTCTTATCTTGGTCCTCTTGCCTACTTTGTCATTCTGTCTGAATAGCAAGTTGTACCCACCTGACACACTACATTGAACTGCTGTCATTTGTGACACAAGGGCCTCAGAGAGTCCAAGTTGAAATGAAAACATGTTGTTCTGAAGGCTGATGAGTGTTTAAGGGCATGTCTACATTAGGGGAAATGTTAATGTGTTGTTTGGTTTTTTTTAACACGAGTTGGTTAGTTAAAATGTTAGAATAGTTAGCCTATTCAAGCTAACACAATATTAAGGTGTTCTAGCTAGCTGGCCTTCAGCTTTCACTTTGCATAGGGTTAGCTACCATGTTAATCTGACTGTACTAGGGGTATTTTCAAATGTGACAGCACGATGGATCTGGCCCAGCTGCCGAACTGATGTTTTGGTGGGCTGGGGAGAAGGTGGGGGTGATGTGCGGCCCTGGTCTGCCCTACATGGCTGAGTGCTGCCCACCCACCTCCCTGACGGGTGGCTGCGGCGCCGGCCCGGAATAGCCCTGACCCAGGGTCAGGTAGAGCAGGCGTGCAAACCGTGCAGTCTCTTTATTTTCCCAGTGCTGGCGGCTGTGGGGGCTTGGATGAGGTTGAGCCACCTGCAGCTGAATCCTGACAAGACAGACGTGAAGTTGGTGGGTGGGGGCCTGGGGGTGGTTGAGTCTCCTCTTGTAGGGTTCACCCTCCCATGGCCTCTCGAGTACAGAGTCTGGGTGTGCTCCTCGATTCACGGCTCAGCCTGGAATCTCAGGTTGTGGCCGTGGCGGGGAGTGCGTTCCGGCAGTTACATCTTGTCCAGCGCCTTTGGCTGTATCTCTCAGACTCTGACCTCACCACTGTCATCCATGCCTTCATTAACTCGAGGCTGGATTACTGCAACGCGCTCTACGTGGGGCTGCCCGAGAAGCTGGTCCAGAGGCTGCAGCTGGTGCAGAATGCCGCGGCCCGTCTCCTTACGGGGGCGGGTCGCAGGAAGCACATGACACCTGTGCTCTGGGCTCTGCGCTGGCTGCCTATAAAGCACCGGGCTAGGTTTAAGGTGCTGGTTTTGACCTTCAAGGCCCTTCACGGCCTGGGCCCTACTTATCTGCGGGATCGTCTCACTCCCCATGTGCCCGTGCGACCCCTGAGATCATCCGTGGGGGCCTTTTTGGAGGTTCCCTGGGTGAGACGGGTGGCCACTGATGTGAGATCTTTTTTGGTGGCTGCTCCTGTGCTGTGGAATTCACTTCCGGAGGAGGCTCGATTGGCCCCCACCCTCCTGTCGTTTCGACGTTTGTGTAAGACTTGGCTGTTCCGCCAGGCTTTTGGTGAGGGTGGGGAGAGGGAGGGCTTGGGGGGGAGGGGGGGTTTATGATTTGTTTTAAAATTTGTTGATTTGTTTTTAAATGTTTTATTGTTACATTTTTTTGTGTGTTGTTCGCCACCCCGAGCTGCCTTTGGGCAGGAGGGGCAGGATATAAGTTTTAAATGAAAATAAATAAATCACATGTGATGGCCTGCTCTACCCCAGTCCAGAGATGGCTTCCCCAGCTGTGGTAGCGCTTAGGTAGTGGCGAAGGGCCCGAGTTACAGCCCAGGCTAAGGACTGCCATGGTCCAGGGAAAGCCTGGGTCTGTCCCAGGGAAACATCTGTCCGGCCAGTTCAGATGTGAAAGGACCGTGGCGGGCCACACAGATCAAAGCATGTCCACCCACGGTACTGTCATGTACGAAAATACCCTTGTCTTTTAACGTGTCAGCCAATGTGTTACGATGACACCTTTTCCCTTCATAGAAACACATGTCCTAAGTTTCTACTGAAGTTGCATAGCAGTGAAAGTTCTAGCACTCTTATCTTTTAACTTGGGGCACTGCCAGCAAGCTAAGGTTAAAGAATAAAAACTTGTGAATCTATTTGTAAAGAAAAGTTTAGCCCCCATAAAGGGAAGAAAAGACAAGACCGGCTTGATGCCAGAGCCAAAGAGCATATGTGAGTCTGTTATGAACTTCCTGTGGAGGTTGGCTTCTTAGCTCAAGCTATACTGACTCATGCTTTCAGATCTGAAGGTCACTGGTTCAATCCCTGTCATGTCAATCATCACAAAAGTGTATTTGAGTGTTTGGATAATAGTTGGGTATTTGTTTAAATGTCCCTGACTCTTGAAAATGCCACAAATATTAGCATGAGCTATTATAATTGCAAGTCTGGTTTTTGTTACTGGAAATGCATTTTTCTTCTCTTTGCATTGTTTCAGTCATCCCATCAGGGTTCAGCAAAACTACAATCATGTGATTTGTGACAGATACCACAGAAGGCAAATACCTAACAGTGAATATGGTTTTGAATGAAAAATACTTGGTGGGGAGAGTAGGATTTTGGGCTAAGCAATCTTTCCTGGCACAAAATTGGGATACATTCATAGTGCATGTGTTATAGCAAATCATTAGATTAACTCTAGAACGCAATAAAAATGGGCCCAAGTCTTGATATTTTTTAACGTGATGCAATAATCATTCCACTTTCCATTTTTGGTTTGTGCTTTCAGAATTTATTTTGACTGGATTTTAGAAGACTGCAGAAGAAAACCCTATGGCATTTGATGGAGACCAGAGGGAAAGTTGCAGACTACACTGGTTAGTTTCATTGCTTTTTAAAGCTGATTCAGTTAAAATCATGTCCTGTTAGACTAGCTCTGTCCGCAGGAATGATTTTTTCCCCCTGATCTGTGGAGGCAACATATGCATGAGTATGTACTTTTGCCTAAAGATATGGAGCTAGGGAAATATTCCCATCCCTTCAGGTACCATTATTCAAAAGGTGGCGATGCCAAGCAGATTTCATAGTTGCTATCCTCCCCCCAAATGTTTATTTTTTATTTATTTTATTTATTTTATAAATTTCTACCCCGCCCCTCCTGCCATGCAGCTCGCCTACAAACAGTGTTTAATTTGGAAAAAATAAAAGAATGAATTGCCAGGGCCCAAGAATCCACTCCCTCTTTCCCAGAAACCACACCCCCAGCCCAGAGCTTGTCAGAGCAGGGATGGATCCGGGTCCTAGTGTCCAGCTAGCAACCCAACCACTGGACTAATTTGCCTCTCTACTGTTGCATATAAAACAGGAGTTCTTGTGATTTAGTCTATACAATGACCAGCATAGGGGTGGCTTTCATTAATAAAAGCCAAAGAAATTTCCAATCCCGAAATGTTGGATATCAGCCTTTCACTTTTTGGGGTGCATGCTCCTACCAGGAACACTTCCCACGGTTCAGCCCCAGGCGCAAATTAAGCCCTACGTATGTACCCATCTTGCTCATTACCATTTCACAGCTTGTGCCTAGAGAAGGGCAGAAATGGTGCACACAATAAGCTCCATGTTAAGGGTAGATTTGAATGTGTATATCACAACATCGCTCTCGGACTCTGTGTACGCAAGAATATTTGCAAGTGGGGGAGTCTTGTGCAGCAGGGTAAGAGAACATACTGGTTTGCAAAAATAGGTGAAACATCCTTTCTTTGGTGTAGTTATTTTTGCTGATGAATAGATGCATTAAGCATTGGTTTCCCCTGCATTTGACGCCTTTTACTCTTAACGGACAGGAGGAAATTGAGTATGGTCTGTGGATTGTTCAAAAATCAGGTGTCTGGACTCAGAGTAGACTTGAAATGAATAGTAGATTTATTATCCGCAGTTAATATCGATCTGTCCAAATAGTTTGGTAGTTATCTGGTTGTATACTGATTACCATGACAGCTAGCTGACAAATTGAATAACCAGATAATACTGCAATGGTTAACTGGCTTACCATATTACCATTATTGGGTGTTGTCAAATGTGATGGTACCATGGATTTCCATGCTTTGACCTGCTTGGACATCTGTGGTGCTGTCACGTTTAAAACCAGGTACCAGATGTTGCCCGGGCTGAAACATAGATTTGCGTGGACCATGGCAGCACTTAGCCTGGACTGTTCCTCAGGATCCAGAATAGCCCACGCTAAGTGCTGCCATGGCCTGCAAAAGGACTCTGGACCAGGGTAAAGTGGGATGTCATGCGTGTTCACCCTCTTGCACTTAACCGAAGTCCCGGTCTGCAGTGGTTCCAGATGAGGCCACTGTGGCTGCCCATCAGGGAAGGGGGCGGACAGTTCCTGGCAGCGTGGGAGTGGAGCTGCGCGGACACACATCCACACATCACCCTGCCCTCTCCCGCCCCCTCCCTGGCCCGGCCTGGTGTCACATTTCTCTGGTGGCCGGGACAAATCCTGCCCAGAGTGAGGGCCCTCACTTCGGGCAGGATTAATGCATGGCAGTGCTCAGCGCTGTCACATATAAAAGCACCTATTTGTATTAAGCATTACTGCGTAACCGAATGTTACCATTACTAGCCTGAAGTCAAGTTGGCGTGCGGGTGGGGTGGGGAATAAACAGGAAAGGAATTTTGGGTAAATGGTAATACGATAAATGGAGCAGTATGGTATTTTGTGGCAATGCAGTAAATCGGATTAAACTGCTACTGCTTGATAACCGGTTCTTCCCAGAATGTACCAGATACCATGGATCTGGCCAGTTTCCAGATAGTGGCAGGTAAGCATTTCATCTCTTGTCAGGAGAGAGATACGAATCCCTCCAAACCATGCAAATGAAATTAGCCAAATGGGAAACTCAAGGTATAATATATATATATATATTTTAAAACTACAACAGACTGCCAATATCTAAAAGATGCTTCTTCTAAGGAAGCAAGGAGCAGGCTTAGGGAACCCAATGGTACCACATTGCACTAACTGGTACATATTGTAGCTAGAGTGAAAGAATGCCTGAAAAATGGGTACACCCATCGAATTTCCAGTACTCAAATTGACTTGAAAACATCGGGTACCAATCTGGACCCGATTTGAGTTCCCGATGTCCCAGAGTGCCCCAGAATATCAACTTCCAGGCCCAATTTGGAGGTTTTGGGGGGTATCCAGGTACCCGTGTAACCTGTTGAGCACTCAAGGCAGAATTAAAAAATGTGGGTATTACCTGCAGGTGGCAAATGATCTACTCATTTTAGTGGGATGATCTACCCTAATTGTAGCCTCCTTCTCATGGGCCAATAGCATCTTCACTGCCACCAGGCTACACAAGCTACCTCCACAAAAGGAGTTCAGCAGAAAAAACATGAGCCTTCTGAGGTTTTACAGACACTGATGGAGTGGCCGGGGAAGTGGCATGATCCCACGGTTGTTCAAGGTTGAATCGAGCTGCTGCCGTAGCAGCGATGATACCGCTGACAAATTAGCCAAGAGAGTTTAGTCAGGGAATGAGGAATGGATTCATCTGTCACATTATCCATTCTGTCAGCCATGCGATGCCCTCAGCCAGGAGGCAAAGGGAAAGCATTCTGTTTTGTTGTTTACTCACTTGGCTGAGTGTAGTGGTTAAGCAGGGATGTTGTGTTTGACTGTTCATCAGGAAATAGGAGGTGGGATCCTGTTTTTCTCTTTTTCAGCCTAATTTAGGGGGAGGACAGAGGCTGGATTTTCATTCTCCCCAAACCAAGCCTCCCCCAAGCTCAGGGATATGGTCAGGATAAGAATGATTTTGAATGATAGCCACGACACAAAAATTGGGCAGTGTTTGCTAAGCTGGGGTTGGTTAATGGAACCTGTGAGCATATCCAGTTGTAGAGCAAAGCAAATGTGGGGTGAGGAAGGGGAAGAAGTGGAGAGGAAGGAAGATGTGTGTCTACAGAGTCACTGAAGCGGGAAGATGTAAGTGCTGTGTTTGTGTCTAGTTACATCACATGCAAATCCATCAGTGACTTAAGGAAACAACAGAGTGGATGCAGCCTCCTGCCACGGCACTTCTATCAACCACCAGTTCATGCCTCCGTGAGACCCTTTGTAGGAACTATTAACGATTTTCTTTGCTGAAAAAGACCAGGAACTTCCTTACTCTTTGGTGAAGAGCAGTCATCAAATCTTTATGCATGGGCCCTGTGTTGTTCTCATTGTTACACAGTGCATAAAATTTGTCTTGACATGTAACATTTTTCTTTGTGCACAGTTTTGCTTCTGGCTCTCAGGTTACAGCCCAACTTACTTAATAGCGGGAGATGCTAGTTACTGGTCGCACTGGTACATCTAGGTAAAATGTTCAAATTTGGAGCCCTTATATTTTATTTGAGGCTATACCAGTTGTAGGGGTGGGCAGTCGAATTCGGAATTTATCCGTAACTGCTTGTAACAGGCTGTTATGGATCAGTCCATACCGAGCCACAACATGCCTGCTGCAGTTCGGTTTTTATCTACAGAAAAATAAAAAAAATATTTCACATGCGCAAAATGGCCGCCGGACTAGCCTCTTCTGCACATGCGTGCCCTTTTCCAAAATGGCAGCGGCAGTGTCACTGCCATTTTGGAAAAGGGTAGCCACTCTGTGCATGCGCAGCAGCCATTTTACATATGTGCAGACAAGCTGCTCTTTTCCAAAATGGCAGTGATGCAGCTGTCACTATTTTGGGAAAGGACATGCATGCACAGAATGATCTGGTGGCCATTTTGCACATGCGCAGGGGCTTTTAAAAATGTATTTTAAAAATTATTTTAATGTCTTTAATGGATTTAAATATGGATCTAAAACAGGAAATTGTGGGATCTGAACTGAAAAGAGCATCAAACCACAATTACCTCCAGCAGACTGCCCCTAACTAGAAGCAGCTCCCTGCCAGACGCAGGCAGACAGTTCAGCCTGAGCTGCTGGAGCTGAAATTTGAGCTTCGCCATGCCTACTCCCTCTCTTCCAGGCTGGACGAGAGGGGGAAAAGAGTGGGTTGGGCTAAACTCATCACTGTTTGGCTAGATGGAAGTCCCTAGCCTTTTCTCTTTTCCCCCAGAGTGGGGCTACTCATTGGCGGAGGCTGAAGTTCACAGAATAGCCTTAGAAAGGAGTGGACTGTTTCTGTCTTAGCTCCCTGTGGTCAGAAAGGAGATGTGGAAAATAAGCCCTCATCCATCCCAAGAATGAATGTGAGCCAGACGTGGCCTAGCTCCGTGTGTGTATCCAAGAGTGATGGAGGGAGGTCATCATCCTAACGTAAGAGAATGTGTGTTTGTGTTTTTGAAATATTTTTGCTGGTGCTAAAATGTTGGTCAGACAAAACCCCTCACTTAACCTTGCTCCCTCAACCTGACTACAATACAGCCCTGCAACCTGTATAAGTGTCCTCTAAAATTTGCATATCTGACCACCCTATCCACGCCCCCAGCTTCCTGGTTGGCTGCTAAGGCCAGGCTAAAGTCACAGGAAACTTAGTGGATCGCCTGTCAACATCCTGTCTTCCTGCATCCCAACTCCTGCTTGGTTCCTCTATCACGTTTCAGCCTGCCATGTCCATCTGCCTGCCTGATCTGCTTGAGTTTATCATCTACCCTGGCGCTTGCTTGGTGTTGGCCTGGGAACTAGCCCAGTATCTGCTATGATGCTTGTTCTGCAGATGCCCAGGATTCTGCCATGCGATTGCCATGTGCCAGCTCTGCCATTGGCCTGTGAGCCCACTCTTCTGATCCTGCCTGCCCGTCCATCTGACCGTCCATTCATGCCTGCCCATCTGTCTGTCCATGTCTGCGCCTTAGTCCATGTGCTTAATTTCCACCATGTTGCCCTGAACTTCTGGACCTTGATCCTGCGTGACTCCCTCTTGGCTCTTGGACCTGATCTTGTACTACTTGTCTACTTCCTAGTCCAATCCTGCATTGACTTAGGCCTTGTTTCCACCCCAGATAGGGGTATGCAGAAGGGATCTTGTGCATTTTTGTTTTAGTTTTTGTTTAATAAAAGCCATCCGTTTGAGAGTTTTCATTGAAAACCCATTTGTTTTCTTGAATTGTTTTCATTTTTAAAAGTATCCATTTTCATTTTACAGAAATCACCGTGTGTGCACAAAATGGCTGCCTGACCATTCTGTGCATGTGCACCCTTTTCCAAAATGGTGGCAGAAGCCTTGCCCCATTTTGGAAAAGGGCAGACGCTCTATGTATGTACAAAATGGCCACTGCACATGTGCAGACGGACTGCCCTTTTCCAAGGTGGTGGTGACACTGGGTGATTTCAGACGTTATGGGCTCCGTTGGCCCCGTACCGAAATCACCCCATTCATTCCCCGCCGGGGTCACCCCGTCACGCCGTAACAGACGTGCTGGGGGGATCCCGGTGGGGAATCTGGGAGGGGGCGGGGCCGCGCGGCGCAACGTGCGGTCGCACGGCCCCGCCCCCTCCACGCTCCCACCGCCCGCCCTCAAGGTAGACGGGCGGGCGGCGGGGCCAATGCAGCCGCCGCATCGGGCCGGATTCGCCATGGCCTGGGATGCCGCCGGGGATCCCGGGCCGTGGCACCCGGCCAGACATTACTTTTTTTTGGTCCCCGCTGGGGATCTCTTTGACCACGCTTCCCGGGACATTCCCCCCACTAGCCTGGGAAGCGTGGTTCAAATTGACCCCATGCGGGTATTGACCGTGGCGAACACCTGGCGGCCACCAAACAGACGTTCGAGACACATTGACCACAGGTGCGTATTCACCGTGGTTCACTGTGATCTCGTAACGTCTGAAAATACCCACTAATGCTCCTATTTTGGAAAAGGGCATGAATGTGTTGAATGGTCCGGCAGCCATTTTGTGTATGCACAATGATTTTTCAAAAAAATTAATTGGCTGGTCGACAGCTCTGTGCATGCACATCCTTTTTAAAAATGGCAGCGGCTGCCATTTTGGAAAAGGGCAGTCATGCGCAGACCGGCTGCCCTTTTCTGAAATGGTGCAACACTGCAACCACCATTTTGAAAAAGGGTGTGCATGATCAGAACAGTCTGGCATTCATTTTTTGGGTGTGCAGTGATTTTTTTAAAAAATTGAAATTATTTTTTTATACAAAAATGAAAATAAATGAAAGCAAACTAATGTTGTTTGCTTATTCATTTTTGTGTGTGTCTTTAGTTACTCAAATGAATGGGGCTGCATTCTTTTTAGTAACTATAGTGGCTTTTAGACAAGCGCAGGGCACTCGCGGCGTTAAATCCTGCAGCATGTAAAAATCCCATGGGCGGGGTTTAGACGAGACTTTTCGCGCATTATAGCCAGTTGTGCATTCTTTTAAAACTGCGGACTAAATACCCTGAGGTATTGGCAAGAACGTTCTCAAATGGTTTTAAAAGAATGCGCGACTGGCTATAATACTTGAGAAGTCTCGTCGAAACCCCGCCTGTGGGATTTTTACACACCATGGGATTTCATGCCACGAGTGCCCCGTCCACATCGAAAAGTGACTGTACAAACAAAAATGCATTGTATACTCCTAATCCCGGACTCTGTCCCAAATTGTGTTCCTGACATTAACAGAGAGTATTTGGAAGAGACTCATTGGGAGCATGAGGGGCATTTGGAGTATTTCAAAGAAACCCTCGAATTTTGAAGAAACAGGTTCATATCTTTGGTCCTTGGACAAGTCACTAAGTGTGTGCTTCTGTGACTCAATTCTCCATCCATACAATGAAGATTAATAGCACCTCACAGGATTGATTAAAGATGGCATGGCGGTCAGATACTATAGTAGGTAAGGTGAGAAGAACCAGAGGTAGAGAAAATTGGAGCAGGTGACCTAATATAGTCTCCGTCCATCTCTTTGTCTGGTGTTCCTCTTACTACAAAATTCTTTCTATGCCTCTTGAATATGGGAGGATTCCTTTTCGGCAGTTAATCGTGCATGCCGTGAATGATTCATTTTCACATGTTGCACAGAAGGGACCCCATTTATAGAACTAACCCTGCAGAAATGAGTTGCAATAACAGCGGAAGGTGCTCAACTTAGTACTCATGGGTAATGCTTGCATTTTCAAGGGCCCTGTCAGCTACCCAAGCACCTATCAGTAGGGATGGGACTCCAGAACCATTTTCGGTTTCGGTTTTTTCGGTTTCAGTTCTCTGAGAATTTTGGCTCTCATTTTTTGTTTTTGTTTTTATTGGAAAAAAAAAACCACGGAAAAAATTTCCATTGCAAAACACCTGAAACAACCAAAACTGAAATGACAACCAAAATTTTGGATGGAACTGAAAAAGGCCATTTTCTGGTTGTTTCGGTTTTATCCAAAACTAAAATTCCCATCCCTACCAATCAGGTACCCAAATACACCCCCCACCCCCATCAGAAATTTCTATTACTGATTTTCCAGTTAGTGATAGGTAAATTGGGACAGAAACTCAAAAAAATTGGGACCAGAAATCAACATATTAGGTACCTGAATTGGGTACTTATCGGGTACCGGAAATTTGAGGAATACCCCTGTTTTTGTGGGTATTCGTTTCAACTCTAAACCAAGGTCAACACATCTCTGCCCTGTAGCAGTAGTTGGCACAGTATGTTAAAGGTGAGACAATGGCATTGTAATGGTATTGAGCATGCTCTGCACCACTGAACTTTGTACCAATGCTTGAACAGTGAACAATTCTAGTACAAGGAGAATGAAACTGAAAACCAGGGTGCCCCAACCCTAGCAATCCTTCAGTGGTTACACATCGGTTTCACTGTGTTTATCATTTGTGCTCATTAGTATGTTACTATGCAGTAGGGCATTGTATCAGGAAAGGCTACCAGCAATGGTGGCAATTTTGTTTTGTCATGGTAATCCAATACCAATCCACTGCAGACACAAAAGTGAGTTCTGCATGGTTTGGCAGAGAGATTTTTTTTTTTTTTAACATAGCTTCAGGGCAAGCCTATTGGTTTTTCAATGTTCCTAGACCGGAATGGGTCAGTGATAATTCTGTGGAAGGCTGATGCCCCTCTCTGGGTTTGTCCAACCATAAAGCACCACATGAGATATGCAATGGACACGGCATCATCCGGCTCACAGTATAGCTTTCAGACTCTTGAAATCACACAGCGGGAAGATGGGACATGTTTAATCCACTGCATTTGCTGTTTAGCATGACCAGAATAGTCTGATAGCGCTAACATGAGTTTCAGCACTTTAGTGTAACTGTCTATTATCCCACCTGAAGCTGCAGGATGTCCAAAGTATCCAATTGTTTGGATTAGAAGAAAATAACCCAGACACTTTCTGTGCATAGTGTATGATTTTGCTAAATATGTTTTACCAGGACATTGTTTCAAGCTAAGTTGTCCTTGACCCTGGGACGCTTTAACCTTTCTGAGAAACCTTCCAGTTTAAAATTGCTACCTGTTTTGTTCATCAGAGATTTTCATTTGTTTCCTTTTCTGCAAGAATTGTAAAGTAAGGAAAGATGGAGCCAGATGAGGGGAAGGCATCCTCTTGTCTTTGGTTTCTTCCCCCATATGACTTGATGCCTCGATTTCCCTGTGAGTCATTGTTGGCTTTTTGGTGTCTTTTATGGTACTGAAATTAGTTGGTTTTTTGGTATCCACACATATGCATGTTTCCAGATACCCCACTGAATAGCTAAATAAATATTTGCCACCTATGCACAATTAGTACATCTGTTTATTCAGTTATTTCAATCACATTGGCATTTCAGTCAGTTCAGTAGTCGGTACCTCATTTTGGCACAATTTAGCGATTAGCAGCACTACTGCCCACCAAACCTGCTGCTGTCAGGGACTGGGTGAGCCGACTGAAGCGCAATCCTGACAAGACTGAAGTGACGATGGTTGGCTGGTCTTGTGACTTGGAGGGGATTGGAGCACCTGTCATTGATGGGGTCTGGCCTCCTCTGCTCACTCAGGTTCGCAGCCTCGGAGTGCTTTTGGATCCCTCGCTGTGTCTGGATTGTCAGGTGGTGGTGGTGGTGGCCAGGAGTGCTTTTCACCAACTCCAGCTGGTGGGGAGGCGGTGGTCTTTTCTTTCTGATTCAGACCTGGCCACTGTCAAGCATGCTTTCATCACCTTGAGGCTATATTTCTGCAGTGTGCCCTATGTGGGGCTGCCCTTGATGAATGTTTGGAAGTTGAAGCTGGTACAAATGTGGCATCGTGGCTCCTTTTGGGGTCGAGCAGACGGGAACACATCACACCGGTGTTCCGAAGTTTGCACTGGCTGCCTATAGCTTTCCGGGAACAATTCAAGGTGCTGATTTTGACCCTTAAAACCCTTAAATGGTCTGGGTTCCGTATATCTGAAAGATTGTCTATCGTACCATGTCCCTTTGGTGCTCCTCCAGTTGGGTGAGGGTGCTCTCCTGCGCGTTCTGTCCGTTACCCTTGTCCGTGGGGTGAGAGTGCATGGGAGAGAATCCTTGGTTCTTGCCCCCATGTTATGGAACTCCCTTCCCCAGGAGGTTCTTTTGAGCCCGAGTCTGGCTAGCTTCAAGAGGCGACACAAAACCTTTTTTATTTCGAAAAGCATTTGGCAGGAAGGAATAGTTGGGGTTTGGTTGGGTTTCTGGGTGGCGTTGTGGGGGAGGATGGGTTTTGCGGGGAGGGTGTTTTTTATTGTATGCATTTTGATGTTTTTAACTTTTTTTGTGTTGATTATGAGCTGCCCTTAGTGTATTTAATTAATTAATAATTCATTCATTCATTCATTAAACTAAATTTATACCCCGCCCCTCCTGCCAAGGCAGCTCTGGACAGCTAACAAGAAATAAAAAATACAATAATGAATATAAATATAAAGCCACCCCAGGATGCCGTGGGCATGAGGGGGTGGCCAATAAATGTAAGTAAATAAATAAATATAAATACATCATAAAATATTTTATCCATGTGGAGGCTTTCATAAAGCATATCAAATCAAGCCCAAACCCCCCACCCTTCACCCATCTCCCTCGAAAAATATCTGGTGGAACAGCCAGGTCTTGCATTGTCTCCAAAAAGAGGAGAAGTCCCGGGCCACCGGGGCCTCTGCTGAGAGGGAGTTCTGTGGCGCGGCCACCGAGAACGCCGTCTCCATAGCTGCCCCTTGGAGACCCCAGGGGATTTCGATAAAGGTGCGCCTGGCTGACCGCCGGGGTCGGTCAAGAGCCCAGGGAGTGAGGTGGTCCCACAGATAGATAGGGCCCTTGCCGTTTAGGGGTCGTGGGAAGGGTGGCATAAAAAATTCAAATCAATCAATCAATAAATAAACGGTTGCGCCATCAATTTAGCTCAATAACACTATTGTTCAACAGTCTGGTGTAGTGCTGAAGAAGGTAGAGTAAATGCAGGAAATACCTGCATTTTCAAGTAGTCTACTGGATGCCTGAGAGGTACACAAGTACCATGTCACACACCCAATTGCCCCAAACTACTGCGTAAAATTTCGAGATTGGTAAATTGATATAGGAGTTGGGGTGGAAAGATGAAAAACTTATACGAGAAGTTGAGAAATCAGGATGAAAAAATGATAAATCAATACATTGGTTAATCAATACATCAGTGGGAAGGCACTTGTCTAAAGATACCCCTACACTGCTTGGGCTTGGAGTCTGCCCCTAGCACTGCAGTTCCCAATTCTCCTAAATTAATCCGAGGGAGTGGAATAGTGGAGTTTGGGCATCTACCGTGACCCTTAGAAATCTATCCCAGCCTACTTTCCCAGGTCAAAAAAGATTGACTGTTGGTAGTCTCAAGTGGAAAATAAAATTATTTCCTGTTATTTCAGGCATTGGTGTGCTCTGGTTGGTCCCAGTCTCTACTTGTGGGATTTCTCTGTGCGGATGGTGGGGGTGTAGCAGGTCCTGCAGTGGTGCAGCGGGCTGGACTAGATGACTGTCTCTTCCAGCCTTGTGACTCTATGACCCTATAACATTGTACATTTTTACACACCAAAGGTTCTGGATTTTTCAATCTTCTGGGTTTACAAGTCCACAAGTTCCAGATGCATTCTTCTCTCTCTCTCTCTCTCTCTCTCCCTCTCTCTCTCTCTCTCCCCCACTCACACGCTGCCCTGAGGCAGTTCCTGGATGCATTCTTCACACAAACACTGCCCTGAGGCAGCCTAAAGTAGCCGCAGCTGTAGATGGGAGGGGCTGCCATGGAAACCAAGTGACCACAGCTGCCTGGAGCAAAGCAGTTTACTAGGAGAACTTCTTACACACAAAAGTTCTGGGAGAAGTTCTATGTAGAAGTTCAAAGAGCCAGAAGTTTAAGATCTGGGTCAGTGATTTAGACACACAGAAATTTCAGGATGTAACAGCAAACATGCAGGAGAAATGTGTGTGTAAAAACACCCATTGTGGTGCCTGCTCATCAATTGGCTGGGTTGGACACTTTCTATAGACCCTGAGATAATCCCTAGGTAAGCCTGGGGAATGCATTGGCATGGGATTGTGTGAAGACCAACAGAATAACTAGGTACAAAAGGGAATTAGACAAATTCATGGAGTCTGTTGTTTGCCATTAACCTAGATGGTTAATGGAGAGCCAGTGTAGTGAGGTACGGTGATGGGTTTGCACCTGGGAAGCCAGGGTTTGACTCCTAATCTAGCCATGAATGAACTGAACCTCTCAGCCTCAGTTCCCCATCTGTAAAATGGAAATGTTTCTGTCTCTCCCTGTATTTCCCTCACCCTTATTCATCTTGGACTGTAAGCCCACTGGGCAGGGAGCCGTCTCAAAAACTCTGTGACTGTAAAGTGCTGTGTACGCCTAAGTTGCGCTATAGAAATGAGTAGTAGTAGATGGTCAGGACATGCAAACTCCTGCACAAAGTGTTACTTAATTATCTTATTGCCATCTATATTCCATGTTTTCTCTCTTTGTAGACCTTGCATGACATTTTTGGCACTGGCCACTATCAGACACAGAATGCTGGGTTAGGATAAACATCAGGATGATGCAATATGGGCGGCTGCTGAAATTCTTAGCCTTCCCTGGAGGAGAAATACGAGGATGCCAGTGAGACCTCACCTGAGTATTGGGTGCATTTTGGGGCACCACACTTCAAGAAGGATGTAGGCAAATTAGAGAAGATTCAGAGGAAATCAACTAAGATGATAGGCTGGAGGACAAGCCAGATAAGGAAAGACTGAAAGACGTTAGGTACGTTTAGATTTGAGAAAAGAAAACTCAATGCGATAGCAGCTTTTAAATGTCTAAGAGGATGTTGCAAAGAAGATGTTGAGTGTTTGTTCATCACTGTTGCAGAAGGCAAAACAAGAGCGAATAGGCTTAAGTTGTAGCAATGGAGATTTTGGTTAAATATTAGGAAAAACTTAACTAGGAGAATGGTAGGCCAATGGAATAAGCTGCCCAGAGAGGTTGTTGTAGAAACTCCTTAACTGGAGGTTTTCAAAACCTGGCTGGGCAAGTATCTATCCACGATGCTGTAGACTGGGGGTGTTAACAAACATGACGGTGGAGTGCCGCTGTCATGAGCCAAACTGGGTGAGAAAACTGCTCCTGACCCCATAGGGGTCAGCTCAGGCCACCGGACACATGCGAGTGAGGCAGGGAGAGCCGTCTCACTGGCAAGGCGGCACAGTCTGGGCAGCAGTCACAACAGGCATGCTGATGGCCAGCCCTGCCCCGCATCACTTCCGATGCCCCCCCCACCCCACCATGATGGACAGCCACCATGGCCAATCATGGACTGCTATGGTGGCCAGTTATGGCAGACCCCCCGGACTGGGCCAGGAACAGCAGGCTAAACAAACATGATAGCCCGATTTCAATGATGGAGGCTTCCACTCCCTCAGCCCTCCCCACCAGCATCACCTCCATCTTGTCGAGATTCAGCTTTAGGCAGCTCACCCTCATCCAGTTCCCCACAGCTGCCAGACATCGAGTAAGCTATGAGACTGCGGGGCCTGAGTCTGCTGAAAACAAGAGGTAGAGCTGAGTGTCGTAGACATATTATGACAACACACTCCAAATCCTCTCACGACCTTGTCCAAGGGCTGCATAAACATGTTGAACAAGAGAGGGGACAGAATGGAACCCCGGCGGGACCTCATACATGAGATGAGATGATGTACAGTCACCCAAGAACACATGGTGAGTTCTACCGGCCAGGAACGAGCTGAACCATTCTAGAACGATCCCGCCCACTCCGGCATGATCCTCCAGATGATTCACCAACATCTTCTGGTCAACGGTATCAAAAGCAGCTGACAGATCTAACAGGACCCAAAGAGTCGACTGTAACCAGTCTAAAGTACAGCTCGGGTCGTCAACCAAGGCCTCAAGCACAGGTCGTCAACCAAGGCCTCAAAGTCAGACTGCGAGGGATCCAGAAAATCAACCCAATCAAGATGGTCCTGGAGTTGCTGGGCCACCACTCACTCAATAACCTTTCCAAGGGAAAGTTAGAGACAGGTCGGTAGGTGGCAAGGGTGTCAGCATCAAGTGATTATTATTTAGCAAGTGTCACACCACAGCCTCCTTAAGAGACCCTGGGACTCTGCCCTTGTCAAGGGAAGCGTTGACCACCCATGCTAGTACTGGTCCCAATGTCTCCCTGGTAGCCTTAACCAACCAGGATGGGCAGGGATCTAATTCACATGTTGTGGCCCTTACGGTTCCTAGGATTTCCCCCACACTGCCGGGGGTCATTGAACAAAGTACCCAGCATAGCACTTGAAAATGTGGGTAGCTGCCCCCTGATCTGTCTGGTGAACAAGAAAAAAAAAAAGCACAATGAAGAAATCTGGCCTTACCAATGATCGCTTGTTTGAAATCGAGCAGTTTATAAAGATAAAAGCAGGCTCCTAAGCAAATGGGAGACTCGAGGGAAAATAAGCCCCATGGAGTCTAACGTCCAGTGCATACCCTTAAGAACACAACACAAGAACGTAAATAGTGCCATGCTGGGTCAGACCAACAGTCCATCAAATCCAGCATCCTGTCTGCGACAGTGGCCCATCTCGGACTCTTGGGAGAAGTCACAATGGACCAGCAGGTCAGAATGGGCAATCCATTCCCTGTTATTCCCAGCTCCCAACAGTAAGAAGTTATGTCCCCAAACCTACTTGTCTAATAGCTATTTATAGACCTATCCTCCAAGAACTTATTCAATCTCTTTTTAAAACTAGTTACATTACTGGCCTTCACCACTTCCTCTGGCAGTAAAATCCACAAGTTAATTGTGTGCTGAGTGAAAAAAATACTTTCTCCTATTTGTTTTAAATCTGCATTCTACATACCTCAATGGAGGACGTCCATCATATAGTGTGCAATGGCTCTTCCTGAAGTGGCTGGTGTGGCCTTTTGGGATTCACAGAGACTCTCATTCTCCTTGTTCCTTTGGCTCACCATAGTCAATAAAATCGGATCAAGGCGTAGCAATTGTTAACAAAAGGGAGTCAGGAAATGGGCTTTTAAATACTGGAACGTGTCCAGCTCAATGGGAAGCGGGGAGGGATCAGGCACCAAATTTGTAATAAAGTGGAACTTGCGAGCAAAGTTGTTGGAAAGTCATTTTGTTGGCCTTGGCATGGCAGTCCTCCCTTGTGTTGTGCGGGGAACAGGAGGGCGGGAGGGTTGGAACAGATTGGCAGGTGCCTCTGCCCATGTAGAGTGGGGGTGATGAGGGAGAAGGCTGCTTTGGAAAAATGCCAGTGTACTATGGGCGTTTTGCCATGAAGATTCTTTTTTTTTTCTATTCTCTTCTTCCCCTCCTCCAAACGCACACTTGCAGGCTGGCAGGAAGAGCTTGCTGAAAAGGATCTGACAGTTTAAACAACACTCGATGACTTAGTTTGTGTTTTTCCTGACTTTGTGCCAGCAAAGCAGGCCTGGTGATGAAAGACTTTATTAGGCTTTTTAAAAGCCACTGACATTGGCCGTTCTTTGACCTAGGGTACTTGAGAAGAAGCGAAAACAACATGTAACTTTCACCAAGTTGAAAGAATGCCCAAATGGAAGAATACGTCTTACAAGAGATACAAAGTATCACAAAATGCTTCCTGGGGTGTGAAGTGGAATAGAACAGAGAGAGAATTCTGTCTAAGCAAAGGAAGAATGCAGCAAAGCCTTGGATCCCAACAAGATGGCAATCTAATCCAGCTAATTAAGACATGTCAAGGAGATCGCATTTAAGATTGGGCATCATAACTATGTCATAAATTATCTGGATGCCTAATGTTGTTGCTAGTGAGGAAAGTGCTGGAAATTAGCAGTGGGAATGCCCAATCAGTTGCTATGCTAGTAGCATGCGGATAGTGGTTACACATTCCACTGATTCTACAGTATACTCAAGCTACTCCTTCTCCAAAAATAGACACATCTAGAGCATTGAAAGTCAAGAATTAGCGGTGGTAGCAACAAGGAGCAGAATGTATGACAGAATATCGATCTTCTATATTAAATTCCCATTGGATGGGCTGACTTACTGAGACTAATGGGTAAAGGGCTGGAGTTGGACCTAGGAGTCCAGAGTTTATAAAATCTTAGGCCACTTTCATACAGCTGGCTGATCCCCGCACATATTTGAGCAGCGCATTCCCCCACACAGCCCAAATATGTGCCGGGGAGGGGCGCGGGGAGGCATGTATGAAAGTGTCCAGAGTTGGAAGGGACCTTGGAGGTCATGCGTGTTTTTACGCACCCCTTTCTCCTGCACATTTGCTGCTGCAACCCCAACTTTGCGTGGGTCTAAATCACTCACCTGGATCGTAAAC
>QEPC01009477.1:6635978-6655015 GCA_003113815.1 Sphenodon punctatus | reverse complement strand
GCCTGCTGTTCAGGAACAGTGACTAGCTCAAAAGGTGTTGGGAAGGGGGGAGGCAGATAGTTTCATTTCTTGCAAGCCTCTCCACCCCTGGTGCCTGGAAGACTGCTCCTCAGTGACTAGTACTAGCCCTCCCTGTCACGTTTGACCTTACAGTGAACCTTTTTTTGCCACCCGAAATGACCGAACTGTTCGGTCATTTCGATGTTCGGAATTGAGTTCGGTTCGGCCAGTTCGTGTTCGGATTCGGGTTCGGATTCGGTCATCCGAACAGGCCGAGTTCGGGCCGAACTCCGAACTTCCGAACCACGTTCGCCCATCCCTAGTCTATCCTAGATTGTATCCTTGGGTCAACCAAACCCTTGAGCATGAGCAGAAGTTTTGATCAAGTATAATTTTGTGACAGCTGACATCCTGGCCTCCACACCAGGACCTGTGTCCAGCCCCTAAACAAAAGGGGGTGTACAATTTGGGATGAAGAGCAAGGCTAAACCTTGCCTCCATGTATCCTGGGGTTCGGGTACAGCAGAGTATGTGTACCCCACACCGCATGTTAGTTACTGGCAGAAAAGTGAAATTAGCCTGGGCTTAGGAACAAAACAATGTTCAGATGAGGTTCAGTGGTTTGAGCTCATGTTAATCAAAAAGAAATATAGGAAAGAGACTGAGTAAACAAAAGTAGATTGAATCAGGTCACTTCTGCACACTAGAGTTACACAGATTTAACTAAATCAATTTAGAAAGTGGTTGAGTTGGTGCAACGTCTTTACATGGAAAGGCTCAATCAGTTTCAGATTTCTACCTGGTAGGTTTTTTTTTACACCAGGAAAGAATAAAAATAAGTTCGTATCAAATGGTAGAAAAAGCCCTTCAACTGGGTTCGTCTCAATTGTGCTAGACACTGCATGTCTCATAGAATATACTCTAAAGGTCTATAAGATGCATCTAGAATGATTTGAGTGTCCAAACAAGGAGGGCACACCAACTTAATTGAATGTATTTCTAAAGTGGGTTTAGTTAAAATGTGTTCTGTGTGTAGAGAAGTCATTGGGAAAACAGGATTCAAGATTCAAGGGCAGTAATGTGGGATTCATTTGTTGACCTTGCTATATACTTTTTGAAACGTTTAGCTTAGATTAATAATTGGTACTGTAGTATATAGTTAGGAGTGAAACCAGAATTCCTCCTGTGTTCCAATTCCGTCAGAACTGGGCATTTTGAATGTTCTGATGGAAAATCGGAATGGATGGAATTCTGTTCTGGTTTCCCATTGGAATGATCAAAAAAAGTACAACAAAACAGCAGCCACCATACTGCCATTTTGTTGTATGTAAATGACCATTTTGTGCATGCACAAAATGTATCAATCAGAATTCCAAACAAAAACATTTTTAGATTGGAATTCTGAGCAAAACTTCACCAGCTGTTCCATTTTCATGGAACTGTTCTGCGAAAACAGAGCGGCTGGTTCAGACCAGCCATACTGGTAGGAATTTTAAAAATATTGGTCTGGCTATGGTTTAAGGGCAGGTTAAGCCGTTTGAGCATGAGATGATATAGGTTATGGCACAGGTTAGGCCACTTGAGCATAGTAAAAAAAATCTCCGGTTTACAAGAAGAGTTAAGACTCTTGAAAATTCAATACAGTTATGGACTAAAAAGCATGGAAATTGCAAGTTAGCAGTAAAGACATTGTACAGTCTCACATATTGTGCTCACTTACAAGTTAGACTCCATGCACCCAAACTTTGCCTTCGACTTTCAGCCCCAATCCTCTTCCTCTGCAGGTTGGGGGCAACACTTGTTCATCTTGGGGGCAAGCTGTGGACAGGAGGGCATGAACTGGCCCCTCACCTGCCCCCCCCCCATTTCCTCTTTAAGAAAGAGAGAACCTGGGAGTCCTGGCTCCCACCCCTTCTCCCTGTCTAATCTACTTGGTCCCAACCCTTTAACAGAGAACTTGAGACTCCTGGCTTCCAGCTTCTCCTCCCTACTCTAATCCTGTAGGTTGCACTCCCTTCGCAAGCAGCTCAATACTCCTGGTTCCTAGCCTGTTCTCCTCTCCCCTGCTCAGCTCTCAACCTTGTAACAGACAACCCAGAAGTCCTGGGTCAAAGTCTCCCCTGTAGCCCCTACTCCCCTCACAGAGAACTCAAAAGCTCTGGGAGAAATAAAATGTTTATCTGTGTGTGAATTGGAACAGAAGTAAGGGTGTGTATGGAATGACCAAAAAACAACAACCACCAGCAACCCAGGAGGGGAAGTGGAATAACAGGGAGGGAGGCTAGTGGGACTCAAAGGATAGAGTGTCAGCTATGGTAAATGGGTTAAATGGTAAGACTGCTCCCCCTGATATTCCATTAGTCTTCTGAATCAGTCATTTATTGTTATTGTAACAATTTCTAATTCCTCCTGTCATTCCACCCACTTACTTGATCCTACATGTTTTTTGTATTTTTCCCTGTCATTCCAACCATTCCACTTAATGCATCTGGTGCCTTCCTCATCATTTCACACCCTCTTGCCTTCCCCATGGACTCCCAAAGATGCAGCTGTGTTGTATTATTTCACAGTCACTTAATTGGATGTTGGAATGACAATAGTATTTATTTAGAAACTGACATTGCTGTTGCCTCCATTCCTTCCAAATGGCCATTCCATTTAATTAGTTTCAATGCATACCCAACTTAAAGTTTAAATCAAACATTTGTATAGAACTACCCAGCTTCATTGTGGTCCGGGAGGGCAGTGGGGACAAGTGGGTAAGCGGGAGGGTTGTGAGACATTACTCAGATGCCCATTCTCCCAACCAACAAGAAGGAATAGAGGGAAGACAAGGGGTGAGGAGTCAGCTTCAGTGTTGCCCCCAACCTGCAGACGAAGAGGATTGGGGCTGAAAGACGAAGGCAAAATGTAAGTGCATGGAGCCTAAGTTGTAAGTGAGCACAATATGTGAGACTGTGAAATGTCTTTATTGCTAACATGGCACAGAAGTTAAGGCAGGAGCCTTAACTTGCAATTTCCATGTTTTTTAGTGCATGATTGAATTTGCAAGAGCCTTAACTCTTCTTGTAAACCAGAGGGTTTTCTTACTATGGAATATCCAAGTTTTTTGTTACATACAAAGTGCCCCCCTGCCCTCGCTCCCTTGCCCCCCCAAAGCACCCCCATCCCTAGCTCCTGTGCACCCCCACACCCAAAGCACCCTCTTTCCTCACTCCAGTACCCCCCACACTCAAAGCACCTGCCTGCCATCACTCCCTTGCCTACCCCACACCCAAAGCGTCCCTGCCCTCACTCCCTTGCCCACTCCATCCTCGCTCCCTTGCTCCCCACCCTCACTTCCTTGCTCCCCGACACCCAAAATGTCCCCCTGCACTCGGTCCCTTGCCACCATGCAAAATGCCCCCCTGCCCTCGCTCTCTTGCCTCCCACACCCAAAGCACCCCTTCCCTCGTTCCCTTGTCCCCTGCCCTCTCTCCTTTGCCTCCCCCTTACCCAAGGTGCCCCCTTCCTCACTCCCTTGCCCCCACACTCAAAGTACCCCACTGCCTTCGCTCCCTTGCCTCCCCCACTCCCCAAACACCCCTGTGCTCACTCTCTTGCCCCCCCTGCCATCACTCTCTGGTGCACTGAAACCCCCAGGCACAATTTCCCTGAGCCCCACTCAGGGAAGCGGAAGACAGGAGAAGAGGCGGTGAGCAGCGCTCCTCTTCAAAGCAGCCCCACCCATCTCCATAGGTTAACATGGGTTTTTTCACAAGCCCATAACTTTAAATCTACTAATCAGATTTACAAATAAAACCCCAAAGGCACCCCCTGACAGCCTCCTTTAATTCTCTAAAAGGCTAATTCCTCCCCAACAACACTCAACCCCTCTACCCTGCCAAGATTGAGATGGTCTGACTAAATGAAAAATCAGGCTTAAAAGTGCAGTTTTCAAACTGTGATGTCTCAGCTTTTATCCAACGGATTCAGTGGATATTTTCACAGCATGAACAGTTTACCCCAGTGATACTCCACAACATATTTCACAATCTTAACCTTGATCATGCCAATTTTAGAACAAATAGTATGCTGGGGTTTTATAATGTACCGTACAACACACTTTAACTATTAGAGCGCTCCTGCACTCTAATAATATAGGTTGTGGTACAGGTTCTGTTAAAGCCTACTGGTGGCAGTGGCAGAAAATAAGTTGGAAAGTTTTATTCAGTGACAAGGTTAGAAAGAAGTTGAAATTAGTCTTCAATGTCTTGGTGTGGAGTTTTGTGATTGGTTGGACTTTTTACAGAACTGTTATTAAAGTTATATGTGCCCTGCCTATAAAAGGTCTTCCAAGCATAAGTGTGATTGATTGAGATTATTCACAATTCTAACTAGACTATGTGCAGGCTGTATTTCGAGACAACCAAGGCACGTTCCCCTCTTTCTTTCTCTTTTCCAAAAGGATGGTCATACTCCAAAAACTTTAAGCAGAGACTTGTGTTCACCGAGTTTCCCCCCTGCTGCCAATGGGGAAAACGCAGGGAACACAGATGAAAACTGAGGGGTTTTCATCAAAATGTTTTTTATATAAAAGTTTGATTAATCTCTCTCAATAATCAATATTCAGGATTCAAAATAACAGTAATCACTGCCTTTAAGAAAACCCATTTACAGAAATGTATCTTTTCAGGTGTTTATAAATAAGAATTGATGCTTTGGGGCTCTAAGTCTATATGTTTTTGTAATTGGGAAGCTTTGGTCTTGGTTGGCTATTGCAATACATTTTACACCTTAACACAAGGGAGTGTGTTTCGATTTATAAGACTTTCCTGAGTCTCTAGATCAAAGATGTCAGAGTAGTCACTCATAAATCAACCAGGCAAGCCACAGTCTAGGGTATAAATTTAATTCATATTTTTTAACTGTTCCAAAATACATTTCAGCTGGCTACACACCATAGATTAAGGAGGGGTGAAATTGGAATTTCTGTTCAGATTTTTGATTGGAACGAGGCAGTTCACCTGTTCCGATCTAAAATCAGAACAATCAATATTTTGTCTGATTCGATTGAAATCAGACAAAATACTTTCAAAAATTCAATGTGCATGCAGAAAATGGACGTCAGGGCTGTTTTGCATAAGTTCAAAATGGACACCATCCCTATCTAAGATGACAGCAGCAGCATTGCTGACATTCTGAATTAGGGGAGCCAAGTTTAGATAAGGGTGGTTGTCATTTTGCAAAATAGCCTGGGTAGCCACTTGTGCATGCAAATTGAATTATTATTAATAATAATAATTATTTATTATTTATTAGGTCTGGATTCCAATAAAAAAAAAAATAGCTATTCCATTTTGATGGAAATTTCCATGAAAATTGAATAGCTGTTTCGATTCAGGCTTAAGATTAAGGAATCATTGCTGGTCGATGAAGGAACAAGAAGTCATCTGGACAGTATGGTGGCAGTCTGGGATTGTAGAATTGAAGTTTTAAAAATTTTTTAGTATGGCAGATAAAATGCCGTAGCAACAAACGGAACTGGTGAAAACAACATCATCTTAAATCAGATGTAGATGCAGCTTTCACAAAAGCATTCAAAATTTTGAAATTCTGAAATTGAAAACTACACTGCCATAATTCTTTCCAAAATTTTCATTCCAGGCCAGAACCATGACATTTGGAATCTGAACACGGATTTGGAATTTCAAAATTTCGATGAACAATTTTTGAAATCTCAACACTTTTGACAAAAAACCAAAGCAAAAAAATGAGGTTTTCATCAAAATGTACTTTTATTTTTATTTTCTTTATATAAAATTTGATAAATATCAATAATATGATGTTTCTGGGCTTTCAGTCTTTGGGATTGTGGTAGAAAATTAAACTGAATCTTGGATCCAGGTTCACTGCAGGCATAGTTTGCATTGCCAAAAACAGTATTTGGAAATTACTGAGGGCCTAATTCAAAACTTATTATTGAACTTAACTGAAGACTCTTTAATGACTTCATTGGACTTTGGATCAGGCTTGGAGCTAAAATCAGTAACTACTACTATCTGATCTCCAGCTGGATATCATGGTATCTGATATCTAGTTGGATAGTGATAGTATTCAATTTAGGTATCTGGCGGTTTCCTGGTTAACCAGATCACCGTTAATGGCATTACAATTTACTAAATTACAATTTTATCATCTGCCATTTATCACATTACCATTTGACTTCTTTTTAAAAAAAAAACCTCACTCCCTCTAACCAGCCTGGTTAACCTTTGCAGTTACCGGATCATTACCAGATAACTGCCAAACTGTCAAAAATACTGGATATTAACCGTGGATAATTTTTTTCCTATCCACTTCAGCTCTAATTAGGCTCTGGCTCCTAAACTAAACATAGAAGGAATAAACGGAGAGTTACGTTTTCATAAGAGGCCTAATGATTGCGTCGTTCTTCTTTGGAGATCTCACTGTGTTATGAACCCAAAGAAATTTGAGTGGCAATGCTAAAGTAGATTTGGCCATTTGCTCAATTCTGCTCTGACTTGAGTCCCTGAGACAAAATGGAGGTGACCAATTTTTACTCTTCCTCTTATTCACTGTAGTATTTTTGCTTAGTTGGTTGAGTTGTGCAAATGCGCTCAGATAAGCTAATGTCAAAAATGATAGGCATGCTGTATTTCCAGTTGCAAACTGGACCTTTTAATGGTAACATTTTTTGTTGTGCTTCATAATGCCTCAGAAGACGTATATATTGATAAACAGCATAGAGATATTCATGGTATATCATGGAGAGCTTAAACTACCATTCTGATTGGTGAGGTCAGCTGGACATCTTTGTTTTCTGATACTTATACAGACTGCTCACTGCGCCTGCAAATGGTTCATCTTGATAGCCATGCATCACTGGAGAAACTGATTGCTCATTATGCACATGGACTGGGGTGGAAGCAATGTGTGTGAGATTTATCCCAAGATTTGATGTTTTGGCTTGAGCTTCTCCTTCTATGAATCTGCAAGAGGGCTGACTTGAAAATTAACTCACAACTGCACCCGTTGTTTATGAATCTGCTGCTTGTGTTGAATTTTTTTCTCCATTCTTGACTTTTATAGGACGGAGGGTTCTGAAAAATCATGTTATTTATATGTGTTTGATGAGCCATATTTCAGCTCTCATATGATATGGGATGCATGAAGGGATGCAGGATCTAGACTAGCCCTTAACAAAAATCTATGTATCTACAGTCCCTGTGCCAGTAGCAAGTCAATGTGCAGTTCTGGACATAACAACATCTACGTGCTTGCAGCATTTGTGTGTTGTCCATGATCATGACTTTTCAGAACCCAAATCACATTAAGCATGTGTATTTGTACGAACAGATATAAATGACCAAGTCTTAGGGGTGAAATTTCTTTTTTGACCTGACTCCGTTTCCAACAAAATCCGGTCGTTCAATCCATTCCGGCAAAATAAAATATGGAACAAAAAAAAAGTTCTGATTCTGTTTCACCATTTGTATGATTTGTGCATAGGCAAAATTGGATATGGCCATAACTGTGAATGTGCAGTACTACAGCCGCTATGTTGTGCATGCACAAACAGTTTGATCGGAATTCCAATTGAAATTTCAATCGCTGTTCTGATTTCTTGGAAAGGTTCTGCCAAACCGGAGCAGCTGATTTGACTCAGTTCTACCAGTGTGTGCGTGTGTGTGTTTAAATCAGAAACTCATAGCTAACATTAGATCTTGTAACACTTTTTGTAACATAGAAAATCCCTCTTGGTGTCAAGTTGCTTTGTAGTTTGTTCTGCTAAAGCTATACAACCAGGTGAGGTGCAGGTTGGCCAACTTCTTTTTTGCCTTTGTGATGCAATGATCATCCAGAAAGTTGATACCCTGCCTGTCCTACTTATGCAGCTCGAGGCGGCTTACAAATATTTAAAACACAATAAAAAACACAACATATAAAATTCATACCACAAATAAAAGGGATGATATAAAAATATAGAAAAAGACCCCACCTTCCCTAACCCACACTATCCCACCCTTCACCCATCTCCATCATCAAAGGCCTGGTGGAACAGCCAGGACTTGCATTTGCACCAAATTGAGGCGAGGTATGGGACCACCCGCACCGGGACAGAATTCCTCAGCCTAGGCGCAGCCAGCAATAGCGGCCTCTCCATTGTAGCCTCCTTGACCACCCAGGAGACATCAAGGACGACGCACCGCAGGGGTCGATCCAGGACACAGAGAATGAGGTGATCCCACAGATAGGAGGGGCCCAGACCGTTTAGGGCTTTATAGGTTAGAACCAACACCTTGAATTGGGCCCAGAACACTATAGGCAACCAGTGCAGAGCACGGAGCACTGGTGTAATGGTGACCCATTCCAGTAAAGAGATGGGCTGTCGCATTCTGCACTAGATGCAGTCTCCAGACCATCACCAGGGGTAGCCCCACGTAAAGCACATTACAATAGTCCAGTCTTGAGGTGATGAAGGCATGGATGACAGTGACCAGGTTGGAGTATGAGACATACTGCCAAAGCCACCGCACCAGAAGTAACTGGCAAAAAGCACTCCTTGCCACAGCTCCCACCTGAAGGTCCAGGTGAAGCTGCAGATCAAGGAGTACACCGAGACTTCAAACCTTGGAGACCAGCGGGGGACAAACCCTAGGGATGGGCAAACGCAGTTCGGAAGTTCAGAGTTCGGACCGAACTTGGTCTGTTCAATAGACGGAACCGAACTTCTGAACCGAACTCAAGTTTCAAACCGAACCGAATTTCTGAACTCCGTTCTGTTCGCCCATCCCTAGTGGCAACACACGTCAAAAAAACTGGGTTTGAATGGTCAAACTTGGTTCGGAATTCGACCGAACTTGGTCTGTTCGGTCGACCGAACCGAACTTCCGAACCAAACTTGAATTTCAAACTGAACTGAACCAAATTTCTGAACTCTGTTCTGTTCGCCCATCCCTAACAAACCCCATCAATGATGGAGGGCATCACACCCACCTTCATCCCCACCAACATCACCTCCACCTTGTCAGGATTCAGCTTCAGTTGGCTCGCTCTCATCCAATGCCCCACAGCCACCAGACATTGGGGTAAGCACTGAGATTGCCGGGTCTGCCAGGGTCGGATGAAAAAGAGAGGTAGAGCTGGGTGTCATCAGCATATTGATGACACTGCACCCCAAACCATTCAACAACCTCACCCAGCGGCTGCATATACACATTGAACAAGAGAGAGGACAGAACAGAAACCTGTGGAACTCCTTATGAGAGGTCCTGGAGTGGTCCTGGTCCTGGTCTGAGGCGAAAATGGATGGTGATTGGGTAGGCTGGCTCCTACTCCAAGCCTCTCCACCCCTGGTGCCTGGAAGTCTGGTCCTCAGCTGACTCCCCCTCCCTGTCACATTGTGCCTTCCAGTGACATGTTTTTGCCACCCGAATTCACCCGAACGTGATCCGAACTGTTCGGTCGTTTCGACGTTCGGAACTGAGTTCGGTTCGGTCAGCCGGTGTTTGGGTTCGGGTTCAGTTGTCTGAGCAGGTCAAGTTCGGGCTGAACTCCGAACTTCCAAACCACATTTGCCCATCCCTATTGTGGCCCCCTAGCCTTGTCTAGTGCAGCATTGGTTTAAGAGGGATCATACTGGTCATGGACCATCCCATTCTGACTGGTGGGAGGCAGGATTGTTAACAAGAAAATGATTTGTTGCTGCCGGGGAAGTCCATTCCACCCACTAGCAGGATGTATCTGAGAAATGAAGGAGGGAGACAAAGTTAAGGGGGCAGGCAAACTGAAACAGAAGGGACATGAACTGAATGTGTCTGAGAACAGGAGCTCATTTGACGTGTGTTGAAATTCTTTTTTTCAGGTTCCTCACAGCAAAAATGAGAAGGAGCAATGTTACTGAGCACGGCCAGTCAGGGAAGAGGGGTGGCCCCAAAAGTCATTGATTAGAGTTTAAATGGATAGGTAAGAAAATTATCGGTGGATAATATCTGGTGTTCCAGATAGCTTGACGGAGCTGTTAACTGCGGAGGTTATCCACTAAACCAGAATACCAGATACTAGGGATGTACGAACACCGGGAGGTTCGGTGTTCGGCCCGTTTGGCATTCGCCTCCCCCCTGAAACGGTTTGGGTTCTGGCTGTTCGGCCTGAACCTGTTTGGGGGGACTGAACCCATTTGGGCGGGGGGCGGGGGACAGGGGGGAATCCGGTTTTCCCTCCCCCCTCCAGGGTGCACGGGTGGAAGGGTCACCAGGGCTCACCTCCCCACCCCCACCCTGCCCAGCATCATAACTTTTTTTTTTAAAAACCCCACCCCAGGGATCGCCCTACCTGGTGGTGCCAGGGCTCTGGCTCCAGGTTTGGCAGCAGCAGTGGCAGCAGGTCTGGTGGCGCTCCAGAGCACTTCAGGCCTCTGCTAGGCCTTCTGGGTCAAGTGACCTGGAAGGCCTAGTAGAGGTCTGAAGCGCTCTGGAGCACCACTGGACCCACTGCCACCGCTGCTGTCACCGCCAGACCCAGGGCCAGAGCCCCGGCACCACCAGGTAGGGTAATCCCTGGGGTGGGATTTTAAAATAATAATAATAATAATTTTTACAAGGCTGGGAAGGGTGTGGGGGGTGAGCCATGGCCTCCCTTCCACCCACGCAGCCTGGAGTGGGAAGGGAAAACCGGATTCCCCTCTGCCCCCCGCCTGAACGGGTTCATAACCCGAACTTTGTTCGACCAGTTCGAGTGGGGGGCAGTTTGGGTTCGGGGTGTTCACGATCGGGCTGAACACCCTGAGTTTGGGCTGAATGCTGAACCCCCAAATTGCGTTCACACATCCCAACCAGATACTACCGATTAGCATTTACAAAATGACCATTTACTTTTTACGGCATTACCATTTACTGCATTACCAGGCCAGTCTGGATAGAGGGAAGGAGAAAAAAGAAATCAAATGGTCATTCAAGTAAATGGTAAATGCGAATGGTATTAGGTAAACAGTTTTGCAGTAAATGCTAATCCATTTTGCCATAAAACCACCACATACTAACTTGGATAATGTTGGTGTCTGACTGGATACTGGATATCGTGATATCCAACCAGATTCCAGATACTAGTAACGGTTACTCATTTCAGATCTATCTATAATATAATGATTGTATTATTGGTTATATGTAACTGTACACCAATCAATTTAATGAGTACTGAGTAGGTCCAAGCTACTGCATAGTCTTCTACTATTTATTTAAATTTAAATGCTGCTCTTCCCACAGTGGATCAAGGCCATTTGCAATGCATACAAATAAAATAAAATAACAATAAAACAAAAAAATTCCTAAAAAACCCCTCCCACTCGCCAATAAGCCCTTCTCGCAACCCTCAGCCTCACCCCAAACCTGAAAACAACCCGTTAATCCCCGCCCGCCAAATGCTTTTTCAAATAAGAAAGTTTTGCACCACCTCGAGAAGATACTTAGGCCTGGATTCCAATGAACCGGGAGTTCCACAGAACTGGGGCAGCAACCGAAAACACCCTCCTGTGCACCCACAGAGGCCACTATGGAACATGTCAGTACAGACAGTCAGATATATGGGGCTCAGTCCATTTAGGGTGTTAAAGGTCAAAACCAGCACGTTTATTGTGCCTGGAAAGCTATAGGGAGCCAGTGCAGACTTTGGAGCGTCTGTGTGATGTGCTCCCAGTACCTTGTCCCCGAAAGGAGGCGAGCCATTACGTTCTGTAGTTTTTCGTCTTTGTTTTTCGTTTTCATTCTTAACAAAATTTTGTTTTTCATTATCGGTGTTGTTCTTGGTATCGGTATCGATTTTTCATGATAACGAAGATTTTGTTTTTGGTATAATTTCCATTGTGGGCTGCCACCAGTGGCAGAAGTGCCAGCAGACACCTGCCCCAGACTTCTCAGAACTCTTTCGTCCTTTTCTCATTATAATGCAATTAGGGATGGGCGAACGCGGTTCGGAAGTTCAGAGTTCGGCCTGAACTCAGCCTGTTCGGAGGACCGAACCCGAATCCAAGCAAGAACTGACTGAACTGAACTCTATTCCGAACGCTGAAACGACCGAACAGTTCTGTAAGTTCAGATCGCATTTGGTTGAGTTTGGGTTGCAAAGACGTGTAACAGGAAGGGAAAACGTGACAGGGAGGGGGAGTCAGCTGAGAAGCAGACTTCCAGGCACCAGGGGTGGAGAGGCTTGGAGTAGCAGCCAGCCTGCCCAATCACCATCCCTTTTCTCCTCAGACCACTGGCTTCGCAGTCTGCGATTGGCCACGGGCTAGGCTGCATGGAGCCAATGGGGCTTGTGGTGAGGCGGGCGCAGCAAGTAACAAAACTCATTGGCCTCCCCCCTTCCCAACAACTTCTGAGCTACTCACTGTTCCTGAACAGCAGATGTTTCAGAAGGCACCCTCTCTCCCACCAGTTTTTGTTCCTTCCTATTTCTAATCCATTGCCATCCTCCTTCTATTTCACCCATCCAACCCACTTACCTCTATATTATCATTTATTTAGATTATATTAGATAGATGTATGTGTTCTTTTTTGTTTTTACCCCTCCCTGTGTTCAATCTTCCTCCCTCCCTCCCCCCTCCATTGAATCCTTTCCCTCTCCCTCTTATTCCATCCCTGATTCCCTTTCTCTGATTTTTTTATTCATTTTGAGTAGCATTAGATTGATTTAGGTTTCATTTCAGTTTTGTACCCCTCTCTGTGTTTTTTGTGTTTCCCCCCAAGCCCCTACATAGATAGATAGATAGATATTATATTAGAGATAGTTGTAGGAGTTAGCTGAGATAGAGATAGTGTTTAGAGATTTAGTATTTGTAGGAGTAGGCCTTTGTACTTACTAGATAATCCATTTAGTTGATAGCATTTTGAATAGTTATAGCAGTTAGATTTTGTGTGTGTGTGTGTGTGTGTGTGTGTGTATATATATATATATATATGATTAAAAATTTAAATACAATTTTTTTAAAAACAATATAAAAATATTATTTTGGAGGGAGAAATGGAGAAGGCAAGGAGAGGCCGGTCCTTCCCCTCCCATCACAGGCCCAGTTCAAGAGTTCAGCACTGTTTCCCTCACAAATGGCTCTGAGATGTCTGCTCCCTCCTCCCGTCTCCACATTTCCCCTCCAAAACAACTGCCAGGCAATGACAAAATGAATAACAAAAAACAAAAGTTGTTATTGATTTTGTTATTTGTTTATCGTTATTGCAATAATAATGAAAAATAATAATTTTGTTATTGTTATCAATATAACAAAACCGAAATTCACACCCCTATTCTGCACCAGCTGCAGTTTCCAAAGAGTCATTGAAGGCACCCCCTCATATAGCGCATTGCAGTAACCCAGCCTCAAAGTGATGAAAGCAACTTGGCAATCCAGGTACAGTGAGGGATCCAAAAGCACTCCAAGGCTGGAGACCTGATTGATCAGAGGGGGGCCAAACTCCATCAATAACAGAAGTCCCCCTCAATCCTCTCCAGGTCACAAGGTTGACCAACCATTGTCACCTCAGTCTTTTCAGAATTCAACTTCAATTGGCTCACCCTCCTCCAGTTCCTAAGAGTAGTCAGGCATCAGGTTAGCCTCGAGACTGTGGACCTGGGTTGGAAGAAAAGAAGAGCAGAATGTCATCAGCATATTGCTACTACTGAGCATCAAAATGCAATTGTGGTCAATCCAGTGCAGGATCCAGGGAAGTTGGGTTCCTGTGCAAAAGGGTAATGTGAGCCCCCTCCTAAGATAGGAATGTTTGACAGACATGCACATTAGTCAAAAAGAAAATGTGACTGTTACAAATGCTTGATGTTCAGTTAAATATGGCATCCCCTTCAGGGGCTGTGTTATACATATGCTGATATTTTGAGATTACTCATGGGTCCCATGTGTTAGGGGCTCCCTCTTGAAATACTGTGGGCCCTCCATAAGCCAGGACTCCCTGCATTTGAGGCCGTGTGAGCCCATATTTTTCAGTACTGCTTCTCAAACTCATGTTGTCTTTTCAAGTGTTGGAGAGGGTCATGGGGTGGTGGGGAGGTTGTGAAGTCCTATGGTCTGCTCTTGCCTGGGCCTGCACCAGAGGCTGCAGTCATTATGGATAGGGATGTGCGAACACGGTTCGGAAGTTCGGAGTTCAGACCAAACTTGACTAGTTCGGTTGACCGAACCGAACTTCCAAACCGAACTCGAATTTGACCAAACTGCTCAGTCGAATCCGAACCAGTTTGGAAGGTCAAAAACAGCTTAAAACACCGGTTTTGAATGTACGAACTTGGTTCAGAAGTTCGGAATTTGACCGAACTCGATTTTTGAACCGAACCGAATTTCTGAACTCGGTTCTGTTTGCACATCCCTAATTATCCAGCTTACTACTTTAAAAAAAGAATATTATGTGAGGACACCTTGACAGCCAGGGTGGCCAAACTACCTGCTAATGCAACACTGCTGAAATTGGACATTCCTGGCTCTCATGCCCTTCCAAGCAAGTCAAATGTGTGTATTTTTCATTTGCTTCCAACATGGAATTGCAAGGTATACAGAGCAATAGTGTTTTGCCTCCTAGCGGCATCCTGTATTTTCTTCCTTTGAGGCATCTGTGGCTGCTGGTTTCACACACATACCCTGCCTTTAGCTTTCCTGTCCTGCTTCCAAAAGGTGGGGGAACCCTACTGTCACTTGTTTAACAGATTTGCTAGCAAATAGAGCAGCGGGGACTTTCCTTGCTGTGCCTTTTTGTTCTCCTTTCTTTGTAGAGCCTGTTATTTTCTTCCACCTGCAGGGCCCGTTAATATCCTCCAAAGGTTCAGTTCCCTGACTAAATTTCAAGCCCGCACTGTCTGAGATGCAGCGGAATGCCTCCTCCTTTCCTCTCCTTTTTTTTTTTTTTTTTTTTTGAACCGATCTTGTTTGCTTTGTATACTTTAGCGTGAATCACTATCTCGAAAGCAGTGGCTGGTGAACAATGGAGATAGGGATTTGACATTGCTGGAACCATGGAGGAGCTAAACCTAAAGAGACCAATTTGGTAGGACAGTGGGTAAAAGCACATGTGACAGCAGTGTTGCCACTGACACGACCTGGATCGGATCAGGACCCCACCACTGACACAGCTGGGGTCAGCTTAGGCCACTGGCCACATGCGAGTGAGGCCAGGAGAGCTACCTGGCACAGCAGATGTGCCAGCGGCTGTCCCTGTCCCTTGCTCCCAGAACCCCACCCTCTGCATTGATGGACAGCCATGGTGGCCAATAACGTCCACTGTAGTTTCTTTTAAAAAGGTCTGTTTGCTTGGACAGGCATTTGGCTGCTGGGGATACAGTGTTGGTACTGGGGATGCTGGCTTGGATGGGGA
This sequence comes from Sphenodon punctatus, assembly GCA_003113815.1. Taxonomy (NCBI): domain Eukaryota; kingdom Metazoa; phylum Chordata; class Lepidosauria; order Sphenodontia; family Sphenodontidae; genus Sphenodon; species Sphenodon punctatus. The sequence continues at coordinate 6,639,644 of QEPC01009477.1, read as the reverse complement.
GTGTTTGGTTGCCATACAGGCTCTGCTCTCCTTGTGAACAGAGGTGAAAGTAGGTAGGGGCATGGCAGAAGAGAAGGCTGCAGACAACAAGGAGACCCCTTTCCCCTGTCCCCCACTGAACCCATCTCTTCTCCTTACTGGTGACCCCAATCTGGGCCAGGTCATGGCGGGTCAGAACCCATGTTCTAACCTGCTGTGGCCCGCTTTGCCCTGGTCTGGTTGATCCGAGCCTGGGATGTTATTTCAGCTGGTGGCTGAGGGCTAGCCACCACCATGACATGGGATACCCCAGGTCAACATCTGGTAACCAGAATCCAAACAGAATCCATAACAGCGTCCTGCAGGGCTAAGCGGGCCACTGTCCTGTCTGGTTTTACCCAGTGTTGCCTTCCACAATAGATGATGACTATTAGACAAGATACTTCAGGGGCATAGCTAGGTTGGAATGGGCCCAGGTGTAGAAGACGGTATGGGGTCACCTTCCCATGTTGCTTGCCACGATAGCTGATAACTATTAGACGAGACAGTGCAAGAAATGGCAGGGACTGCAGGGGCCTAGGTGCAGAAGACAGACCAGAGCTCATAGGGAACATGTTGCATTGGAGGCTACATGGTGTTGGACATGCAGATATATATAAAAAAGAAAAAAGACACGAAGGACAGTGGCGGCTGGTGGTCTTTGAGGCTGGCCTTCTGCCAGTGGATTTGCCACTGGCGGGCCGGAGCCAGGGACAGCAGTAGGCCAGTGGCGTGGCTCTAACACAGCAGCAAGGAGTTCTCAGGGGATGAACATTACATTAGTTAACGCTGGGAACTCCTTGCTGCTGTGTGAAGCACTCCCACTGGGGGATAGAGAGCCCTCTTACCGGGGTCCCATCCACTCTCTCCCACCAGATCCAAATTAACCACAGCAGGTTACAAAAATAGATTACATTGTCATCGCCTACCTTTATCCTGAATTCTCGATTTTCATGGCATCCTTTTCATTCTCTTCTCAGAAGAGAATGAAAGGGAAGAGAAAGGAGAACAGAGGAGAGTAGGAGGGAAAGGGGTTGGTTTTGGTGCACGAGAAGAGTAAGGAGAAGAGATGGGTTCAGTGGGGGACAGGGGAAAGGGGTCTCCTTGTTGTCTGCAGCCTTCTCTTCTGCCATGCCCCTACCTACTTTCTCCTCTGTTTACAAGGAGAGCAGAGCCTGTATGGCAACCAAACACTCCCCATCCAAGCCAGCATCCCCAACACTGTATCCCCGGCAGCCAAATGCCTGTCCAAGCAAACAGGTATTTTTAAAAGAAGTTTGGCAAGTTTCAGGGCTGCATTGCCACCCAACCAGGCCTATCCAGACCAGCATCCCTAGTAGCTACACCCTATCCCCAACAGCCAAATGCCTGTCCAAGCAAACAGGCCTTTTTAAAGAAGTTTGGCAAATTTCAGGGCTGCATGTCAGGCCTATCCAGACCAGCATCCCTAGTAGCTACACCCTATCCCCAACAGCCAAATGCCTGTCCAAGCAAACAGGCCTTTTAAAAAAAAAGTTTGGCTAGTTTCAGGGCTGCATTGCCACCAAACCAGGCCCACTGAGACCAGCATCCCCAGTACCTACACCATATCCCTGGCAGCCAAATGCCTGTCCAAGCACTAGAGGTGGGACCCCGGGCCCATTACCGGCTACCGGATTTACTGGTTACCGGTTCTCTAAAAACCAGATTCCCGGATTAAATCCGGTATACCGGTACCAGATTTATTTCATTGAGTTGAATGGGGCGCTGTGTCCCCATTGAAATCAATGAAATAAATGAATTCCTTCCCCCTCCCCCTCCCAGGCTGCGTGGGTGGAAGGGGGGACACCCCCTACCCACCCTGCCCAGCCTGGATTTTTGTTTAAAAAAAGACTCAGAGGCGAGCCCACCCCCCAGCACCAGCGGCCGCGGCGTCCCCGCAGCCGCCGGTAAGTATGACCCGATCCCTGGGGGGGGTGTTTAACACCCCCCCAACCCCCCAGGGATCACCCCTACTAAAGTTCAGTGCTTGCTTACCTTGCGGAGCTCCGGCGGCGGCGGCGGGCGGTCCGGCGGCCTCAGCGCCGGCTGTGGCTGCCGGCGTCAGAGACGCTCTAGGCCTTCCGGGGAAACCCGGAAGTTCCCCGGAAGGCCTAGAGCGTCTCTGACGCCGGCAGCCACAGCCGGCGCTGAGGCCGCCGGACCGCCCGCCGCCGCCGCACCCGGAGCTCCGCAAGGTAAGCAAGCACTGAACTTTAGTAGGGGTGATCCCTGGGGGGTTGGGGGGGTGTTAAACACCCCCCCCAGGGATCGGGTCATACTTACCGGCGGCTGCGGGGACGCCGCGGCCGCTGGTGCTGGGGGGTGGGCTCGCCTCTGAGTCTTTTTTTAAACAAAAATCCAGGCTGGGCAGGGTGGGTGGGGGGTGTCCCCCCTTCCACCCGCGCAGCCTGGACTCGGGGAGGGTTTGTTTTTTTTAACTTTTTTGGTGGGGCTTTAAGTTTTTACATTGCAGCCATTTTTAAATGGCTGCAATGCAAAAAAATCCTGTACCCGGAATCCGGTACCCGGACTGGATTTACCGGGTTGAATCCGATAATGCCGGTACGCCCGGTACCGGCATTATCGGATACCGGATTTACCGGTTTTCCCACCCCTACCAAGCACACAGGCCTTTTAAAAAAGTTTGGCCAGTTACAGGCCTCTGTTGGCACCAAACCAGCCCCATCAAAATTTAAACAATGCATTTTGTTTCTCAACAAAAACCCCCATGCAAGATGCTCAAGGTCAGACAGTCACAAGCAGAGAGGCCAGAAACTACTTTCCAGCAGAGAGCAGCAGCGAAACAGTGAAGGGACCATTTTAAGAAAAGAGTAGCCACGACCAGTAGACCCACACATTTACAAAATGGCCTCTCTACTTATGCTTGGGAGGGGAGAAGGAAAGCAGCAATTCATCATGCAAACACAGAGCAAGCAAAGCAAACCATCTTAAGGCAACAATGTTATGTGCAGTCCTTAGCACACCATAAAAGCAGCAGCGGGGATTTCCACTTGTCCCCCCAAAACATGCTACACAGCTCTGTTGCAATGTAAGAGGTAGTTTCTACTGAAACTAAACACGGAGTATTCATGCAAGGACTAGCCATTAGTGAAAAAACCTGCCACAACATCCCACCAAACTGCAACGGGCAGGGCCATTTTAAAATGCAAGGAACATTCCAGTAAAGATTAGAAAACCTTCCATCAATGTCCCTAGGTCCCCCACCCGTAAAACAGAAAGCAGACAGTTTACATCAAAAAAAGCCAAGAAAGAGACCAATTTTAACCAAAGGTAGCCATGGCTAGTACCAGAAAATGGCCACCGTCTTTGCACATGCTTGAAAGGTTTGGGAGAGGAGCGGGGGGAAACTAGCAGTGCACACGCAAACACAGAACAAGCAAAAGCAAACCAGACCTTAAACCAACTGAACCATGTTATGTGAAATCTTAGCACACCACAAAAGCAGCAGTGAGGAATTCCACTTGTCCCCCAAAACATGCTTCACTGTTACAGCTCTGTTGAAGCCCCATTTCCCCCAGAAGCCCCATTCTCTCTGCCCCCAAGCAACCTCCAAGCAGCACCCATTCTCTCCCCCCCCAAGCAGCACCCATTCTCTCTCCCCCCCAA
>QEPC01009477.1:6608862-6635318 GCA_003113815.1 Sphenodon punctatus | reverse complement strand
CCCCCCAAGCAGCACCCATTCTCTCCCCACCCAAACAGCTCCCATTCTCTCTCTCCTCCAAGCAGCACCCATTCTCTCTGCCCCCCCAAGCAGCACCCATTCTCTCTTTTCCCCCCCTCCAAGCAGCACCCCATGCCCCTTTTTCAACAGTGTTTCCCAGAAAAATAACTAAAAAGAACTAACACCCCAATGGAGATGTGTCTGATGCAGGTCCAGGGGGTAACAAAGCCACAAACAAGCCAGGCCAGCCAGCACTCTCTTTCCACCAAAATGGCGCAGATCACCAGCATGCCAAATGAGGAGAGCTCTCTTTTAACCCCACCCTAGGGGGTGGAGTGCAGGCAGGCAGCCTGAGCCCTCAGAAGCAGCAGCTGTGCACACTGGCACACACTGCCTGGGCGTGTGAGTCTCCAGTCCAAACAGAGTCTTTCAAAGCAGCCCATAGGGCTCTGTGGAACGCTGCCCCCACTGGTGGGAAAAGCAAAATACTTTTCCCTATTCAGGCAACATGGGCTCTAAGCCCAATAGCCCAAATCACTTTTGTTAAGTTTTGTCCCTTAAGGGACTTCTTAGAGCAGGTTCAGCAGGAGGCACTGGCCCCCACCCCCTCAGCTCCTGCCTGCTCATGTGTCCAGGGAGGCACAACGACAACAACACTGAGCCCTCAGGTGATTGCTGAACTGGAGAACTCAGAGCAAGTCTGGAGCAGGTTGCTGGATCCCCTCCTCAGTGCCTTAGGGACTCAGGTGAGCTTGTTTTTTCTTTCTTTCTTTTTAAAAGCATGAAGTGTGTGTGCAGGGAGATCAGGCCAGGCGGGGCTATGCCCCTGGTGCCCTGCAATGCGGGAATGTCAGGGATTTACATTCCCCCCAACCCCTTCCATTGTTCCTGGTGAAAATGAATGGAAAACCAAATGTGGACAAAATAAACAAAATAGATGAACTGAAATTGTGAAAAATTGGGTGTGCAAATGTTTTGATGAATGTCGTCCAAGTTGATTAGAAGTTGAACCTGGTCTAAATTGAAACAAAGAAACTCACACGCAGTTATTTTAGATGCTCATTTCAATTCATAGTTTTTAAGATTTCATCCTTTAAGTCCTCAGTCTTCCAGGTCTTGGGGGAAACCAGGAGATGTTGTAATAGGAAAGTAATACAGCAGGGGGCTTAGGAATACAATGTAACAGTCTCCCACTCTCCATTTCTGACTTTTTTCTAAGCATGCAGCAGCCATCAGTGCGTGAATACCCAAGCTTATATTCTGCAGACAACAACATCCAGTCAAGAATAGGCTTTGATCATCAGTTGGGCAGAATTTGTGTTTTCTTTTTAAGGCTACCAAATTTCTGGGAGGCTCAACAGAGCAGAAGTGGGGTGACGGGCGAGCCACTAAAACATTCTTTAGTTCCTAGAGAAGGTCATTTCCTGTTGGTTGGTTCTGTGTAATCTAGATAGCGCAGCCCCAAGAAATTGTTATTGTGGCCTTATTTGTGGATTTATATTTGAGCAAAAGTAGATTGAAAACACAGCGTCTTAGATTGAAGCCGATGGCGAACGTGGGGTAAAAACAAATGGAACAGCAGCCTGCTGGGGTCCACTTTGTCCTAGACCGCACCTGCACAGAGGTTGACCTGGGATTGCCCGGGGCTGCGTCGGCAGCTAGCCCGGTCTGTGACCTTAAAAAACCCTCTGAGGTCACAGTCCGGGCTAAGGGTCACCCCACCAGGCCAAAGCTGGCCACAGTGGGCTATTAGGTCAGTCCCCAGGCTGCCATCACAGCCCAAGCTAGACCCACCATGGCCCACCATGTCTGACTGTCACTGGCTGCCATGAGCTGGGGAGCTGGGTGCAGCATCGGGCGAGGCCAGCCACACATTCATGTTTCTCCCCACCCTCTCAAACGGCCCGGCCACAGTCAAATTGTTTCGGCACCACCATGCAATCTGGGCCGTCTCCACTGCAGGTTTGTCTCCCCAGACCATGCTATGCCGCTGCCATGCCACCGTCGGGTGTGTTTTTACCCACGGACCCATTGGATGTCTCTAGACCCGTGGGTCGCAATCTGGGGGGGAGGTGAAGAAGGTATTCTGGGAGGGGTGTGTGAGAAGGGCCTCCACTAACAAATGCCCAAATTTACATAGACAATCACAAATGCATTGTGCATGCAGATATGCACTTTTTTACATGGATGCCCCCATATATATCCTTTTTTACATGGACCCCCCCCCACGGGTGTGCAGTGGGGGAGACGTCTGTGTATACACCGCAGAAGTGGGGGGAGGGATACGTGTGCACCCATGGAAACACAACGGGGGGTGGGTGGGGGTGCGTGCATGCTCCCGGCGCACCCCCACCCCCACTCATCACCCACCCACGGAGCCATCTGACAAAACCGAGGAGGCTCCATGGGTGGAGATGGGTGTGCGCCCGTGGAAAAGGGAGCACACCCACCGCTGGCGCACACCCATCCCTCCACCCAGCAGCGCCGTGTGAAAATGGCCTAAATCTTAGAGCTGAAACAAACATTGAATAAATACCCAAATTTGTCTTTATTGCCATTGCAAAATTCACAAATTTGTTTGTTTTGATACTTTGTTTTTGTTCATTTGGGTTACTTTTTCCGTGGTAACGTTGTGGCCTGTATTTCATTTCCTTCGCTATTTCTATAGTTTGGAATTCTGCCCCTCTTCCACTTTGGCAATACTGTGGTTAGACAAAGTGCTGAAGCGAAGGAAGTAAAGAAAACTGCTGAAGTGAAGGAAATACCAAGTTATTTCCACAATACTGAAATAACTGAAGGAAGCAACCAAAGCAAGTATTAACAACGGCAAATGAAGCAGGAAGTGAATGCCACTTTGAGTACTCAGAAAGATGATGGCTTTGCCGTCATCCCGCCCAGAGGTGAAGAGGGCTGGGGCAGCTCCGACAGTGGGAACAGATATCCCCGTGGCCTGCCTGGGTGGGGGAGGGGCCGGGGGAGTGCTGTGTGGCTGGCCAGTCCTCCCTACCCCCATGCTGTGGCTGCCACCCTGCCCCCCCATGACAGGCAGCCATGGTTGCCAGTAACAAGTAGCCCTGGCTTGCTGCCTTGACACTGGGCCCAGCAGGCACGCAAACCCAGTCCTCCCAGCTCAGGCCCGGCTGGGAGGTTTGTGGGGCCAGACCGTGAACCCACTCCGTTCCCAGCCCATGTTTGCAGTCGAGCTGCTCCCCCCTTCCTCTGGCAGGGTTCGAACCGGACCCACTTCTGGAGAGCCTGGATCAAATGTGCGGGGAACAATGCTGGCCCAAGTGGCCTAGCCAGGCCATCGTCATGTTTGTTAGCACCCTTTGTTTTGACGGAAATGAATAATTGAATTTAGTATTTGTACCGAATAATCATTTCAGTCCTTGTGTACATTGGCCCTTTTTACACGGGCAGCACCCGCAAATGAACACCCAGAAATCTCAATGATTCTTGTGTAAATACTGCAGCGGGTGGGTCTGGATGTGGGTGTGCATGCACACGCACTCCTGCAATCACGCATGCACATCGACCTCCACCCATCTCACACGCACGGAGCAACTGGCGAAAACGGTGATTGCTCTGTGCGTGTGCAATGGGTGGAGGTCGGTGAAGATCATTGTGCGCCAGTGTACACCCATCTACAGCCTCACCACCAGCATTCATGCACCAGTGTGAACGCTGCCCCCCGGCACCGCCGCCCATGTAAAAAGGGCTACTGCCTCCTACTTACACCACACCCTCCTGTTCCTTCTCCCATGATGCACATCACTCAGAAAAAAGAGTCTGAGGGGTATATGAAGGGGAAAAGGAAGGCGTGCAGGGGGCAAGGAATGTGCTCTCAGGAGTTGGAGTTGTGCTCTCAGGAGTCAGCTAAGCCTCTTCCCCACTTTTGGCGATGCCCTTGATAAGCAGTAAAGGCTGCTGGTGACAAGCTCTTTAAAAACTGAGATACCTCATCTCCCTGTGCTTCAGCGTTCTGCACAATACTTACCTAACTTTGTAAGGCATTGTGATGTTCCTGCATAAGAAGGTGGCAGGATTAGGGATGGGCAAACGTGGTTCAGAAGTTCGGACCGAACTGAACTTGATTTTCGAACGGAACCGAATTTCCAAACTCGGCTCTGTTCGCCCATCCCTAAAAGATAATATTCCATTTAGTTCAATGGGGTTTGAATTTACGAACTTTGTTCGGAAGTTCGGAGTTCAGACCGAACTCGGATAGTTCGGTCAACCGAACCGAACTACCAAACCGAATTTCCGAACTGAACCGAACCGAATTTTCAAACTCGGTTCTGTTCGCCCATCCCTACGCAGGATGTTATTGGCTATATTATTACTGGATAGTGGAAACTGTGGATTAGTGTTGAAGGAGGTGGTAACTGATTTATGCACCATGGCAGTATAAATTTGACCGTGAACAATGTGAATTCTTTCTTTAACCTAAAAAAAACCCACATTGGGTGCTACAAAACAAGACTGGACAATAAAACTGATATTTTATTTCCCTTCAAGACCCTATTTTTTGTTACTTGAGGACTTTTAAAAATGAGCAGCAGCTTTGTCCTTGCAGGATTGCTCGCTCGCTCGCTCTCTCTCTCTCTCGCTCTCTCTCTCTCTCGCTCTCTCGCTCTCTCTCTCTCTCTCTCGCTCTCTCTCTCTCTCTCTCTCTCTCTCTCTCTCTCTCTCTCTCTATATATATATATATATATATATATATATATATACACACACACACACACACACACACACACACACACACACACACTACCCCTTTGCCAGAGTTAGTTAAAAACTAGGTCCGAAACGAGTTCTCGAGCCCTTTGAGAATCTCGGTAAGAATCAGGTTCTCGCTGCGAATCTCATGAGAATCGGCAGTTTGCTCGCCACCATTCTTGCCGAGATTCTCTAGCAGACACCAAAATGGTCTGTACAGGCACAAAATGGCTGCCAAGGGCAGCACATGTGCAGACTGGCCGTGGTTGCTGTTTTGCGCATGCACAGAGTGTTTTGGGGTTTTCGAGAACCTCGTGAGAAACCTCAAAACCCTTCTGTGCATGCGCAGAATGACTGCGGTGGTGATTTTGCACATACTCAGAATGTTTTTTTGAAGTTTCTCAAAATTCACGTGAGATTCTCAAAAACTCTGTCGAGGGCGCATGAAACCTCGCTAGTGGTGCGAGAATCTTGTCCATTCTTGGAAGGATGCGATCGCATTCTCGTTTCAGCCCCAAATGAAATTTTGACAAACATTTCACAACTGCCCAAACCCTATTTTTAATCAAAAGGTCACTCCGACATGAAATCTCAGCCCACTCCAGATGTTCGGTATTTTCCTCAAAGCTGTCGAAATAAAGTTTCTTGCATTCTCATTTGCTGGGAGGAGGGCGGCAGACTTTCAAAATGAGACACCAGTACCTTCATGGCTCAGAAACAACAAGGCACATCTCTGCTGGGGGTTTTGTGTGTGTGTGTTTGTTTTTAAAGGAACACAGTTTGTTTCTTGACTATCTCATGACTTTCCGCCAGTCTCATTTTTGATGCTGGACTCAATGGTTTTGAATTTTTGGCAACCTATTTTCTTTTGGATTTTAAAAAAATTGTTCCTCATTAACAAAACTCTCCTTTCTTTCTTTCTTTCTTTCTTTCTTTCTTTCTTTCTTTCTTTCTTTCTTTCTCTCATAGCCTACTTTTTTGAAAAACCAAGTAAATTAAAAAAAAAAAAATATCAAAAAAATTGAATCACTTTGCATCTTCTGAGCTGCTTGGCTTTGAATCCCAGTCAAAGTTGTACATGTTTTCATCCCCAATTTAAATACCCTTGCTGATCTTCTGTGTTGTCTAATACCTTCCAGGAAATTCCGCCTCCCTGCATTGAATCTTCCATTTGTCTCTTTAATCTCAAGGTTCTTAGTTCTTGCCAGTGCTACTTATTCTGAAGTGCTGTGATCGGAAGGTGGAGTTTGCCTCTCATTAGCTGCTTTTAACATTCACCTCCTTTGTTTGTGTATGTATCTTCTTTAGAATTCCTTCCCTTTGTGGGTCCCGGCTTTGCTGTTGCGAGGTGTTAATGAGCCTCCGGCAGAGATGACATCTGTGGCAGAGGACATTTAAGGTTCTGGAAATGTATTGCTTGTGTTATGAAGCCTGTTACCATCTGAGCAGCAACTGAGCAGCTTTTAAAGAGCAAGGACAAAGGAAACACTCGCTGAGAGCTCCTCCTTTTTCTTATCAGGAGGGAAGGGGAGGGAGGGGGAGAGAGTTGGAGGAACCTAAGGTGAGCATCGCTTGTAGGTGTTGGGGGGGGGGGAGGAAAGACATGTGGGGAATTAGTTTGAAAATAATGTGACTCAAATTCCTGGTGCAGGAATAAAACTGCTAACACATACGGATGCAGATCCTTTATGCCTGGATCTTTAGCCACTGAGAAAACTCTGAAAGCCATTTCCTCATAAGAACATAGGATCTTCCAGATTGAATAGATTCTGCCAAGGGAGTGTGACATGACAAGGGTCATGAACAGCCATCTGGAATCACAACTACATTGCCTTTTTTATATTAATGAAGAGTCCTTGGTCTATCCCGGTTCGATGGGGAGGGTAGGTCACCGCGTGGAAAAAATGGGATAAGGGCACTCAGTCCTGGTCAAAAATGATGTAAGTCAGAAAAGATACCAAAATTATGGTATACGTTCATTATGTTATCATCGAGCAAACTTTCTAACATAATGGCAAACAAACATGCCTTTCTTTTCATTATTTATTTCCCAGTTTTTAAAAAAAATAGCATTAGTAGTATTAGTATTATTTTAGAATTGTTTGCTTCATTTTCTGAGTTTGGTCCTCAATATATACCCATTTTTATATACTTGGTATAACCCATATACCCATCAGAGCCAGTGTGGCGCAATGGCTACTTGGACCGGGAGATGGTGGGGAGGTTCAAGCCTTGCCTTAGCCAGAAACTCGCTGGGTGACCTTGGGCCAGTCACAATAGTCTCTCAGCCTAACCTACCTCACAGGGTTGTTGCAAGGATTAAAATTTGCGTTATGTGTAAAGTGCTCCAAGTGCCATTGCAGGGGGGTGCTATATAAAGATTATTATTATTATTTTATTATAGAAAGAAAGGAGGAGGAAAGAGATAAAAAGAAGGAAGGAAAAGTGAGAAAGGAAGGGAAGGAAAGAGAGAGAAGAAAGAAAGAACACTAGCAAACTAAGGCCTTTTTAAACAGGACGCACCCATGCAAGTCCACCCCCACCCCCTGCACCCAAGCGCCCATCTGAAGTCGGCATGGTCCCATGACCCACGCATGGAGCATCAGGGAAAAATCCAGGATGTTCCACGCGGGACCCAGAGTGGGTAGGGGCACCCACCCATCCCAGCCTGTTTAAATCCTGCCCCGTCCCCACTCACTAGACGTGCGTTGGTGCTCCATACGGAACACACGGATGTTTAAAAATGGCCTAAAAGCTTTGATTTGGGGTTACATTTCAGTAACTGAACTTTCTTGTTGTTTTTGAGAAATAATTATTTCTGTTTTGAAAAGGAAAACATTTCCACTTTGATAGACTCAAAATGAAAATACATTGTTGGAAATTTTCTCAAAATTTGCTTTCAATTGTACCAGCTCTAGTATGTGTCGACATATCGACCTACCTGCAGGCAGTACGCGTGCATTAAAGTCTTTCTCTCGTAGTACTTTCCCCACAAAAAACGCCATGGTGCCTTTGTAGGCCCAAACTATCTTCCTTATGTAGCCATGTATTAGGCTGTAACTATCTCCAGTAGCTCCGCTGAGGCTTGTGAGATGTTTTGAGTAGGACCGAAACGAGCAGCAGAATAGTTTCTCATTTTTATTTGATGTTGTTTTGAGCAGGCTGTAACCTACCCAAACAACCTTGGTCAAACTGTTAGAGCAACTGATCTTCTTTCCCATTTCTGTTTGTTCAGGTTGGTTGTTTTGTTTATTTCATTCATTTCTGGCTTTCCATTCATTTTTACCAAGAATGGAGCTGAAATGAGTACCCAAAAAAACCAGGTGTATTTTTTCATTTTTCATTTCAGTTTTAATTTATATCCCGCACTCTCCCGCCTATGGCGGTTTGAGGCGGCTCACAACAGCACAAAATAAGGTCCACAATACACCATCACATAATATAAACAAAGGTCTACGACCAGACCAATACAATTCAACAACAGCATCATTGAAATAATACAACAAGTTCAATATTATACAAAACAAATCATGATACAACACCATCCCCTTCTCCTCCCCATATTACCAAGGTTCAACCAGCTAACATCACTACATCCACCCCCCACCTCCCTGCTGCCACCAAGGGGGCAGGGACCAACTTTCCACCCATCCTTCTGCTCTCACCAAGAGGAGGGCCCCTTTCTACAAAAGAACATTGTCAAAAAACCCTCAGTTTAAATCATACAATAAATGCAACATACAATGAAATATTTCCCCCACTCGTCCCAATACCAATCACAGTATCAAACCGCTAACGAAATTGCCCAACCTCCGCCCTACTACCCCCTCCTCCCCTCCTGCTCTCACCAGGAGGGTACATCCCTCTCCTCACTAATTCCCCTTCCCACCAAACAGCCTCCGAACGGGATCTCACTTGCCAAACACCTCGGTGCCAGGTCTCCAAGGGGGAGGGGGGGGGCTGCCCATTCCCAGGGTGAGCCTCTCTCCCTGCTCCTCTGCCATTTCTACAGAATGGCTACGTCTGCCATGCCCCCGCCAACGGCCGACACCCTTTGGTGTCACCCTTCGTCTGGCGCCCAAGGGCACCAGCCCTGATGTAGAAACCTGGAAGGGAGAAGGAGAGCCAATGAGCTCTGCAGGAGGCAAGGGCAGCTCTCCCTTCCTCTCCCAGCTGCTCCCACTCCATCACATTTCCAGTAGCCAAATCAAACAGAATATTTTGGGTGCTTCTTAGTACCTGAACTGGTTTTTGATTGGGTACCCGAAATACTGACAACCAGCATGACAAAATACCGATTTTGTCCTGATCTTTTTGTCTCAATTTCATCCCAGATTTCAGGATGTTTTGGGGGGGTATTAATTCAGCATTTTGGGTAATTCTGGTATTTTGGTATAGAAGTTGTCTATTTTTTGGTATACAAGTTGTTGGTATTTTGTGTACTTGAAAGGTATTTGGGTACCCAAAATGGTATAAAAAATGTGAGTATTATCCACAGGTAACAAATAGGGATGTGCGAACCCCCGGGGGTTTGGGGTTCGGCCCATTCAGGGTTCGGCCGAACCTGTTCAGGGGCACTGAACTTGTTCGGGTGGGGGGGCAGTTTTCCCTCCCCCCTCCAGGCTGTGTGGGTGGAAAGGGTGCCGAGAAGCACCTCCCCCCCGCCCTGCTGAGCCTGGGATTTTTTTTTTAACCTCCCCCACCCCAGGGATTGCCCTACCTGGTGGTGCCGGGGCTCCGGCCCCGGGTCTGGTGGCGGTAGTGGTGGCGGGTCCGGTGGCACTGGTGCTCCGGAGTGCTTCAGGCTGCTATTAGGCCTTCTGGTTTGACCCGGAAGGCCTAGTAGCAGCCTGAAGCACTCTGGAGCACCACTGCCGCTGGACCCGCTCACTGCCGCCGCTGCTGCCGCTGCCAGACCCGGAACTGGAGCCCCGGAACCACCAGGTAGGGCGATCCCTGAGGTGAGGTGGGGTTAAAAAAATATCAAATTCCCAGGCTGGGCGGGGGGGGGAGGTGCTCCCCAGTGCCCCTTTCACCTGCACAGCCTGGAGGGGGAGGGAAAACCGGGTTCCTCCCTGCCCCATGCCTCCCCCCCGAACATGTTTGGAACCCGAACTTTGTTCGGTCAGTTCGTGAACCCTGAACTTCTGAACCGCGTTCGCACATCCCTAGTAACAAATCATGTACCCATTTCAATTGTACCAGGAACAACGAAAATGAGTGGTTGAAAATGATTGGTAAAAACTGGAAATGGCCAAAATAAATGAACAAAATGTCTGGACTTGAACAAACTGGCCAAGCCAAAAAAAAACCCTTGAGATGCTCCTCCAGCTCAAACTGGGAAATCCCACCAATATGGGGTCCCCTGGCAAGCCTAGCACTTAGTGATGCAGGATGAGGCCCCCAACACGTGGTGCCCAGGCGAAAACCTGAAATAACATAGGCCGCATTCCCACCCGATGCTTCGGTTCTGTAAAAATGACACAAGACAAGGACGTGGCAGCGGGGAGGAGCCCGATGCCGGAAGTAGCACCAGTGCAAACAGGGCTCTGCCGTGGTTTTACTTGCATGTGACAGGGCACAAAATCCAACACTGTCATGTGCGAGCAAAGTCACGGCAGAGCCCTGTTCTCACCGGCGCTACTTCCTGCATCGGGCTCCTCCCCACTGCCACGTCTTTGCCTTGCGTCATTTTTACAGTGCCGTAGCGTGAGGTGGGAATGTGGCCACATGTGTAACATACAGGCTCACCGGACTCTCAGTCCAGGCGTCTTTTGGTCTCTGAATGGAATGTTTTGTTTAAATGAGCATCAATTATTGACAGTAACATTTTTTCTGCTTCTAATGGTGAGTCAGTGTGTATCCATTACACGTTCCCATGCTAGCAGAAGCTGCCCACCCCACCATCCTTCACAGGGCCCCACCCTCCCTGGCTCCAGCACCGTTTCACTGCCCTGACCTATCACTCTTAGTGTAGGAGAATCGTGGGGGGAAACTGGCAGAGTTTCATGCTTGCTCCATTTTCCCAACCAAAAGAAGTGAACTGCAAAATGATTCCCTTTGCACAAACTCAGGCATTCAGGTGATTTAGCCGTTTTCTGGGACGGACCTATCCTCTACATGCAGGACCATAGTGTGGAACCAACACTTTTTAAAATTATTTTTTTTTCCAAGGAAGAAAAATTGTTTGCACCAGGGACAAACCCTTGGCCCAGCCCAGTGTAGTCTAGATCAGTGTCAGTGATTGTGAACATATACAGAGAGAAAGTGTGATCGAGCTAACACAGGGGAGGGATTTCAGATGGAGTGACTTGGCACAACTCGGACACAGCCCCTCCTTTTACCGTTGTTATGTTTTTATGTAGTGCCAGCAATGTACCTGGTATTGTACAGTCACGATGGCCCTTTTTACACTGGCTACGGTGCGGGGTGTGCGTGTTGGTGTGTGCTGTGGTCAGTGAGTGGGGGGAGGGTGTAGACAGATGCACACCCGCCTACACCCATCAACGTGCACGAAGCAACTGCTGTTTTCGCTGGTTGCTCTGTGCATTGGGGAATGGGTAGAGGTGGGTGTGCATGCATGTGCACAGGAGCATGCTCGCACATGCACCCCCCACTCACCCGTCGCAGGATTTACACACCCCTGGGTGTTCATTCTTGGGTGCTGCCTGTGTAAAAAGGGCTGGTGAGAGACAGGTCCCTGCCCTGTGGGGTTTACCGTTTAGGACAGATTTGAGATGGGACTAGAGTGGGAATGAATACCCTGCCAAAATACAATGGGGTACTTGGCCCAACCTGGTACCCTAAGGTTCTATTCGGTACCTGATTAGAACTTGACAGGCCCCTGGACGTACTGAAACATCATTTCTTGTCATGATTTTCCAATTTCTACTGCTTGTTTTAATGACTTCCAGTATTGATTCTTTGACTTTCTGTCCTGATTCCTGTACCGATTTACTGATGTATCATTTTACCCGGTGGAATTGGTAATGACAATACCCAATATTTTGGGGGAAATGGATGCGTAATCTATACTCAGGTCAGGAATCTGACATAGTACTCAGAATTGTGGCTGTTACCCATGGGTAGCAAGAGAGCTACCCAGTTCAGCTCCGGATGGGACACAAAGGAGGGCACTTTCACACGTTACCTGGGAAGGCAGGAAAACTTGTGCAGTTGCAACCGTGGCCCTGTAATTGTGGGGATTAGCGCACTAATTCGCTTTTGTTCCGTGAGAACGCTCACAAATTACCAGGTTCCCAAATGTAGCTCTGACAAGGATGGGATAAAACGGCATTAGTGCATTCTCACAGGCGCTAATCTGCACAATTACAGAGTCGCAATTGCAATTGTGCACGTTTTTCTGCCTCCCCAGGTAATGTGTAAAAGTGTCCAGAGAGGAGATCACAGAGAGAAAACGAGAAACTTTTACAAAGTTAAGAAGCCTCTTTGAAGGGGAGGTTGGGAGTCTCTGTACAGAAGTGGGATTCTCTGCTCTTAAACCTTAAGATTTGTAGGGCTGAAATGGACCTTAAAAGGCCCTTCAGTCTACCTCCAAGCACTAAGGCAGCATCAATGGTAGAAGAGTTAAAATGATTTGTCCAAGGGTATTGGTGGAGCTGGAAGTAGAACCCAAGTCTCCCGACGCTCAGTCCAACACGCTTCCTACTGCAGCTTACAGTGAAATAGTCACAAACTATTTTTTTTTGTTTATTTTTTATTTTATTTAGCGCAAACAATGTACCTGGTGCTGTACTATCAACAGACAGGTCCCTATCCCAAGGGACTTACAATTTAAAAGACGAAGGAGGAGAGAGGAAAATAGGAAGAGACAAGAAGACATTCATGAAATTGAGAAGTTGCAGGTGCACATGCTTAACTTACAGGGAAGAGAAGGATTTTAAGTGGGGAGGGAAGAGGAGGCAATTTCCACCTCATGACAAGCTAGGGAAAGCCTGACAGAAAAGGCCAGGTTTTCAGGTGGTAGATGAAGTTTGGGAGGGAGGGAGCAGAATGAATGTATCCAGGGAGGGAGTGTCAGGCCTGGGGGGCAGACAGGGAGAGGGGGAAATACGTTTTGAGTAGCAAGTGAGTTGTGAACGGATGAGTGTGGGGGAAGATGAGCGAAGATCCTGGGTGGGCATGTGGCGGGAAACAAGTGCAGAGAGAGAGGGGGAGCAAGGCCATGTAGAGTCTTGAAGGTGAAGATAAGGAGCTTGTGCTGAGTACATTTCAGGCAGAGGGAGCCAGTGTGGGGAAGAGAGGAGGGACTGGACATTAGGGATGGCGGCAACTTCGGATTTGGATCAATCTGTAATTGTCCGAAAAATGGCAATTACAGATCAATCCATAATTATTCGTATCAGCCCCCTCACCCATAATGCCTGTAATTTATGGGCACTGGATGTGGGGGAGGGGAGATTGGCACAGAGAACTATCTCCTTCCCCCAGGCAGTCAGCGGGAGTGGGGGGAGTGCTGGGGACGGGAGCTGAGGGAGGGGCAGCGCTAGTACTTACCCAGTGGGGTGGGTTCCCCGCTCCTCTGGCTCTGCACTCGCCATCTTCTCTACCTCCGGATGCACCATACTTTAAAAGAAAATAAGGAAGAACTGCGCCTTCACACAATGGCTGAAATGACCATTCTGCGCATGTGCAGCCCTTTCCCAAGATGGCGCCGGAGGAGTCGGCACCATCTTGGGAAAGGGCACCCATTCTGAGCATGTGCAACACTACCGGATGCATGCTCAGAATGGCTGCCCTTTCCCAAGATGGTGCCACCGACTCTGGTGCCATCTTGGGAAAGGGCTGCACATGCACAGAATGGTTGAAAGGCGTAGTTCTTTCCTCTGTTAAAAACTTTTTGGCACATCCAGAGGTGGAGGAGGAGGAGGCAAGCGCGGAGCCAGAGGAGCAGGGAGCCTACCCACTGGGTAAGTACCAACGCTGCCCCCAGCCCCCCAGACTTCTCCCCTCAGCCTCTGGCCCCCTCCACCTGCCAGCTCCCCCTTCCCCAGGTCTCCCCTGCCCTAAAGCTCATTGGAGTGGTGCCAGACCCGCTCCAATGAGCTTTTTCTTTTTTATTATGGGTAAACCAAACCAGTACCGGTAATAAAAACTGTAAATTATGGATCCGTATCTGTAATGGATTGGAATCCGTAATTTTACAATGGTTTGACATTGTCACGGGTTGGAGGTCTGCACCTCCACTTTACCGGATTTGAGTGACTCAGATTCCCTCGCTCACAGCCCACTTCAATCAGTTTTTCTCTCTAGCTAATCCAAGCCTGCAGCAGGGACAACTCCTTTGTCACCCAAGGGCCTGATCCTTCCCGTTTACAGACTCTTTCTCTCTGGGGTCCCAAGAACTTGAAAGCTCTTGTTGCTCACTTGTGTCCCAATGTTAGACACAGACACTTCTTCATAAAGATAAGAAGCTAGTTTATTGATTTACATAAGCAAGATAGTTGATACAGAGTGGTAACTAGAAATTAAAGGTAAATATAATGCATGCCTAATCCATACTGGTTGAGTTCCTAGATAAGCATCTTACCCTACGAAAGTCCATTAGATCTGGTTCCTTCTCAGTCACAGATGTAGGTGACTGGGTGCTGGTTCTTAGAGTTGCTAGAAAGCAAAGTCCTGGTCTCAGTGCATGTCCTCCAGCCTTGTTCGCTGGCAGGATCCAGGATGCGGATGAGATTGCTCAAGATGGCTCTCTCCAAGAGGTAGCCCAAATGGCTTAATGGCCCTCACTTAAATACCTTGCATGGTCTCTTTGGGTGTTTTCAGACGTGACGGGGCCAGTTGACCCCGTCACGAAATCAATGTATTCATCCCCCACCGGGACGACCCCATCACGCCCTAACAGATGTGCTGGGGGATCCCAGTGGGGAATCGGGGAAGGGGCGGGGCTGCGTGGCGCAACGTGCAGCTGCGCTGCGCAACGTGCAGCCGCACGACCCCACCCCCTCCACACTCCCCGCCACCCGCCCTCTGGGGAGACGGGCGGCCACAGCGCTTGCCCGATTTGGCCACGGGCTGGAATCCCTGTAGGGATTCCGGGCCATGGCCGCTGTCCAGAAGTGACGGCGGGATTCACCCCACTGGGGAATCACATTCGCCACGTGGCGGCCTCCGGTCCCGCCGCTTCGGCCACTCACGTGGCGAATGTGATTCCCTGCCATGGTAACATCTGGGGGGGGGAACATCCGTTCCCCCCAACAGACGTACCGTGATCACAGCCACCACCGGGAATTGACCGTGGTTGACTGTGATCTCGTAACGTCTGAAAACACCCTTTGTTTGAGCTTTCCCGCTCATGAGCTTGTGTGTTTCCTCACGTAGGCAACCCAGGCAAACAGAAAGGTCCATTTGTATCTCCACAGGGTTCTGTCTGGCTAGGGTTCCCAAATATGCATTCTTTTATCTCTGCATTTCCTGGAGTTTTGTCAGTGTCACAGTCCTGATTTGAGTTTTACAGCTCTCAATTGTAACATTACATACATGTTGAACCTTTTGCTTTACATATTTGCTAGACTTGTAGCCTACATGTAGACCAGTATCACACGTGTGTGACCCTATGTTCCTTCATGACAGACATCCCTACTGTAGACAGTCAAAGTGATGGGCAAGATGAATGACTTAGGAACAAGAGTGTTGATGGAAGTGAGTGGGGCAAAATCAGAGCAGGGAAGCCCAGTCGTTGGGTAGTTGCAGTAGTCAACGCAAGAGATGACTAGGGTTTTGGCAGTGGAAGCAGTAAGGTGAGGCCAGATTTTTGCAATATTATGCAGAGCCAAGTGGCAGGACTTGGCAACAGCCTGAATCTGAGGTGTAAAAGAGAAAGATGAATCGCAGGTTACGTGCCTGAGGGACAGGTTGGATGGTGATGCCCTCAATGGAAACTGAGAGGCAAGAGGGAGTGGAATTTTTGAGAAAAAGATGAGGAGCTCAGTCTTGGCCATATTAAGCTTGCGTTGGCAGTGGGACATCCAAGCAGAGATGCACGTGATGTCTCCAGACTTGAACCCTGAATCACACTCTAAAGCTCTATTGTTTGAGTTACAGGAGTAGACACTTTTTGTCTCCCTTGCTCTGATATGCTCATGATGCTATTCGGAGATCCCTAAAAAGCAAAGTTCAGGCAAGGCATAGACTCCTGGGAAATGGCTTCTTCTCTTGTGGAGAAGATCCGCTCCGCTTCCATCGTCGGAGGTATTCTCCTCAGCTGCTGTCTTGCCCCCACAAGTTTCTTTACCTTGCTCCCTGGAGTTCCCCTTTCCAGCTTCTGAAAGACAGCCAAATCTCTGTTTGAAAAGTGAAATGAAATATTAGACGAGTGCGCGTTTTTGTCATAGAACCAGATGACTTCAGCACCTGGAGCTTTACAGTTCTGCTGCCGCTCACACGGCAGGCCTCTGCAGGGTGTCGCCCTGGCATGGACCAGTGCCATGAAAGCTAGCGAACCTCCCCTCGATTCCCCTCGACAGCTCTCGCTCCCCTTCCTGAGTAGGAAGAAGAGCTATTATGGATGTGGACAAGGTGACCTCCATCTGGCTGCCTCTGTCACCCATGGCTGTGAGTCACGTTAGAGACGAACGTGCTCATAGTGCAAGTTAGAAAGTCTCTTCAGCCTTGTCATGGATGTACAATGTCTTAGTGTTTAAAATACTAAGCCTGGACTGTGATCCACAGACTACACTTACTATGGAATAGTATCTGTCTCTTATACACATCTAGATGTGTATAAGAGACAGCCCCTATACCCATCAGAGCCAGTGTGGCGCAATGGCTACTTGGACCGGGAGATGGTGGGGAGGTTCAAGCCTTGCCTTAGCCAGAAACTCGCTGGGTGACCTTGGGCCAGTCACAATAGTCTCTNGAGACATGGGAGAAGACAAACAAACATTCAGGCGGATGCGAAGTCTCAGGTGCGTGTACTTGGCTTGGTTACACGTGTTAGGGCATAGGATGTGGGGGTTTTACTTTTGAGGTGAATGGATTCAGGATCAGGGCTGGGAGACAAGGCAGGAAGGGAAACAGGATGCAAGGATTGGGTGGGGAAGGCTGGAGGGAGGGAGGATTGGGGAGCAAGACTGGTCACAAGGGGGACAAGGCAGAAGGCAAGACGACGAGACAGAGCAAAACCAGAAGAAAAGGGGAACAAGACCAGAGGGGTGGGTGTCAGGGAAAAGGACACGATTAAAGCTGAAATGAGTATCTGCAAATGGCTATACACATCGAATTTCCAGTACCAAACTGAACCAAATATTTTGGGTACTGAAAGATTTTAGGCATTTTTCAGTACCTGAACTGTTTTTTGATTGGGTACCTGAAATACAAGAGGTATACTAAACTATCAAAATACTGACAACAGGTATACTGAAATACCACATTTTTGGACCCAATTTTGTCCTTGGTTTGGGGACTTTTTCAGGTATTTAATGTTTCCCAGTAATTTTGGGCACTTGAAAAATGGGTAACCGATATTTTGGTTTTTCAAGTACTCCATCGGTATTCACGTACCAATTCGGGTACCCAAAACTGTGAGTGTTACCTGGGGGTGCTGAAACAGGTACACCCTTCAGATCTAGACAGGACACAAGCGCACGCCTGCTGGGTGTGCAGGCGGGTGTGTGGTGGTGGTGGTGGCATCCGTGCAAATGGCGTGGTGGTGGGTGGTGGGGGATGGGTGTTCACCCGTGTAAACACCACGGGTGGTGGGTGGAGGTGGGTGAGTGTCTCACCCACCCACCCACCCACAGAGTCATCTGAAAAAAACGTGGGAAAGGGCGCACACTCACCTCCATCCACCACGGCCACACACCCATTCCCACCCACCCACCCACCGCTGTCCATAGAGAAAAGGCCAAAGACAGGACAGGACCCAACCCAGAGGGAAAAGAGTGCGTTATTTCATCCAGCTTCCTAGTGCTACCAGTATGCCTTATGTTCTGACTGGCAGCCAACCAAACGCTGGAAGGTGTGACACAGTCTACGGAGACAGGAGATAAGGTAGGGTCAAAACCAGGCCGAGAGGACTGATTAGGGGGCGGGGGGAGGATGCACCGGCGGCAGACTGAAGCGACGCTACCAGCAACCTGGAACCCTGAAGGTGGGGGTTCAAGGCGGGTGGGGAGGGAGAGGGGGGAAGCTGACAATAGGCCCTTTCCTAAGAAAATCTCCTACATCACTTTGTGAAAATAGCTAGTTTTTCCTAGCACTTGAGACAGGATTTCAACTTCTTAAGGGAAGTTTTTCAATCACCTCCTCCCAGGTCACAGCCCAGATTGAACAGCAAGTGAGGATATTTCTTGATCTCTACAGAGTCAATATTTATGAGCCATATTTGTGAAATGTGGAACCAATTATTTATTTATTTATTTTATTTTTACCCCACCCATCTTGCAAAAGCAACTTGGGGTGGCTTACAATTATAAAACACATAAAACACAATTTCAATATAAAAATAAATACAAAACATATATATAATAATAACAATTTAAAACCAATACAATCTACATTTAAAACTCTGACTTGCACTAAAATCCCATCCCCGCCCCCCTATCCATCAACCCAATTCCCCGTCTCCCACCAAATGCCTCGCAGAAGAGCCAGGTTTTACAACTTTGTTGGAAGGCAAGAAGATTCGGGCTGAGGCAGATCTCCACTGGGAGAGAGTTCCAAAGTGATGGTGTAGCCGCCGAGAACACCCTCCTGTCTGTCTGAACTTGACGTTAACACAGGACCTCCAGGAGGGTGCCCTCAGACAACTGCAGGGACCACCCTGGAGCCCAGGTGGTGGTGCATGAAACAGGAAAACTCTGACTGGTACATATGCATTATTTATCATCCTACTTTGCCCTCCTCCCCCAGAGATGGCAGTGGTGCGTGGACAGAAGTCAAATGCTTTGTAAAGCTGAATGGTGCCTGCATGGTCCTCCACAATAGTATTCCATTGTGTCTGTCAGTCTGTTGGGTTGCTCCCCATCCTCCCTCCTACAGCCTCCCTCC
Source organism: Sphenodon punctatus (assembly GCA_003113815.1). NCBI lineage: Eukaryota > Metazoa > Chordata > Lepidosauria > Sphenodontia > Sphenodontidae > Sphenodon > Sphenodon punctatus. The sequence goes on along the minus strand of QEPC01009477.1, from coordinate 6,616,586 downwards.
CCCTGCCATGCCAGGTGCCTGCTTCTGACTGGCACTGCATGTGCTGCTATTTATCTGAATAATGGCCTTCAAGGAACAACTTTAATTGCTTATAAAATTGGGTTCCTTTATCCTGTAATTTGGCAGAGATGACAGGGAAAGTGTGGTGATAAATTTCAGCCAAATTACTTGTAAACAGGATGGAATATAAAAATGTTACAGCTGGAAATGTATTTTCAAGTTAATGGGTGATTTCAGAAGTGACGTGGTGAATGTCCACCACAGTCAACCTCAGTCAAACGCGGGGGTGTGTGTGTGAAAGCGCCTTGCATGTCTGTTTGCTCGCATCCAGATGTTCACCACAGTCAAACGCGGCCCGGGGTGAAGCTAACCACGCTTCGTGAGGTCGGGGCGGGAGGAGGTCCAGAGGTGTGGTGAATGGTCACCATGGCAGGGGTGAATTCTTATACACATCTAGATGTGTATAAGAGACAGTCTCCACTGCATGTCTGTTGTGTTCCCCCAGCCCATGTTCTCTCTGATTGCCCCCGGGCGGTGGTCACAATCCTGTCACTTCTGTTGGGGCTGCACGTGTCACCACAGCCCACGGTGAATCCATTCACACCAGGGTGGGATTCACTGCGGTGAATTGGAACGCGTCACTTCTGAAATCATCCAAAAGCTTATAACATCAGGACACTTTATCCAATCTTTCTGAAATTTGGCATGTTTGGTACACTAGTGGAGGTACATGACCTTCCCGGTTTCATGCAAATTGGATGGAAGATAAAAAAAAAAGATGTAGCCAGGATTGTGTACGGAGCTTTTCTTAAAATCACAATGTTCAGTTGCTTCTGAAGTTGGTTCCCTTTAGTCAATCTTTTTGCAACTTGGCACTGATAGTGTCCTCCATTGGAGGTACAATCTCCCCATGTTTCATCAGAATTGAATAAGAAACAAAAACTTTATTGCCAGAAATATGTTTTTCAGTATTTCCCCATTATTTCAACAACAAATATTCATCTTCATTTTTGTTTTTGTTATTATTTGTTCTTTCTGTTATTACAATAACAAAAATGAAAATTGAATTATTTTTTTGGTTATCCTAATAATGAAAATGACATGCACACCCCTACTGCATGTTACCACACCCTTGATTTCCTAAAAGGACTGAATAGGTTCTTAGAGGATTGGTCCATAAATGGCTGTTAAGTCAAAACTTGGTCAGCGGACAGGACCTGTTGTTATTGAGGGGCCTGGAAGTGAATAGCAGGCAATTGATCACTTCATTGTGGCCTGTTTCTGCAAAAGCAACTGGCGCTGACCACTCTTGAAGACAGGATGCTAGGTAGGGCTGAAATGGCCTGTCCATTTGCTAGCCATGGGCAGAGGTGAAACAGGTACTTGACAATTTAGTACCGTAGCATCTTAGAGTTAAAAGGTGCCTAAGAGGCCAACTAGTCCAAACCCCTTGCTCAGTGCAGGAAATCCACAGCTACCGCATCCCTGATAGATGGCCGTCCAGCCTCTGCTTGAAAACCTCCATCAAAGGAGATCCCACCACCACCCTAGGCAATGTCTGTTTCACTGTTGAACAGCTCTTACTGTTAGGATGTTCTTCCTAATGTTTAGCCAAAATCTGCTTTCTTGTAACTTGAGCAACAGAGAGCAAGTCTGCTCCATCTTCTCCGTGACAGCTCTTCAGATATCTGAAGATGGCTATCATGTCTCCCCTTACTCTTCTCTAGGCTAAACATACCCAGCTTCTTCAACCTTTCCTCATAGGACTTGGTTTCCAGACCCCTGACCATCTTCGTTGCCCTCCTCTGAACCCGTTCCAATTTGTCGATGTTCTTCTTAAAATACGGTGCCCAGAACTGGACGCAATACTCCAGATGAGGTCTGACCAGCACAGAATAGAGTAATAGCATGGGTAATGCCACCATTTTTGAGTACCACGTCAGGTACTTGATGGGGTGGGTACCCAGGTCCTGCTCGGGTACCTGAATATTTTAAAAATCAATAACTTCCAGTACCAATTTTTCAATTTTCCAATTGCCGATTGGTATATCAGGATGTAAAACCGAACAATTGAGAAGGAAATGTTTTAAAATTGGGACTGGAAGCTGACATTCCAGGACATTCGGTACCAATTGGTACCCAATGTTGTTGGGTACTGGAAATTCATTGCTTACACCTGTTTTTGTGGGTACCCATTTCAGCATTAACTGTGTGGATAATACTTGCATTTTTTAACAGTCTATCAGGTGCCTGAGCGAGGCACCCAATTTCCCCAAACTATTGGGTATTACTGTTATCGATTTACCGATGATAAATTAGTACCAGAATTCAGGAAAAATCATGATGGGAAGTCAGAAAACTAGTACAGAAAGTAAAAAAAAAATGAAACAAAACCAGTAAATCGGTAACTTGGGTTGCCCATTGGGCACTATTTGAGTACAGATTTAGTACAGTTGCTGTTGATGTGATGTCTCTCTTTCCCTTTCACTTCAACAATATTTAGAGGTATTCCTGAGCACATCAGCCACTATTGATTTGCCATGCACAGCAACGTCTTTCATTGGCCTGACAAAAGCCAGGAACCATGTTATGTACTCTTGAGTGCCCTCTCCTGGGACCTCCTCTATTACTTGGTTCCATATATGCAGTTCTAGATCATTCTTGTAACAGTCATTTTATATTGCGCTGATGCACTATTTCCCCTGTCGGGTTACTCTGGTGATGGTGATCCCTGGACGCAGGTGGTATAGAAGAGAGTCCAAATGTCTCTATGGACTGCAAGTTGAACTGGACTCTTTTAGAGTCCATGGGTTCATAACCAACCTACCACACCCTCTGCTTGTATGGTTTATTTGATTTAGCTCCCACATTAGGATTTATAGAAAGCACTTCTCCTAAGCTTTAGGTGCACGCTAGCTCAGCACAGCTGTCTGCCAGCTCTAGCCAGTCACAAATACATCACCTTACTTCGCTTGGGGACATTTTTGTATCTTTAAAAGTTAATCCAGCTTTAAGTTGGATTAACTCTGGAACATCCCCTTAACCAAAGGCACAGAAGGTCAGGGAAGGCAACCGTGTGGCTATTCTAAGCTAGGAAACATCAAAATCAAATTTTGCCCTAGATACAACCTGATAGATTATTTTGGGCTCTTCTTTTTAGTCTTGGGAGAGGAAAGATGGATGAGGTCAGGGATATTCTGGTTTGAGGAGAAATGGCAGGCTGAGGAGGACTAGGTGGAGGTACAGAGGGGACAAGAGGAGAAGGTAGGGCATGCACAAGGAGTAAGAGATTAGGGTATCAAAGCAGCAGGACCTCAGCACAGGATATCTGGGTAGAGGGGAGTAGAATCCGGGCAGCCTTTTGTCAAGGTGGGTGCGCGTGCGCGGAGAGCAAGCTGGACTCATTAACACAGGCAGGGAAACCGGAGCAAGGCTGTTTTTCAAGACAGCCCGGTGCTCAAGCTGTGTCCTCATGGCTTGTGTCCTCCTCAGAGCACTTTGATGTGTTTCATTTTCCTTGTAACTCTCACAGCTGTCTGTCATTTATTTCTGCAGCGTTATATAATGCATTGTTAAGATCACAGGCTGGGCACAGCAGAATGCTTCTTGACGTTGCCCCCCCCTCCTCCCGCTCCCACCCCACTGAATATGGAAAACACGCTGAACTGCTGATTCCACCTTCTGTCACGTTCACTTAAGATCTGTAGGCAACTCTCTAGCAAGAGTCGACTCTCAGTTAAACACAGATCAGAGCCAATTTGCCTGGAATCAGGAGGAGAGTTCCACAATGGCGATATCAGTTTAAGAGTCAATTGGGGGCCCATTTGTCTTTTAACTCCCAGACTTTTACCATTGCAGACCCTAGAGAAACTAATGTGGTTGTAACCAATTTTTTGGACACAAGTATTTAGACTCGATGCAGTGTCGTTGTATTATTTTCATGTAACTGATAGGTGAGATCCTGCAGAGGAAATTACGGATTCGGAACCATTGCAGAATTGGATCTGCAGTTTCTGGATTTAATTATGGATTTGTATTTACGGATCCATATTTAAATCATTAAAAAATAATAATACAAAGTTGGTTGTTTTTTTTAAAAAAATAAATGCAAAAAATATTGTGCCTGAGCAAAATGGTTTCCGGCCTGCTACATGCTTGCAAAAAATAGCCACCGGACAGTGTGTGCATGCCTGTCCTTTTTTAAAATGACAGCAGCAGCGTTGCTACCATTTGAGAAAAGGGCAGTCAGGCTGCACATGCAAAAAATGGCTACTACGCATGTGCAGATGGCCTCCCTTAATTTCCACCACTGTTTTTTTTTTTTTTTAAAAAGGATGCGCATGCACAATGATTATTTAAAAAAAATTAAAAAATTCAATAGATGTAAAATCGAACCGCAATGAGCATGTTGCCACTGTCGTGGGTTGGTATGGATTAATCCGTAAAGCCTTGTTACAAGCAGTTAGGGGTTAATCTGACTCTGTATTGCTCAGTGCCCACCCCAGTAACTGATTAAGAGCCAGATGGTCAATACTAAAATCGGTGTCAGGATTTATAAAAGGTGCAGCCGATGCAGATGCACCGGGTCTCACATGCTTGCGGTGGGTGGGGGGGAGGAATGCACATGTAGAACGCACGCACTGGAGTGGAGTCCCTCAGTAAGGGGCCAGTTCTATCTCCTGCACCAAAGCCCATTCCCACCTCCATATGACCCTGATAAGTCTGGTGTAAACCTTACAGGTTGTCAATATATTTTTGCTTTATCCTCAGAGCTGGGAGTGAGGGGCATCAGAGAGCACACGTGTAGGCTGAATGTGACACCAATTGGCTGACCAGGCCGGACATTAGTGGTCCTATTTCACAGATGGAGGACTGAGGCCAAAAGATAGTGATTTGTCCAAGTCCTCTTGATGAGTTCAGGGCTTGAACTTCCAAGTATAGTATTCTAAGCTTCCCAGTCTGCAGATCTGGGGTGGGAAAAGTGAGGACATCACTTCCTCTAAGACATTTCCTAAGCTGTGCCCCAATACCTAAGGCTCCACCCCATTTGTTAAGCTCCTCCCCTGTCTGAAAATGGCTCCACCAAAAGGGTGTGTACGTGTGTGTGTGTGTACAGTGGTGTGCACGTGTAAAAATGCTCAATATGCTTTATTTCATTGCAGACAGACACCCTAAAACAATACAATGAATGTGAGGTACAGCTGGAAATCTGGCAAAGACTGTATAAACCATATTAAAGATACATTAGTCATAAATGCCTAACAGATGGAGCTCTAACAAGCTGCTAGAGCCCTCATAGAGAGCAGAGAGCCTATTAAAATTATGCATAGTCCTGTTAGACCCCTGATTAAAATAAAGTGAAGCGGTATAGAGGGCTATCTAGTCACCTATATGTTTCTATCCGGCTCATTCATTGCTGAAATAGCTGGTGGTATGTTCTCCATCTTGGGTTATCAGTTTATAATCATTTAGTTGCCTTGGCTTTGGAGACTGGCCAGTGACCTAGGAAAACTCTTGACACTAAGCTCAGCTCACATTGACTTTAATGGCAAAGGATTACCCCCCTGAGTGTGCTTTAGTATCTGACATTGAAATGCTATAATCCAGACCCTTTACATCAGGGGCAACTAAGAGGTTGATCATGGTCATCTTGTGGAATACAAATAGATCTGAAACAGGTAGCACATTTGCTACCGGCAGGAAATACTGGTATTTTTGAGTAGCGAATTTATATACCGCCCTTCCCTGAAGCTCAGGTCAGTTTACAATACATCAAACATTTAAATATAATTAAAAAACCTAAAAACCTACCCAATACCACCTGACCCCAATCCCCTATCACCATGAGCTGAATTCCTTTTTAAATAAAAAGGTCTTGCACTGTCTCCGGAAGACGCTCAGGCCTGGGTTCAAATGAACCTCTGGGGGAAGGGCATTCCAAAGCATTGAGGCAGCAACCAAGAACTCATCCCTGAGAGCCCTTGTTGTATGAGCAAATCCAACAGATGATACCAACAGGGAGGCACTCCCAGCTGATCGCAGGGGTTGCAATGGGACATGGAAGGACAGAGTGAGCTTTCAGATATGTCAGGCCGAGGCAGGTTAGGGCTTTAAAGGTCAAAAGTACCAAGTCAGACACCCGAATACCCCAACATACTGGGTATGACCCGTACCAATTTACTGTTTTACCAGTTGGTAAATGGTAAATAGCTACCAGAACTTGGAAAAATCAGGACAGGAAGTTGAAAAGTCAGGACAAAAATGGTAAATTGTTAACTCAGCCCATCAAGCACTAATTGGGTACCGATTAGTACCCAATGTTACTGGGTTGAGTTTAGTACAGCCATTCTGATGGTTTTACCTATTTTTGCCGGTACTCATTTCAGTTCAAATCACAAGCCAGTCTTCAGTAGATCATGGTGTGGAGAGAGGAACCAGTCCTTCCAAGATCTCCTGTGCGGAGAAGCATTAGAACAATGACCTAAGGAGTGTGTTTGGTGAGGAGATGGGCTAGGAGAGGAAAGTTCTCTCTAAAGGGGAGTGCTCCTCTTCACCTGTGACACCAGTTGCTGATGTTTCCTAAAGCTGGGAGCCAGGTGGAGGCCGGAGCCTCCCAGAGTGCTGGAGCCAGTGGGAAGGGTTTATTTATTTTAAGAATTTTTATTCCGCCCTTCCTGCCACAGGGAGTTTGTGGTGGCTAACGATATAAATATATAAACAATTTTTAAAAATACGTGAAACCAATTTATAATGATGGGTAAAGTTAAGAAAGAATATAAACAAAAACCAACCCACCCTAACCCTCTACCCCCCTCCCATCACCTATCTCCCTCACCAAAAGCCTGGTGGAACAGCCAGGTCTTACATGATCATTAAAAAGAAGGGAGGTCCAGGACCAACCTGGCCTCTGCCGGGAGGGAGTTCCACAAAGGAGAAGCCTGCAGGGGGGTTGTGCCATCTGGACCTACCTGTTGATGGTGCGGGGGGGCCTTTGGGCTCTGCCGCTGCTGCTCCCCTGCTGCTCCTGGTGCTGCCGCTGCTGTTGGTGCCATCCCCGCCGCTGCTACCGCTGCCGCTGGGACCTGCAGGAGAAAAAGAACCGTCAGTGAGTTGTTGGGGGAGAGGGGGGGAATCGCAGAGGGCAGTCACGTGGGCTGACCTGTCCCCTCCCCCCCCACCCAGAAGTAGCTGGGGGCATAAAGCCCCAGGGACAGCGGCTGAGCCGCAGGAGCCTGCAGGGGGGTTGTGCCATCTGGACCTACCTGTTGCTGGTGCGGGGGGGCCTTTGGGCTCTGCCGCTGGTGCTCCGCTGCTGCTCCTGGTGCTACCGCCGCTGTTGGTGCCACCCCCGCCGCTGCTACCACTGCCGCTGCTCCGCTGCCGCTGGGACCTGCAGGAGAAAAATAACCGTCAGTGAGTTGTTGGGGGAGAGGGGGGGAATTGCAGAGGGCAGCCACGTGGGCTGACCTGTCCCCTCCCCCCCCACCCGGAAGTAGCTGGGGGCATAAAGCTCCAGGGACAGCGGCTGAGCCGCAGGCCGCGGCCAAAGGGCGCAGCACTTTTGGGGGCACTTTGGGGGCTGCAGGGGGTGGCAGGGGAGTTATTGTTTGGTTTTTGCGTGGGCTTCTATTTATTCAGGGCTAGGGTGGTAGGGTGGAGGTTGTAGGTAAGGGGGGGCAAAAAGGGGGGTGGACCCAGGGACTTCCCCTGGTGAGAGCGGGGGG